>CM056379.1:22870458-23135875 GCA_029718625.1 Synaphobranchus kaupii
CTGACTACCGTGTCAGCTGCAGTGATCCGTGGTGGTGTTTTGCGACGGATGGCGAGCGAGGCAGTTGCGGGTTCGCATTTACAGTTGCGGGCTGTATGGCCTCGGTTGGAGGGCAGTTGCGGGCTGTATGGCCTCGGTTGGAGGGCAGTTGCGGGCTGTATGGCCTCGGTTGGAGGGCAGTTGCGGGCTGTACGGCCTCGGTTGGAGGGCAGTTGCGGGCTGTACGGCCTCGGTTGGAGGGCAGTTGCGGGCTGTACGGCCTCGGTTGGAGGGCAGTTGCGGGCTGTACGGCCTCGGTTGGAGGGCAGTTGCGGGCTGTACGGCCTCGGTTGGAGGGCAGTTGCGGGCTGTACGGCCTCGGTTGGAGGGCAGTTGCGGGCTGTATGGCCTCGGTTGGAGGGCCGATAACGGAGGATACCCCGGTCCTAGACAGTGTAGCAGCTTCGACTCGCGCGCATTGACCCCACGCCCCCTCGCTTTTCTACTTGGTCCCTGTCGAGAGAAGTGAATGGCATTTTTACAGAGAGGCAGAGGCACAAGTATCCTGAGCAGGTGAAGCAGGCAGGATTGGGGGATGTAAACACTCTCATTACACGGCCGTCAGAGGCCCCTTCCATAATGGACGCCGGGGCATAACGGCAGCCTAGGGTGCCTTAGTGCAGTTTACTTCGGCTCTCCGTCGAAGATTATCAATATTAAAGTGCAAAGCCCTCAAAGACTGTTGTACTGAGCTCCAGCTTCGGAGAAAATGTAAAAATATTGCCAATGTTTATAGGGCTTTTTCAACGGAATATCTAACATAGCCTCTGAGCTGGTAATATCCTGACCTGCATTGCAAAGCAGCTGGGTGCTTATTTGTGAGATAGAATCTGCTGACTCCAACACATAAAAGTGATTGTGTGTGTGTGTGTGTGCGTGCGTGCGTGTGTTTGCGTGCACTTGCGTGCGTGCATGCGCACGACTCTGTTAGTCTGTGTACAAACCTATAAAATCAGATTTTATGGCCGTTATTTTGAAAAATGACTTCAGCACACATATGTGAGGTTGCCTTAAAACTCAGCGGGACCTAATATGCGTTGCTGTCACTCACTGGCAGCCCAGCGTTGAGGATGAAGTGCCTCGGTGAGCTACGGCACCTGACCTACGCGCGCGGCACCCCGGCTGCAGATCAATAACCTCACCCTCATTCTGCATTGCTTGTCATTGAAGGGAGCCGCCCGCGCGTTTCGCTGCGAGTTTGAAAGCAAGAGTTCTGCAAAGCGGTTTGTCACGCCCGTGTCAGAGGAGAATAACGTGGGCGCGCTGTAGGGTGGGCCACACGTGGCTCTGATTGGATCTGTCTAGTGCAGTGAACTGCAGTGTTGGTTTGCCCGCTGCAGATGGTGATGTCACCCGCTCGAGTCTCGCGGCTTGATCTCTCTCTCACAGTAAGCTGCTCTGCATCGTCGGGAGATGTGCCCTTTGTTTCCTGAGGCAGATTTGATCCCCGCTCAAACCCCACCTACGTTCATGTGTTATATATGCATTAAAATGGCTCAGTTTTAAGCCGTTATTATTCAGTTTTATTCAGTACAGAGCGCTCTCGCTGCACGGCGCAACCTCAGGACCTGTGCTACAGTGGCATCATAGGCCCGGCACACTGGGCATCAGAGCCATAATGAAGTGGGAATAGTTCAGACTCACTAACTGTTTCTCATCAGTTTCTCATAAGCCTTACTCTGATCTTAAAATCTGATGAAAATGAATAGTGAGTAAGCCGGGTTTGAGCAGAGCCTCGTGTGTGCCGTTATAGCGATCACTTAATATTCCCACAGAAAGGTGGCGAGCGGAAGTCCGACAGGCTTTTCTTCTCCGTGCAGACGGACAGAGGGCTGTCCACTCACAGCCCAGGACCCCTCCTGAATCAGCCGATAGGAAACAGAGCTGGGGCGTCACGTAAAGCCACGTCAGTAAGCAGACCCGGTGCATTACATAACAGCATATAAAACAAAGCCGCCACTGTGAACAAAGCCAGTACGTCAGATGGCACTGTCTCAGCCTGTGAGAGTGACGCATTTCTGTTTCTTTTAACCCAAAAAGGGATGCCATTGTACAGGAGACAAGTACTCTTGCACACCTAGCATGCTATTGGTGTCTTCCGCTTCTATAGGAGCTGTCATGGCCATTGAAAGGTTTCCCCATTGGATGCCTTGTAAGTGGACTACTGCCGGGTTTCAGGTCGCCTTAAAGAAACATCTGTGCTTATTGTGAGTGGTCATTAGCGACCACCTTTGCGAATCGTCGCACCCCCTGTGTTGAGCCCCGTAAAAGGGCGGCGGCCTCCGTAAGCGTCGCGCAGCGCTGCGCGTGAGCGCTGCTTACCTCTGTACGCCCCTGCGTGTGATTAGCGGGGCGTCGAGCTGAGGAAAGGCAAATGCGGAGTGAGTCATTGGGAGAGGCGACACGTTGCGGAAATTGAAAAGAGCGGGGCTGTCTTGTGCCCGGCAGGCAGGCAGGGGGCGGGGGAGGGCGGCGGCCCCCAGGGGGGGGGCGAGTGTTCAGCGCTAGTCTCTGACGCGTCTGTGCCCGTGGCGGGTCTCCCAGCTGACCTGTGACTCACGGAAGCCTGCAGATTCCCATAAACTCACAAGGTCACAGTGTCACCAGGGGCCCTCGTCCCCTGCTGGTTCTGATTGATTGGGCATCAGTGGATTGGTGGCCAACAGAAACAGCCATTTTATATCTTCCCTTCCAACCCCTATCGAGCTTCTGTTGAATGCTAATTAAATGTGAAACGAGGCTATATCGTAATGCAGCTGTTAATTTTAAGACACCAATTTACAACCAAATGTGCTTTCGTCAGGTGAACAAATTCAGTTAAATTGTTATTGATAAATTAGAAGTGTATTCATTGACATGACAAGGAATATGAATACATAAGAATTTTTGATTTTACAAACTAAAGCAAACACAGGCACTAACAAGCAATTAATTTTGTTCAGTCTCATTATTCATACGACAGTATATTAATATATACAATCTAAAAGTCTGTCGTAGAATACACAGCAGGAAACATTATGCCATACGTATATATAGTCTGCTGGCCAAGTTTTAAACGACAAACCTCAATCGGTAAAGCGTTGTCGAATTATTGTTGTGCATCTCTTCTTATTATGGTGAATTGATGTTATGTGGTGAATAAAAGTCATGTTCATATATTAAAAATGGCCGTCCAAGCATGTTTAAATGTCCCGACGTTCTCCAAATAAAGAAGGCTTCAGCTGGCATGTGTCCCGGCGCAAGAGACAATGGCGCCATTTTAAAAAAAGAACACTCTGGCAGTGCAGTCTTACAAAAATGCACACCTCTGCCTCCAGTAGTCTGCTTTCCCATATCCACTCACGCATAGCCATGCTCTCTGCCTATTGTCTCTGCGTATTATCATTTAGCTGGAGAAAGCTATTAAAGTGTCCTTTTTAATTAACCGAGCTGTCTCGGTGCAAATAATTGGGTTTGCAGAAAAGGTGTGTGTTACAGCTTTAGAGCGGAGTCATTCCCTCTGAGGTGAAGTGTGTGTTAATTGCTTGTATTAATGGTGAAGTAAGTGGAGAGAACTCCAGTGCTGGTGTTGGAACAGTGAATTGTGAGCATCTGGACCAGAGTTTTCATACCCGGACGCAGTCACCAGAGGCGGTGTCTATCGTGCATTGGGCTTAGACGCAAAGTCGTGGCATGTGGTAAGGACACAGGTCCCCCAAGGATGGAGAGGGGGTGGGAACAGGGTTGGACTAGGTGAGCGTGGCAGCCAATGCGTACGAGGGATAGCACAGCAGGGACTGTCCCGGAGAGGGGAGGCAATTATATTCTGGAGGTTTTGTAGAGCCAGAGCATAATACAAGGTTCTGATTAGATTGTGGCCGTTTTTAATTTACACCTTAGATTTTTGCTTTTTTCATTTGACACGTTGCAGTGTTGTCAAGTTAAACCCACTAGCCATGTCTACCTCACCCTGTCACTGCCTTAAATAACACCTTCAGAGGGTAACACTGGCAAATGTGAGAATTTTGATCGATGTGGTCAGCATCTCACGGCTGATTGTCGTCAGGGATGAGGTCATCATTGATACAGCTGCAGCCTGTCACCCGGGCTGTCATAGTTCCTGCTGCGGTCAAGGCACCCTTTGATTAAATTTCACACCGTTTGGCTCCTTAATGAAACCTTAAGTCAAAAAGTAAAAAAAAAAATAAAGTTAAGCCACCCCTGCTCAGAGGAAGTGTCAAAGTCACTTTCTCATACAATGTAGCTTTTTAACTTGAGTGTGCTCCACAGATATGATTATGTCAGTGAGTTCATCTTGCTTTGTCACCATTACAGAAAATGCATAAGGAAGAATGCTATTCCGATCATACTGCGAACGTATGAGCCTCACAATAAAGCGAGTAAAAAATACAGTATTATTTTGGACAGGTAGTATATAACCCCTAATGTAAACACATGCCTGTGAAATAGAGCTGCAAAGTGTGTGGAGGGCTAAATATTATTCAACCCAGAAGATGGTCTTAGAGCTGGTGACTACTTTATTTGTTTTTCTAGCATTTATTTTCGTTTTTTAATTAAAAAATGTGTCCTTGGCAAGTTTGTTGCAGCACTGAGCTAACCCAACCGATGTGATATTTTCACACTCTTGCTAGTCGGTAGAATTGAAAGCGAGGCTAAGCTTCACAATCTTGTTTTACGTTCTGTTTTGTAGCCAGAGCATAGTGAGCTCCAGGGCTGCCGAGCTTGTGTGCTCCACTGTGAAGCGGTAGCTCAGAATGAATGCGCCTATTCCCTTCTGCCTCCAGGACATTGATTTCTCGGTGCCGGCCGTTACTCCTCGCAGCTCAGCGGTGGGTTCTTCATCATGTTATCCCTTTCGCTTTGTGCGAGATTATATCACAAATAAAATGTAAATCTCCATACCTTCCATTTGAGGGTAGGGCTGAGATCAGACTAAGGCCCTGCGTTATGCAATGCGTTAAAGCCGTTTCCGTGCATAAATCCTTACTGTGCCTGTGATTTCCCTAGGCTGTGTAAACTAAACCTGCCACCAGCTATGGTGCACTGATTGGTCTCTTGTTTACATCAATTTAAAAAAGCTCACATAATGTTTATAGCAATAAGTAAAGCCCTTTGAGAGTGGATTGGAAATCGTGCACACATCTTCTGTGTTGGGTTCAGGGCTTTTCGGATGGTAGACAAAGACAAAGATTGTTAGCAATGGTGACTCTGCTTAGAATTGAAGCCTATGGTGACCTGGGGCTCGGGCCTGGCCTTGGCGCAGTAAGGTTAAACACCTGTACCACCGCTGTCCTATCCAATTACATAACTCAGGAGCAGGGGTCTACTTTCACCTGAATATTGCTAGTTATGACAACATGGCTATTTTTGCTGCTGGGCAGGGGAAATGTGTTACACATGAACACACATTGAATAATATTACTTATGTGATTTTTATTAAGTGAGTATTGACTTAATTCAAGCCATTTTCTCAGCCTGAATAAACCGTTGGACTCTACAGGCAGTTTCAAGACATTCAGAATCTTCCTACCTACATTTAAAAAATTTCAAAACATATCTTACGAAACACATTACAGGACCTGCTTACTCCCAGGAATAGACTCTGTTGTCTTGTCTCAAAGATTAAATAGATAATATAGGAACACAATTTATATAGAAATTTCAGGCAGTCAGCCATTTTGTTCTAGAGAACGGGTCAGTACTTAGGAATAGGCAAAGGTTGAGAAGTACGCAGTAAAATGTTCAGTGTTAAGTCAACTGTTACAGAGTACATTGGACTCCTATGTACTCTGGTAGAGTTGAATTAACGCTGGACATTTCACTGCGTATGAGAAAAGGCATGTGAAGAGATGATGACGCATTGATCAGGTGTGCTGGTATTGTTTGGTGGTTGTAGTAGATTTGTAGGTGTGACTGCTCTCTTTCTCTATTTATTGCACCCTTTCTATATCTAGTGCATTGCTTTTTGTATAAAGTCTTGTTATAGAGAGGATACGGTGGTGCTCTTTTGTTTGAACAAGTAATTTGTTAAGAGTGATTGAGTTGATCCAACAGCCTGCATGCTGACCTTTTCTCATATGTGTTTGTTTATTATTTCGGTCCACCAGCCTTATATGGGAATGAATAACCAGTTTCCTGTTGATTTGGACAACCTTATAACTAATGTCACCTTTTTTTGCCGAAACGCATGACCCACAGGGATTTAAACTAGCATTGCAATAAATATCCTGGTGGGGTCCCCATAGGCACTGGATTAGTGCAGTAACCTGACTAATCGTACAATTATGGCTTAACTGTGACTCTCATAAAAGCTATTATTTCCCTAAAACACGGGGGAAAGGAGGAAAGTAAACACAGACGGAATGTCAACCGGAAAAGGTCTTTGTGACTGAGCGTGCCTGTATCTGCCCGCTACACTGCACACAGACTGATTCAATATATTCTGCACAGTTTGTTGTAACTTGGCCATGAACACACAAAAGAGCAATGTTAAGTGGCAATTGACTTATCGACGTGGATGACTGAGGAGGTGTAATGTGACAAGCACGTGCGCTCGAAGAAGGCTCCACTGTCCTCATGCTGAAGGATGATGCAGGCGAGAAGACTGTTTCAGAAAAAATGGTTGTAACACCTATAAGTATCATGAATTGTGCAAATAACTACTTTAAGCAGCCAGTTAGTTTTAAGTGGCTGTGTTCAGTGTTCAGAGACACAACGTGCTACACAATGGCAGGGACACGCACCTGTTTGGAGTAGCTGACGGTACAAGGACCAGTGAGCTGCCAACAGTCATCCAACAGCCTCTGATCACTATTGAGGTACTGATTCACAGTATGCAGCTGTATGCAGGAAGTGCAATAAAACAGCGTTAAAGGACACTTGTGGCATTGTGTTCAGAGTGACTGCGTCACAATGATGACAAAAACGGTATTTCACGAGAACAGACCGGTTGTTTGATTTTATTTTTAAAAAAGTGGGAACGGTTGTGGTTGAGGCAGCCAGAGCATTGAGTCAGAGCACAGAGCTGAGCGTTAGGATAACGCAGATGAGTATTTACGACGGGCCGCGCGCGCGCGATGAAAGAACATCTGCTGGGTGATGGCAGCTCTGTTAGAGATGAATGTGCCGTATTAGCAAGCCTCTGTGTTTTCTAAGGGAGGGGGTTCTCAATCTTTATAACCTGGAGAAGGAGCCAGGCTGGTGCTGGGGATTGGGCCCAGCCCTACCCTTCTCGGTCACACGCATGCACAGCTGCTCCGCTCCACATAACTTATTTTTATTGGATTGCAGCAGGAGGAGCGGAGCTTCGGCTTCTCTCGCTCCTGAGGGAAAAGGGCGTGGGGGCGGAGCCGCTAAGCCTGGGCGGAGGGGCCGTTTAATCTCCTGTGATGCGAAGGTGTTTGCTTTAGAGCCTGTCCCGGTGTCATGGCTCTCCAATGAGAAGCAGCTCGCTCTTCACTTGGGCCTCAGAGCAGGGCCTTGGTTGTGTTATTTCTGGTGGAGACGTGGCCACAGCTATGCTATGCTATGCTCCCGCCATGCTATGCTTAGCCATCTCCTGACCTTCTTTGCTTGTTTTTATGTAACGGGTGAAAGAGGAAGCAGTCGCCCAAGGTGAGATTTGAACCCCGCTCCTCTCACTCGTCCAAAGGCTCCAGAGACAAACGCGTTACCAGTCAGCTAAAGGCGAAATCGCCGTTAGCTAAGGGCAACGTCTTTATTTTTAACCTGAGGGTTGTGTCGCCAGAGAGTGTTGTCACGGTAACCTGCTATGAGGCCTTCGCTTTACTGCACCTCACTGTGTTTACTAGCGAACCAGCCGAGCTACACCCGCTGCATTCGTACCTTTTGTCCCCTTCCCCTGTCTGTGCTGATGGTTCCCGGTGCATCAGCTGTCTGTGAATGACTATCTGGGCTCTTTAAGAACTTCCCTGAGGTCTGCCTTATGGAAACAGTCACTCACACCAGCCTCTCTGCACTGCCAGCTATGGATGGCATTGCAGCTCTAGAGAGGGACTGACAGGCAGGTCGTACGGGCGCACAGGCTGAAGCAGGCAACTGCTGAAATGGCCTCAGAGAGGCCCAAAGAGGAAAGGGGGCGGGACAAGCCAGGCCGTACTGGAGGTCGCTCCAGCATTTGTGGGTTTCCACTGTCGGTGTGTGTGCATGCGCGCGTGTGTGTGTGTGTGTGTGCACATGCGTGTGTGTGCATGCGCGCGCGTGTGTGTGTGTGTGTGTGTGTGTGTGTGCGCGTGCGTGTGTGTGTGTGTGTGTGTGTGTGTGTGTGTGTGTGTGTGCATGCGTGCGTGTGTGTGTGCGCGTGCGTGTGTGCGTGCGTTCTTTCGGAGGGGGAGAGGAGGCTTTTGAATCCGATTATGTATGATTTCCCTCACCCTCCCTCTCAGAACTTTGTGATAAATTTTATTTTATGTAGGTCTCCCCACCCAGGGGCACCGTTCTGCCTCCACATTGTTTTTTTACATTGTTTTTATTCTCAAAAAATGCAGAATTCAGAAGTGAGATGCATCCTCCAAATCAAGGTAAAGCCAAGCGTTGTGTGGCTCTCTGCTAGGAGTGTAGTGCGGTGTTACGTTAGTAACAGTGTTAGTTTAATTGCATTGTGAGCTTAGGTGATGTTTACTTGCTTTATGAGTTATTAGGTTTATTAGTCGAGTCCTTGGGCAGTGATGGGCAGTGATGGTCACTGCTGCGGTGTGAAAAAGTCTGATGGAAATTTCCTGTTCTTTCAGTCCAAGATGGCAGAGGTGACAAAGCCATCACCAGAAACAACATAGACTGGGTGTGAAAATCTCACCAGTGGACAACGTCGCTGCGAAAGAGCGACCTGTCTCTTCATTATTACACTTGAAGGATGTAGAATATTCCATATTGAGTGATTTTTAAGCTCCAGTGATCTGACCTCTCCGCTACAGAGGTGAGGCCTGCTCGGGCTGTCACTCTCTCAGCTTTAGAGGACGTCTGGGAGGGGAGAGGAGCGGTAAAGGGACCGTGTGTAGACCCGCCCCTGCCCATCCAATGAGCGAGCGGCATGGTGAAGGAGGGTCCGTGCGGATCATTAGAGCGGCTCGGCCCTTCTCCCTGCCACTGTCAGAAACCCGGGCCTAATTACGCGTGTCGTCCCATCCCTTGTGCCACCTCGTGCCATGTCGAACAGCGCTTAGGGTTCATTAGCCTTTTTCCAGGCAGCTGCAATTAGGGACCCGTGCGGAGAGGAGACACTTAGGGTGCTGCAGGACACCGCGTGCGCATGTGAGTGCGTGTACAAGTGTGTGGATGCACATGTATTTGTGTGGCCATGCATCTGTGCGTTTGTGTGTATTTGTTTATACGTATGTGTGCGCATCCATGTGTGGTGCGTGGGTGTGTATGCGTGTGTGTGTGTGTGTGTGTGTGAGAGAGAGAGAGAGAGAGCGAGAATGTGTATACTGATCGCTGCAATCCCATAATTCTGTGCTTACTGTCAGTCGCCGTGCAACGCCGCAGTGAGATTCTGTGTTTCGGGGGTCCTAACGACACACAGGCGCTATTGGGCGAGAGAGGCTCATTATCGCCCGCTGTCCTGCCCGTCTCCTCGTGTCCTTGTTAAAATTTCTGCTCTGACATGGTTAGGAGCAGCCGGACAACAGCCCTTCTTTATCTCTGCAGTAAGTGGCAGTGACATGAATCTTACCTCGCGCCATGTTCTCCAGCTTTTCAGCAACACAAGTTCGGCAGTGTAATTAATCATCCCCCAGATTCTGATAAACGGCATTAATCTGCACTGCTCTCAACTGTGGACAGGGGGAGTTTCAAATGGTCTTGCCCGTCACATGCTGTTCAGGGGATGCGTGTTTCTCATTTGCGGCGGCTTGCTGTGTGTCACAGCCTCCATGTTGCCCTTTTTGTCATTAGCGAAATGCACCCTGGGTATAATGCAGAATGGGATTTAGCTATTTTAAAAATGAGGCAAATTGTCTCGAATCACATCTGTATACTTTTATTGTTAGCACTTTGATAGATTTGGTTTAAAATGTGAAGCTTTGAAGTAAGAACTGATTTTACGGAGAAAAAAAACAAGTTTGAGGCAGGAATTGCCATACTCACCCTGTCCCCTAATGTTGGTGAGTGAGCGATACGTGGGTTTGTCTAACACTCACATATGTCCTCTGGTGCAGACAGTGCCATGATCTTTTCAGAGATTTTCCTCTGAGGTCTAGAAATGATCAAGACTTAGCGGTTTTATAGATACAGTATATAGTCTATATACCAATGTTAAAATGGAAAAATGAAAGGATTATTTATTTATAATACAAACAAGCTGGTAAAAAAAAAAAAGAACTCTCGTGTTGCAAATGCTCTCATCTAAATCATCTGCTTCTGAAATGTCAACACGAACAGGCGGTGCTCTGTTAATTGCATTTTGGCCCGTTTGAGACTTGGAGATTAGGGAGATCGCCCATTGCTTCCTGACCTGGGGTCAGCTGCTCTCCGTCATTCTCGGTCCAGAGTGCTCAGTTATGGTTCCATTACTCTTGTGCCACACTTATCGTCTGGCAGTCGTGCCAGCTCTCTGGCCGCCAGAGGCTTTATTCGGCGGCAGTTGCAGTGCTCACATTTACTTCTCCCAGAGAATGCCTTCTAATGGAACCGTAATCATTTCCACTTAACAGTAATTGGACACACATTGAGCCTTGTGTAAATTAGAATCGCAGGTCTTAAATACGGGCTGCCATTGACACTTACTCTGGTTGCGCTCCCCAAGCATCGTTTTTGTCCAGAGAATAATTTGGCCAGTTGTTACACCTGAATGGGTTCCTCCAGCAGAAAGAATGGTCAGCTGAGGGAGGCAGGGGAGCTTGTCTGAGTAGAGCTGTTGCTGGCTTGCACACACTGCACAGAAGGGTTAGGGTAAATTCTGAATTTGAATGAGCATTACTCTTAATTTCAGTTCTTGACTTTGAATTTGAATTTGAAATGATACTGATTTGAATGAAAGGAAAGGGAATATTTATTTACACGTTTTGAAGGACTACATGTTTAAATGACCTTTCTAAGAAACACAGTATTTTGCTAATACATAGTTAAGTTTTAATGTAGTCTGCGGTATGATATTTAATTTCAAATTTTGTTAAATGTTTGAAAAATACATTTCCCAGAATGTATTACTTAAAAGATGAATAAGAAAAACAATAATAGAAGGTTTCTATAACTAACAATAGTGGTAGTATTTTAAATTGTGTTACTATTGTTTATAGTGGTCAGTTGCAGATGTATTTTGAAGCTGGTGGAGGTGTATTTTTGAAAATGAATGAGGCTTTTGTATTTTATAAGTAGAATATCTTTCAAAGTCATTGAATTGAATTCTACTTCCTGTAATTCCAATGGAAATTCTAATTCTGCATCCCAGAGGTTTTTAAAAAAAAAATCAAATTCTATTCCAATTCATTAACCAATTAATTAATCAATTCATCCAATTCATTAATCAAAATAGACCAGACCCCTGCTGTTGTGAGGGGTGAGCAGCCTTCATTCATTTCTGTTCAGCCCCTGCCTGGTGCTGTTATGCGTTTCCATGGCCACTGGCATCATGTGAACTTGTGTGTGCTGCAGCCGCTCCGCACACCCTCCCACCGCCAGCTGCCTGTTCACCACCACGCAGAGGGCCGGTCTTGGCATGTTCCACCAGCACACTGGCTCTGTGTGGTGACTACCTGAACACCACTCAAAGTTACAGCCTACAGTGTGGGGACCACCGAACACCACACAAGCAGCCTACAGTGTGGGGACCACCGAACACCACACAAGCAGCCTACAGTGTGGAGACCACTGAACACCACACAAGCAGCCTACAGTGTGGGGACCACCGAACACCACACAAGCAGCCTACAGTGTGGGGACCACTGAACACCACACAAACAGCCTACAGTGTGGGGACCACCGAACACCACACAAGCAGCCTACAGTGTGGGGACCACAGAACACCACACAAGCAGCCTACAGTGTGGGGACCACTGAACACCACACAAACAGCCTACAGTGTGGGGACCACCGAACACCACACAAGCAGCCTACAGTGTGGGGACCACAGAACACCACACAAGCAGCCTACAGTGTGGGGACCACAGAACACCACACAAGCAGCCTACAGTGTGGGGACCACAGAACACCACACAAGCAGCCTACAGTGTGATGGAGCCTTGGAATACACTGCAAGTGAGAGGAGGCAGGATGGCACTGTGACAGTTGCCAGGCAGCACAGCAGAAGAGGGTTGTGCGTCTGTGTGTCCCGGCGACCGGCCTCCATGTGATCCGCTGCTCTGTTGCTGGAAGGCCGATGACGGCCCGCATGTTCAGTCGGCTGTAGGGGTGCCAGTTCAGCGGGCATCACCACTAGAGTGCTGGGATGCATAGCATGCTCAGGGGTTTTGTCTTAAGATGAACTTGGTTGTGCTAATTAGCACCGGTTGTTGAGGTCCTCGGCATTGTTGGGAAGCCATTAGCCCAGGGTTGTTTGTGTTCAGGGAGGCACACTTTTGGACGGAAGTGGAGTTGATCTTTCAGTTATTTTAAGCTGATTTCCATTGAACGATAGCGAGTGGCTCAGAGAGCAGCCCCTCCCTGGCTACATTATGAAACAATGCAGACAATTTATATGATGCAACAGCTCTTTCCACAGTGAAGCAAGTAGCCTTGGTCCATTAAAACTGAATGTTCAATGTCATGCTATAAAACAGAACTCCCCCCCCGGTTGCTTAGATGAAAGATGCCTTTGGAGTGGAGGCTTTCAAAGCTCTGGCCTGTCTCTCCATCTCTGTCTTTCTGTCACCCCTCCCATTCCCTGCCTGCTCTCCCATCCCTGTCTCACCAGTCTTTCCTCCCTCTCTCTGTTTCAGGGCTGGGAAGGGAAGCGTTTCTACTCTGCAAGTCTGCTGCACGAGGATCTGCAGTGCACAGCACTGAGGCCTGCCAATGAGAATCCTGAAGTGCATGCAACTGCATAATCATGTATGTGTGGGTGGAGGTGTGTGTGTATGCGCTTGAGTGTGTGTGTGTGTGTGTGTGTGTGTGTGCGTGCGTGCGCATAAGTGTGTGTGAGTATGTGGTGTGTGTGTCTGCGCGCATGTGAGTGTGTGTGTGTGCGTGCTTGTGTGCATGTGTCTGTGTGTGTGTGAAAATATTTTTTTACTCAGCAAGTTGGAGATGACTGTTTTCCAATGTGATAATAAACCAAATTTTATGTTATTCATTGTGTGGCTTGTCTTCAGGTTTTTGGTGTGCCATACTGCATACAGAGATGTTCACAGGTTTATCTTGGGTACTACCCGTATGTGCACATTAATGCCACACCCTGTGCTAATCATGTACGCAGTGGAATGAAGGGTTAAGAGGCTGTGCTGTAAGGCACAGGGGGGTACAGTAGGCACTTCCTGTCCCTGCTCTGGGATCCGAAAGGGCACAGAAGGCTGACACAGCAGGGTTGGTTCCTGTGGTTGTGCGGGAGGTCAGTATTGATCAGAGTGAGGTCAGCAACATCCTGTCTGACGACAGATGAGAGATGTCAGCAGGCCGGAAGCCTTCTACAGTGGCTTCCTGTGCTCTTACCAAATCCAGAGTGTCTGTGTGTGTGTGTGTGTGTGTGTGTGTGTGTGTGTGTGTGTGTGTGTGTGTGTGTGTGCGCGTGTGCGCGTATGTATGTGTGTACACATTTTTGTCACCATCTGTGTGTTTGTGTATATTTATGTATATGTGTGTGCATGCATGTGTGTGTTTGTGTGTGTTGTTGCACATTTGTGTGACCATCTGGTGTTTGTGTGTGTTTGTGTGCATTTGTCTATATGTGTGTGCATGCATGTGTGTGTGTTTGGCTGTGCCTGTGGTGTGTGTCTGTGTGTGCTGATATGCGCGTGTGTGTATGTGTTTTGGAAGTGGGTGCTGAATATGGCGAGTATCCTGCCCTCCCACCCCTGTGATAAATTTAGCTGTGAATGCCTCCTTTGAAAGACTCCTGTCTCTGGGGCCCCCTGATCCAGGAGCTCCCACATGGAGAGCAGCTCCCCACGCAGGAGAGACACGCAGGAGAGGCACAGCAGAGCCTCAGCAGAGTCTTACAGGGAGGAGAGGAGCGCCTGTGCTTGCCTGTCACACTTATATAAGCTCTGCGTCCTTTCAAATATACTTCTGCTTTTCCCTCCTCTCCGCCCTCCTGGTAATGCAGCACACACTTTATGATCCTGTGCAGAATCAGAGAGGGTCTGTTCTCTCTTTATGTCTCTGATTTGAAAAGTTGCAGGGCTCTCAAATGAGCCAAGGCAAGAGGGAGGGGGGGGGTGGGGTGTTGTTCATGCCGAGACTGCCGGTTGAAGACATCCTGTCTCGGTTAAAGATTGGGGCTGCGTCTTATCCGGGTTGACTCGCGGCTAATCAGTCCTCTACATGTAATATTAACGGCACTTTGACTCTCAGCGATGCAGTCGGGAGTGCTTTGCACGTACGATAATGCGCGAAACTCGGAGACGCTCGTCACATGCGCGCCGATCGTCAAATTGAATAATCTCTTTGATGTGTGCCGCCGGCCGAATTGGGTGCGGTTGAATCCTTCAGCATTCCGTAAACACGTCGCCCATGCGTCTGCTTTTAGAGCCGTTTTTTTTTTTTTTCTTCTCCTGGATGTTTTTTACATTTATGTGATTCTTTCAGATGTTCTTTGACGGCCTCCTTAAGTAATGTGCATTGCAGTGGTCTGCAGCCGGGGCCCAGGGGACCACATCCGGCTTTGGAGCAGTCGATTTGCTGCAAGCTGCCAGGCATGTGCTATCAAACAGCTAATGACAGCCACACTTAATACTGCACAATGGAACACAGATATCTATAAAACCTAAAATAGTAGTGGCTACTCTACATTAGCAGATGAACGTTATTGTCTGAATCTCCATACAGGGAGATACCTTCTATACTGTGTAATTGGGGTGTCTAATTAAGGTCATAAATTCCCTTGTCTGAGATGTGGACTGTTCTCCTGAAGGCACGGTTATAAAAGAGTACATCCCTTAAAAGTTTGAGAGGAAATGGCAAATTAAATGTTATACAATTGGCCATTAATTAACTGGTGATGTGAATACTGCCACCCACTCTGAAAGATCTCAAAGGAGTCGCCTCAGGACTATTCTTCATTTTAATATGTGTTTTCTCTCAGAGCCATGTACTAATTATCAAGCTTGATTTGGTTTTTCCATGTTCCAGAGGAGGAAATGGCACTAAAACTTCCAAAAATGTTTTTTTTATTCTCTGGTTTGAGCTGTGCTTTTTGTATTTTTATTCAATTCTGTAAGTTCCAGAGGAAAATATGGTATTTTAAGATTGCAATTATGTTATCCTTGAGGCATTGGAACACATTCTCTAATAACAAGAATAGCAATAATTTGGATAATGATAATGTAAATAAAATAAATAAACAAGAATCACAACCTCTAAATATAGGTGGATGTGAAGTCAAGTCAAGTTCTCTCTTTCTCCCTCTCTACCTGCCTCTCCCTCTCTCTCTTCTGACTGGATTTCAGGAGGCTGTTGTGATGCTCAATCTGTAACAGCCGGCGTTTAGGCTGGACAGCTGCACTGTCCAAAATGAGAGTGTAAATTGAGAATGGCATTCTGGGCGATGGGAGGGGGAAAAAAAGGTATGGCTCCAGCCCAAGTCAGGAGGGTTAATGCTGTACGTTTTCAGCGCGCTCTGGGCCCCGGGGCCCCTCATGGACCTCCTTACAGGCTGGCATTGGGGAGAGTACGTCACTGTATTTAATATCTCATCTTTTCTTCTTCATGACTGTTGGGATTGCGGGGTTTGTTTTTCTTTTTTTCCCCATTTGCATTTTTCCCCCCAATTTTTTGTTTGCCTGCTTGATGTTTTACACTGTGCGGAATCGTTATTTTCCAGCGCGGCAAAGTTTTGTGATGTTTTCAGTGCGTCGGGTTCAAGTGCTGCTTCTCTAACGCTCTTTTTCCTCATGTTACTTCAGCCCTAAGGGTTTTGTTATTTTCTAAACATAGAATGTGAGAGTAAACTGTTTTTTTATTATCTGCAGTGCTTTGGTGGTGTATCCCCAGTTGAGGCTGCGTGACAGTTTTCTGCCGCTCTGCAGTTTTCTGAGATTTTGTATCCAGCTCCTGGGGCACGTGGCTTACTGCGTTAAGCGTTGAGCCAGATTGGAGTAAGCTGCCTTTTTGCTTTAATTTCCCTCATCGCCTGTTGCGCTAATGAGTATGATATGTGTTGAGTTACACCTGCGGCCATTAGATTCCAGACGTCCTTCGGTGAGGCCTCCTGTTGAAGCAAACGGAGACTGTACATCAGGTGAGCGGCGCTGGCGTGCGGAGCCTTCTGTATGCACGCTCACGTAACGGGCAAGCGGCTCCATATGCCTTCCATTAGGAGAAAGCTGGAGAGTTTGGGTTGGGAGAGGCAGCGTGGGCAGAGAGGGGCGGTGTTGTTGGCACACATTCTGATTGACCTAATTATGGAACACAGCCGCTGGCTTGAGTCCCAGATGGTGGGAGTGCGAGAAGACGTCTTTGAAAAACACTATCGTGCTGCAGCTCCTGTCAAACCCCCCCCCCCCCCCTCCCCCAATAAGGCTGTGTGGGGGAAGGCTGCCAGCCTGAGGGGACAAGCATCGTTGAATGGCAGATTTGGGCCAATTACTGAGGCGGTGCAATATGCCCTCACACAACCGTTCCTCCCTGCAATCCCGCGACCTGCTGTACAGAAGCATCCTGCTTTTTCTCTTCTCACCCTGGCTGGAAGGTGTTACTGTAGGTCAGCCTCACCCTGTGCATGGTGAGGTCATGCGTGCTCTCAAGGCAGTGAGAGCTGTGCAGCCAGTGTAGTCTTTGGTGTTAATGGTGGACTGAGGCAAACACCTGGGGGGGTGTACTACGGAGCAGGCTTACTGAGTTAGCTGGATAACTGCACTGAGTAAAACCCGGGCCAGCTCTTTTTACGTCATTCCACGTTCCACATTTGGGAGGGTTCCAGGTTTTACTCAGTGCAGTCATCCAGCTAACTCAGTAATCATGCTTCGTAGTATACCCCCCCAGGAGCATAAGGAGAAGGGGCGGTACACAACATCTTACCGTAGCCATATATGTTGAATGCCGTGGTAAGCATATTAATGAACGACTATGCAAAACTGGAGTGGATTGTGTGCGCGTGTATGCGTGTTCGTGTGGTTGGCCACAGGATAATTCTCACCTAAATGAACAACGTTCTAAAAAGCGATGCATAACGTGACACCAGGGCCAAACGAGCTTTCTCGGAGCGGAGGCGTAATCTGATTGTTAGGAGAAGGACAGAATAATCAGATTGTGAGGAGAAGGACCGATTACAAGGTCAGAGCAGGATTGCGACTCCCCGGTGTTTAATGCATCTCCTCCAGGCTTGTGGTTGTATTTCCCCGGGGGATCCACTGTGCATTTTTTGTCGAATACACGCGGGTAGCAGAAGTAGGGCCGCGGTTTTACCTGCTAAACGTCTGACAACAAAAAATTCTCCATCCCCAACTGCTATATGTTCAATTATTCATCTGACTATTATAAGGTATTCAGCACAGAGTCGGCATCCAAGGAGGCAGCTTGAAGATGAAGGAGGAATATGTATGTGCCTAGCGGCAGCCTCTTTTACATTCTATTCCACTGTCAGAGCAAAGTTTACCATAACCCGCCTCACCTTCTCTAAATTCACCCTTAGCCCTAGTTACAATAAGCTCAGCAATTAGGATTTGATAAAACTGTGATCCTATTTTTAAAAAAGGCCTTGGTCAAACATCGGGAGCAGAGTTCTCGGCACGCCTCGAAGGCCTTCTTTATTTATGGGCGGACCTGACAGAGCAGCAGGGAGATTGATGTAAGAGATGGAGATTTGATTATTTATGTTTAATTTAGTGCTATTTGCTGGGTCCTGTATATTTCTCCACGCACCCTGAGTGTCATAAATGAGCTAACAGAGGAGAGAGACCGGTTCAGGTCATGGGAAAAAACTACAATCATTCTCTGCACAGTAACTCCACTCTCTACTCCTTCAGAGTTGTGTTACTATGGCTCAATCATTCTCTGCACAGTAACCCTTCAGAGTTGTGTTACTTTGGCTGAATCATTCTCTGCACAGTAACTCCACTACTCTGACTCCTTCAGAGTCAGCAGCGTTAGGCCAATGGTGAATGGAGAAGAAGGGAACAGCTGTTATTGTCAAGCTCCTTTCATTTCACACTGTCAGTCTCTAATCTGTTCTGTTTACAAATATGGAGAAGTGTGCAAACAAGATATAGAACAAATTGGCACTAATTAGAGCAAATTAAGTGTTACCATGGTAGTCCAAGGAGCCGCAGAAATATTCAATACAAAACAGTATTTTACTCACATTAGGAAAGACTTAGACAGAAAAAAACTATAATATATATATTATTTTTATTTTATTTTATTTTTTTAAAGACTATAAAAAAAATACTGAGCTATATTTTATTCTCAAACATGGAAAATATTTGAATAATGACTCCATGGAATCAACCAAAATAACACCTTTCTCAAATTATATATGAATTTCGATCGATCCATTTGTTGCCATATTTCAGCCTCCTGGCAGAGGTAACCAGGTTTTTGGGCAAAATGTTCATGATTCAGTAGATGCAAAAACATATCATAGCATCAAAGATCCACCACCGTATTTCATTGTAGGTATGGCATTCTTTTCAATGTAAGTATTCTTCCAACACCAAACCTGCGGATGCGCATGGCCAAAAAGCAAATTTTGGTTTCATCTGCCCGTAAATCTAGTTACAAACACCGTTACAATGCAATTTCACCAAATCCAGGCACTCTTTCTTGTTTACAGCCCTCAGCATAGGATTTTTTGGCAACCTTTGGCAGAATCTTATTGCCTTTTTTTACTTACTTATTTTAAGCATGCCTGACTATTTAGGAACTATTATGTGGTCATTGTCCACTTCCTGTTTCACTGGGATATAAATATGAGGTGACACACAGGCCAAATCCCCTTAAGCTGCGTCCCAGTATTCTTCACTCCCCACCTACTTTCCTCCACTCCCCCACTACCACTCCTCTCCTACCCGGAAGTATGCAAAACTGCCTGAACATTTCGAGTACAAGTATTTGCATGTACAGTATACAACGTACCTGACATTGCGGTTTGCGTCGAGATAGTAATTAATATGTAACCATTAATACGTAATTAAGATGTAATCAGCAACATTAGATTAAAACACAAAGATCCGTTTCCGGGGCACGGAGGAGAGGAGGTGGTAGTGTAGGAAGGGAGGGTGCATTTTTCGAGTATTGAGACGCACCCTTAGTCATCCTTCAACATGGGGAAAGCACAATGAAATGACACGAAAGGTTGTTGACCTTCATAAGTCAGGCAATGACTATAGAAAAATAGCTTCATATCTGAAACTGCCTCCACCATTAGGGCAATAATTATGAAGCTTAAAGCAACAGAAGCTGTGATGAACCTGCAAGTGTATTTTGCCACCATGCACATTTAGGATGGTTTGAGAGGCAAAAACATCTCCAAGGATCACGGTTTGAGAATTGCAGAAGTCCTGGGGTCACCGTGTCTCCAAAAGTACAATTAGACGACATCGTTATGCCAACAAGCCATTTAGAAGACTAGTTAGAAGAAAGGCTCTGCTATCATCATAAGCACTTAGTGTTTTCTTCTTACCAGAATGTGGTACCGGGTGCCATAGTCAGACAAGACAGAAATTGAGGCTTTCGGTAATAAATACCAAAGGTGGGTTTAGCATGAATGAGAGGCATAGTAATGAGAGGCGGAAAAGAGCCTTATCCCCACTGTGAACTATGTGGATCTGTGATGTTGTGGGGCTGGGAATCTAGTTGGGATACATGACATCATTGACTCCATCAAACAGTAGGATATTTTAGACCAAAATCTGGGTGCCTCGGCCAGAAGACTAAAAGTGGGTCGTGGTTGGATCTTCCAGCAGGACAATGATCCAAAGCATACCTCAAAACCTACACAAAAATGGTTCAATGACCACAGAATGATGGCTTTGCCATCACAGTCCTCTGACCTGAACCTCATTGGAAACCTGTGGGCCGAGCTGAAGAGGAGAGTCCACAAGCAGGAACCAAGGACTCTGAAAGACCTGGAGAGATTTTGTACAGGGGGATGGTCTCAAATCCCTTGCTATGTGTTCTACATTCTCGTCAAACATTACAAGAGAAAACTCAGTGTTGTTATCTTGGCAAAGGGAGGGTGCACACAGTACTAAATACAATGATGCCAATAATGGCGTCCCAATAATTCTGGTGGGCACTGTAACCAGGTTTTGTAGTAAAAATGTGGCCCTTGGCCCAGCTCTTTGTCTTGTTTCTTCTGAGAGTTAGTCGTGCCTTTCCCCATGGTGATGGATGACACATGGACTTTTATGTGTTACCTATTTTTATACCCCAGTGAAACAGCCACAATACAGTTCCCTAAGATTGAGACAAACAGGTTAATGCAGATTTCATTTATTTTTTATTTATAAGAATTATTTGGGATGTGCATAATTGTTCCAAATCTTTTTGGAAAAAATACATTTAACAAAATATTTTTCTCCGAGCAATTGTATGAGTACAAGATAATTTGATTACATTTTGGATTAAACAGTAATCTGTATTCATAATATTTTTTTATCTTATATTTTTTTAACGAAATGAAAAATGTAAACAAATTAGAAAATTGCCTTCGGCTCCCAAAGAAAATGCAATCAAAGTGACTGCGGGATAACATAAAGTGTACAAACAGCTGGGGCCTTTTCTACCTGTGCGCGACCCTGGTGACCTTGTAATAAATACACGTTTACAGAGAGAACTTTGCATTGGCCTCTTTCTGTGTGAAGACATGTTAGTTTTCTGGCACTGCTGTACCTTCTGACCTCTGTCTTTCACTCCTCAACACAGTTTTTTAAAGGCTGCTTCTCTCAGGCAGTCCCTGTGCTATTCTTCCCATTATGGTTTTATCCCTGTGGTATTAGACATGGATGTGGTACTCAAGACAAGGCAGTTTGATTCAGCTGTGACACGCTGCCTGTCTGTACAGTAGGCTACATTTTGTCAATGCTTGCTCATTATACCAGAAAATCCTGCTCTCGCTCTTCATTCAGTGGTATCCCTCACTTGAACCTCATCTCTGCCTGCTGCCCCCGAACATCCCGCTATGTACACATCATGACCCGCTTCAACAGGGCTTGTATGGGATTCCTCTTCGACCCCCCCTCCCAACCCCTTCCCTTCCCACCCCACTTTGACTTCCTGTCGATGCACTTTAGTCATGCATTTTTCATTGGCTACCAATGGGAAAGTACATGGGTGTGCTGGCCCTCATCAATGATTCAGAACAGATGGAAGTGTTTGGAGGCTTGCAGCTTGCCGCTGCAATCTCAGCCTGGCCTCAGAGGCGGCTCGCTGCCCTGACGCCATGCATGGAGGCCAGGTGCAGCCCACTTGTAATGACAACTCTGGTCACGAACAGGTCTAGGCGGCACCACAAGATGGACAACTAGGAAGACCAGAAATACCACCAACACACACACACACACACACACACTTCAACAAAGGTTATTATGGTCAAGGTCATTGCTCTTTTGTATTACAGAGAGTGGGGGGGGGGGTGTGGCTGGTAGCAATGAGCAGGGTTATTTAGGATTCAGTATCTGGAGGCTGTAGCTGTTAAAAGGCTGTTAAATAATCTTGTTAGAGGAGCGAAATGTGGGAGACGAGAGGAAGCGATGCCATTTTGTTGTTCGGGAGGGAGGGGGGGAGGGGGGGGGGGGTCACCCGCACTACTAGCTCCAGCCTCGAGTCACCCGCGCTAGCTCCAGCCGCGGTACATGTCAGCCCCTCCGCGGGCTCCGTGAGGCTCATTATCCTCCCAGAATGCAGCTGGAAGCCTCCCCTCCTCATTAAACGCCATGAGCGTCGCTCTCCCTGCCGCTGGGACCGAGCGGGGGAGTGGGGGGCAGGCTTTTCTCCCCGTAATGAAAAAGGGCTCAGTTCTGGCTTTGTGCTCCATATTCAGACTGGCGCTGTGTCACAGCTCACAGGGCTGACACCTCACCTGTAGAGGAAAGAGCGTCGGCGGGAATAATCCACAGGAATAATCCACAGGATGGCTCGGGCAGCAGCCGGTTCCTTGGGTTCCGCAGCACGTGTACAGCGCAGCGCAGTTACTCCTTATAGTGTAAATCGTTGGGAAGAAATGTGGAACACTCCAGAAATCATATTCGTATATTTTTCTTGCACTAGTTGTTACGGCTCGATGCTTGAGGGAAGCGGTGTATGTCATGCCAGGAACCCTGCGTTCTCTTCTTCTTGGGTACTGCAAAAATGAGCAGAGCACTGAGGATTCCAGTCACGTGTGTGAGCCTTTGTAATATTTACGCATGCCTGTTTATTAAATTGACCAGTGTGAGATATTTCCTGCTTGGCTATTGTCAAAAGATGAAGGCGAAGCAAATTGGTTCCCATTTTTAAAGAGTTTCATATCAGTGGTTAAAGTTATTTGTGCATTGTTGTATATACCTTGATAAATTTAAATTTTTCAGGCCCTTGCACTCAGAGCAGTTTCTCAGATCATCATCATCATCATCATCATATTTACACTAGCGTGACATTTACCAGCCTATTATATGAAGTGGAGCCACCCATTCACCATTCTGAATATGACCGTCCTAAAGAGAATATGATACACAAAAAGCATCATCAGGGGCCTGGATGTGGTTATGAATTATTTCTATTTTTGGTTCACATATGATCTTTGAAGATGGGCAGGAAGTGAATGGTCCGGGTAACTCGACACCTTCTGTGGCCAGCTGAGGAGCCAGTAATAGCTTTAGTTTATGGTAAACCGGTTTGCGCCAAGAAAAGGTATTGATGTTTCGATAACGCCTCGCCTCAGGCCTGGGGGTATCATGAATAACCCAGAATCCTCCACTTAAGGAAAGCACTAGTGTAAATGATCTGTCTGACACATATAACCAGGTCGATCTTTCCCCCTTGGGTCGGTCCTGCTGCTGGCATGTTATTTCTGTCTGGTTACACGTCTGGTTATGTACGTCATCAGGTCTTTATGTGTAGTGCCACGCAGATATAGGAAGATTCCCAACCCCTACACTTTAGATAGGCGGTTTCAATAATGCTCGAAGAGATCTGCTTGCGAGCATGTTCGAACGCGTGACGTTTTAGCTTAAAGGGTCCGCCGACGACAATGCCGTTAATGTAGAGTTGTGCTGTGGCAGTGCACTTCGGCGGGGGCATTATCTAAGCAGGGAATTACTATGCGTAGTAAGCTGCCGTGGCGATTATGATAGAACTGTCATTGATGAGCGCTTCGACCCACCGCCCTGTCAGTGTGAAATGTGGGTTTATGTGTGGATGGACAGCCTCCTCCCCTGCCCCCGCCACTGTATCGTAGCTGCTGTACGGAAATCAGAGGCTTGAGCGCGCGCCCTTTGAGATGAGAACCCCTTCCTTGCTGCATAACTCGGCGACTGCTGAAAGAAAAATCATCTTAATCAAAGGAAGCATGTGTCTCTAGTGCATCAAGACCTGTCTCAGGGTGTTTGACGGAATATTCTGGCAGGTGACTTTGACCTTAAGGAGCGACGGGATGCGCCCCGCCGCGGCGTCTGGGTCACGGAAAGCCGCAAATGTATTCAGGGCTAATGAGGGTTTCCATGCGGCGATGCAGGGGTCACGCCTCCTTCCCAGAAGCCCTGACTGCGGCGCTTAAGGATCGAGTTACCGACGCAGAGTCTCGCGTCGTTCCCTCTTCCTTTAGCCGCTGTACTTCGCAGTTCCAATCTGTCCAACCGCAGCTTTTAAATGTTTTTTCTGAGAGGCTTACTTCTTTCCCAAATAACAATAATTGATTGTGCACGGAAAGAGCACCTGAGTTTCGGAATCATTTTCGCTACATTCCTGGCCATCCATATTGGGGGCCCCTGATTAGCCCTGTAATTTGAGAATGGGCCATCCACTGCATTGTGAATCAGAGCCAAGACACTGGTGTAAAAGGACAAGGGATGTTTTAATGCTGTGTTATTGAAATTCTTCCGGGTTTATTGAACCATAATGACTCGGCACAGAATGACCGTGCATTTTTGGCCCGAGCACCATTTCCAATGCAGTGGCAGCCTTCCCAGCCCTGTTACTAGCATTGCAAAGTATGGTCTGCTTACAACAACAGTTTTTTTTCAACCGTCTAATGCAAATAAACAATCCCAGTACACATACACACTCTCAGAATAATAGATGCAAACATTTTCGTGCTGGGGGAAAAAAAGCTTGTTTTGTGCTGGGAAGCACCCTAGTCACTTCCATACCAAGTTAAGGTGTCTTTAGTCTTTATCTACAATAAAAGATAATATACTATATAATGTGTTTTAGACCTTTTCTAGTAAACCACTAAGTTGTAAATACATGAAAAGCAAAGTGAATTGCATCATTGTATCTCTGGCTTGACGGTAATGGTGAGAAGTTTCACCATCATTTTGAGGAATTAAAAATATAAAAGATCCATTCTGGTTTGAGCTGTTATGTACTTCATACTGTACCTTGAACAACATAGAACAGTTTTCCCCTGCAGCCCCCATTATAGTTCTACCTCTCCTCTCACTCTCACTTCCTCTCTCCCACCTCCCTCTCTACCTCTCTCTCTTTCCCTTCATCTCCTCACTTCCTCTCTCTCTCTCCCACCTCCCTCTCTACCTCTCTCTCTTTCCCTTCATCTCCTCACTTCCTCTCTCCCACCTCCCTCTCTACCTCTCTCTCTTTCCCTTCATCTCCTCACTTCCTCTCTCCCACCTCCCTCTACCTCTCTCTCTTTCCCTTCATCTCCTCACTTCCTCTCTCTCTCTCGTCTCTCCCACCTCCCTCTCTACCTCTCTCTATTTGTCTCTGTCACTCCCCACCTCTCTCCATCTCTCTCTCTCTCTCTCTCTCTCTCTCTCTCTCTCTCTCTCTCTCTCTCATACACAGGCATCACTGTATGCACACTCATCCCAGAACATCAGGAATGCGATCTGGGTATTATATATCACAATTTTATTAGAAAAATTAGATCTTTTTAATCTTTAAGTTTTGCCATGCTTTCAGCATATAACAATACAGTAAAAAACCCAACCCAGGGGATAGTAAAAGCAAGAGTTCATCGATGCTGTTGCAGCATTTTTCTTTCATGCTGTTACTGTACAGATAACATTCCTAATACAGAATACAAACACCTGCCAAAACACGTCATGTCCTTTAACAAATTGCTATTAAATACATTTAATAGAAGAAGAAATTACTTCCAAAATAAATAATACAAACAATTTAAGCAAATTATAACAAATGTGCTGAATCTTTGCACCAGCCCAAGGCACCCAGGCTTGTAACATGTTGGCAATTAACAACATTCTTACAGAAACACAAAGCAAATAATGATAACAATAAATTAACCTCTAATCTCTCTCTCTCTTTCTCTCTCTCTCTCTCTCTCTCTCTCTCTCTCTCTCTCTCTCTATATATATATATATATATATATATATATATATATATATATATATATCTTTCTATTCATTGTCTTTTACATACCACATCATTTCTGATTCACTCGTCAGTCACAGTGCAAGTTCCAGGTAATGGAGGCTTTTTGGGGGTGGGGGCAGGGGAGGGGGGGCTGGGGTCAAGAATTTACTCATAAATGTCCTTGGATTGGTCAAATTCAAGTGCCAGGACTGTTACCTGACCCTCAATTTCAGAGGGAAGTGACGTAAATCCAGGGTGTGTTGTGATAATTACTGTCCCACGTAAGGCTTCAGTTGCCCCGCTGCAGCTCCATATGCGCAAAGGAGCTGGACGGGCCAGTCAGACATCGCGCTTGCAAATTAAACTCCGATTTAAAAAGAAATCAAAACCAGCACTGTCCCACTGAAGGTTCCAAGACAAATGAAAGGGGGAAAAAACCAAGACCAAAACAGTGTAGTGTTTTGCACAAATATTTAAATATTTATAGAAATCCCGGTTTTGCGCTATATCTTAAATAAATATCTCAGTTTTTTAAATCAACATTAAAATGAAGACTAGACCGACAGAGGCTTGGAAATATGCATTTCTGCTTGGCTTTTTTTTTTCTTTGTGGTTATGCAGTTCAGTTGATTTGACGGCAAGGCTCAAATGTCCACTTGGTAGCTCCACCGTATATCTCAATGCTGGTCTCCGACCACGAGAAGACGTTGCCCACCAGTGCTTTGTTGCTGCACGTTGCCAAATTGTAAATCTCTCCGGAAGAAAGCTTCTTATCCCACATATTGAAATTTGCCAGCTCACCAACAAAAGCTTGTGTTGCATCAAAACCTCCTCCCAATGTGTCCTGTAGGAATAGAAATGGATGTACGAACATTTAGATTGATGGTGGTGGAATTCATTGTGTGCAATTATTCTGGTAATTTTCTGAGTAGAATTACACTTAAATAATGAAATAGGTCGCTTTAATATGCGAGATGTAAATGGTTCCTCCTCATTTCAATTTCAAAGGGTAAATGTTTGCCTTTTTCCGGCAAATATTACAAAGCAGTCCACTCTGAGGGTGGCAATTTATTGTGCCTATCGTGTGAACGTGGGCGTGTAACTGGGGCCAAATTGGCAGTTTGGTTCCCACTCAAGCTACATAAGACATGGATTACTTGATTACCTTAATTAAATGGTTGAGACAATGCGACAATTAACGACGTCTAATGCATTTTTATAAGAAAAAGACACGGGGCTGCCTGTAAAATAATTATAGCATTGAGGACCGATGGCCTCACAGTGCACGCGTGCACAACACGGCTGTTTTTGTATTATGGTGGCTATATATACCTCAACACATTCATATTCAATCGACACTGGTCAATATGTAGGTCTGCTATTGAATATTAGGTTGATTTAAGTTGATACAAAACTAAAAAGTTGAATAGTAGGCCTAAAAACAAAAACATCTTACCTGTTCTTGTCCCAGAACCAGAACTCCGTGGGGTTTGATTGGGTGGTATGGTGCAAGGTTTTCTCCATTTCCCCTCAGTACTCCATCTTGGAAAGCTTCCCACACCCCATCGCGTGTGGTCCAGGTGACGCAGATGTGATGCCATTTCCCATCATTAATAAGGAATGGCAACTTTGCTACCTGTGACCGGGAAAATGTATACCTCAGTTATGTCAAACGTAGGCCAATCGCAGCCAAGATCCTTTCAGCCATTATTCTAAAAAGTATATACCATTTTTCTAAAAGTATGCGTAATTACAGACTGATAGCAATACCAAATGCTTGACTTTAGTAAAAGCATCACACTTCAAATATAAGATGTAGCCTTGTTGATCTCAGCGTGTTGACTTTGTAACAGACATCAACGTGGAGCTTACTCGCCTTATTAAACATAATTTACTGCCGATTCAAAGCAACGATTCGATTTCGACCCGTTTCTGCGTATCATTACGTGGGCTAAATCATCACGTAGGCTACATCATATTTATATTTAATAAGCCACTGACTGTGTACGTAGTACGGCTTCACCTTCATTGTATACCTTATCATTGATGAGTATCTCCATTGGGTTGTTTCCCCACTCAATGAGTACCAGCTCGTTGGCCTGTGCGGGAACAGCATATGAGAAAGGGGTACCCACACCCGGAGATGCATTAGACTTGATCCACATGCACACTGTGAAAGCGTACATCTCAGGTAGGCTCTTCTTCACTTTAGCGAACATATAATTCGTTCGCAAAGGGAAGGTCAGTTGGAACTTGTCCAAGGGTCTGTTGTCTTTCTGACCTGCAGTAAAAAAAAAGAACACAACTTGTTATATAGAATACATGTGATGCAATTTACGACACTCGCTACAGTATCAATCAAGACTTTTACCAATTCGAATTGTTAGATTTTTTTCAAGAACGTAAATATTTCCCGTTAAGTGAAATTAAAGCCCGCTAAAAGGGACATTTTGGCGTGTGAAACAGAACGCAGTTGACAGTTTCAGCATGTAGCTATTTGAATATGTATTTTCGGGAATACAAAGGCCACTATCCATCACGTAGGTTTTTAATGAGAAAACAGTATTTGTTCAAAGGATTGCACGAGATGTGTTGCCGATTGTAAGGACTAGGTTGACGCGTGATAAATGCAGACGACGTTATCTGATAAAACGGCAAATACTGTATACAATTCTATCCTACACTTTCTGCGGCATCTCTCTCTCTCTCTCTCACTCTCTCTCTACCTCCAATCTCCTTGCGTTTTACAACCTTCGGATGCCTGTTGTAACGAGCGGAGTATACCACAATCAATATTCTAAATGCGTCCGAGAATTGGGTTAGATGCAGCGGCCATCATTAGGTATCCTGATGAAGTTTGAGCAACTAAGCTCGGGATAGGGGGAAGAAGCTATGCAGGGGTTCACTCAAAACAACCAAAGGCGTTTAATGTAGTCTACATTGCATGTATACAATAATACAGGTAGAACTTTTATGAAAAACTAACATTTAGTTGGTTAAGACAGTGCATTATTTTCTGTGAAGCATTCCAGTATGCCATAAATGTATTAATATGGAACAGGATATGCAAAGCAATGCAGGTTTCTATCCCCCGCCCTAGCCATATACAGTGTTCGCTGCGACACTTTTGGGCAAGCTGGCGTGCGGTTTATATTCAATTGTATTTATTCGTTTGTTTTGTATCAAATTAACAAAGAAAAGATGTAAGAGGATTCAAACGATGCAAGAATTGTACAAACTTAAGCCTTTAAGATAGCAAACATCATCACATTCGTTTTTTTGACATGGTCACAAAACGTAATACAATACAATAAGTAATACAATATAGACGCGTTGGAAACGTCTCTTTTACCTTTCTCCAAGTCGGTGATTCTGTGGTGCAGTGAGGTGAGGGTCGATTCCACTCTGCCGCGCTGGTCGGTCTCATTCCTCTGACCGGGTTTACTCTCCTCCAAAGTATTGACCCGGGACAGTACCTGCTGCTCCATGTCGTCGATTTTGTTCTGGAGAAGGTCTTTCAGGCTATTCGTCTGAACTGAATTGTTGGTTCTACTGAATTGCTGTACAGGACAAAGAATGGTCGAAAGGGTTACTCGGTTTAAAAAGGTTAGTGCTCAGTAAATAAACACTCTTACACGAACTGGAACACTTCGGGGCTAAAGACAGATTAACTCATTTAGAGCTTATTGCCTCGTGGTTTTAGAGACTATGTGCATCAAACAACTAAATTTGCAGAAGAAGATTTTTTACGGTGAGGGCTTCACGGGGATGAAAATAATTATATTCCTGCAACGGAAAATCTTCTTTGAAGATGATATCAAAGGACAGCATTAGTGGCGGAATTGAATACAACAGAAGGAAAACATGTTCCTGTATAACTATAATTATTTAGCCTCGGCGTTATTAAAATCAAAATGCCATTTCACTGTGCGCCATCGGATGAAGTCCTGTAAATGTGAATATAGGCTACGGCTATTCAATGTTTAGCAGATATTCTGCTCCCTGTAGGACAAAAATACACCTACCTCCAGGTTTTCAAGCCTCTGTTTAAGTGTCTGTAAAGTCTGTCCCAGTTGCGCGAGCGTATCCGATGGACCCCTTGATACATCCCCCATGGTGTTTTTGGAGCCCGTTTCTTTTCTCCTGCCCCCAGTTCTTGGCTCAGGGAGATTCTGGCTCTCGCATCTAGTCAACTTTGAAGTCAGTTCTCTGATTGTTTCTTTTTGGTTCATGATGGTTTCCTTTTGCTGGAGCACTGTCTCCCTTAGCTGCATGACGGTCGTCTTCAAATCATCCCCCGGTCCGCCGTTTTGTAAAGTGGCCGTACATAAGTCCATATCCTTGGGCACAGACGTACAAATAAACTGGGTCTGTCCAAAATCTTGGGTAGCCCCTTCCAGAAGTAAGAAAGAGAGTAGAAAAAGTTTCCGTGAGATCCCCTCCATCGTGTTCCTGTATGTTGCTTTTGGTAAACTATACTGTATTGTTGGAGCCGGTCTAGTGTTGGTGGTTTCAGCACTTCGGAGCTGTCCACTGAAGCTGTGAGGAGTTCATAGCGCGCGCCTGCTTTATATAGATCTCGGACGGTGCAGCACAGGTTCGCCGCATCACGGGGTGGACTCCTAGTTTTGCAACCAAATCCCCTCCTTCCTTCTTGTTAAGGTGGATGAAAAGATACATTGAATCTAGCTCAATAATGGAAGTTCGTGGTATTTAAAGCAGATTTTTTTCCTGCTGTCTTGTTACGCCTTTTTTTTCAACGTGAAAGCATCCATATTTTGTAAGTGTAACATAAAGGACGTCTTAATTTTTCACGTTAATATTACCCCCTAAACCTTTTATTTCAAGTTTGTTGGTAAAATTGTTGTACAATAGATTCTACCAGTATTCCTTGGCAAAAAAAAACCCAGTAATAGTTTGTCACCTTTTGTTTTCTTTACATACTTCTGTGAATTTAACTGATATCCATATAATACATTTGATAGCCAATGTAATAAACACATAATAAAGTTCAGTTTCTTCGAAGTGTTATGCAGCAGAGGTAGAGCCTTAAATGTACGTTGGTTTTCATTTTAACACATCTTACTGTTTGCATTCGACGTTTCTATCAATTAACAGAAGACCAAATACATCATTGCTGTCATCGTAAGAGATAGCATTAATATTAGGACGCGTTTGTTTTGTAAACACTGCAACAGCGCTACTCCGGAAATACTGAATATTAACACATGTGGAAAATATTGTTTAATATGTGCGTTGAGCGTATTGACACACACACACTGCATAGCTTCGGTTGCTTTGAGCAGTGACAATGCAAATTTGAAACAATACATTTCCATTTGATGAACCTCAAACACGTTTCATTGGAGTTCCTAGGCAAAATTATTTCAGTAAATATATTCCGAAGCAATTTGTTGGCTTTTCACAATTTTATTGGTCGTAGCAAGCAAATCGTGGCTATATTGCAGAACATGACAAAAACAATCTGTAAAATCTATGCAATAATCTCATCTACCTAGCACCTGCCATTCTTTTATATCATTAAAAACCCTGGAGTAGTGTGTTTTTAGTCACATAATTATACTCTCTTGAAGTACGTTACATTAAATTAGACTATTTTCTGTTTATGTGTAATTCTATCTGATATCTACAGTATGTGTTATAACTGATGGTGTCAATTTTGTAAAGTCATATTGTAATAAGCCTGTTATACTAACTTTTCCTGGAGTCCACCTTAAGACAGGCTCCTCCCTCTGTCCCAAGGGATCAGAGATCCTGGCGGCAAGCCTGCCCCGCAGAATACCAGCCTTGGCGCTCGTCGCTCAAATTCACTATTTTGTGTATACGTTTCCTACGCCACTATTCACGGTGGCTTGTGAGCGTGTTTCATTCCTTTCATTCGAATAGATCTCGATTAAACGTTTCTTTGACTTTTGATCAATTCTATGCATTGTTTATACATTTTTCTACTTGGCCATAGTCATTGATATATGTAGCTCCTTTTGGAATGTCTGTGTTCCGGGAAGCATGTTTTTATACATGGCTTTTTATTGCAATAATGATGACAGAAACATTAGGCTACACCTGAACTGTTAAGAGTGATTAAGAGTGCATTTTTATCATTGGCGTTCACTTGTAAATATCGACTTGTACAATAGCTTGGCACTGATTGCTCAGTAAATCACGTCTTGTGGAAGGACGACAACGTCTCAGAATAAATTACATGATGTTCCCACAAACTAGAGAGTGGAGGCATCAACATATAGTGAAGCGACAGCTAATATTTATGTTCGTATGAGAAGTAGAGATGCTCTCTCGTCGTTTATCCATGGAATTGAGCAGGAGGCAGCAATATAAGTTTCTAATGCCATCGGTGTAGGCTACCCGCAAAAGCCCACATCACTCACGCATCTTGTATTGATAAGGAACCATTAGCTTAGTTTATGTTTGAGAATGTGCGGGATAAATCGTTGTTTCTAGTGTATGCTGCCTCTGAGAGTGTACACGAGGAAGTCGAGATATTTGGCAGCATGGGTAAGGAAGCAGTCGAGGGCTGGACTGATTTTTGCTGCGTATCTCCACAGCCTTAACACAAAGACAACTGCAGAAATATATTTTTTTCCTACGAATGCAGTTGACATTTATCGAGACACGCATGCGGAATTAAATGAGGGAAAAGGGAAGTAGGAATGATATATGTATTTTTAAAAAAACTTTACTACCATGGGCCACTAAAGGGATATGCAGCCGTTCATTTCAAATAATTAATTTAACAGGTTGTTGCATAACCGCGCTCGAGGCTATTAATATTTATAAGATATACAGAGAAAAGAAAGCACAGAGCGTCCATAGTGAGAATGATATGCGGAAATGGTGCACTCAATTTAGTTTAGTGCCGAACATATTACGCCCTGCTACCAGGAAATTCTATCAGATAACATCTACAGAGTAAACAGCGATTTTGACCCTTAGGAACCATGCAAGTTTCTTCCTACCATTGGAAAGTGGAAGCCGATTATATGAACTACTTAGTTATTATACATTTTGAGAAGGCAATTGGCTTTTTGTTACAATATGGATGCTCTTGTGAAAATGTAAGGGATATACTTTTCCATTTATAATTATCTCGTATTCCATCTTTTCCTAATCCGCATGTGTAATGTACACACACACACACACACACACACACACCTGCGCACACTCTCTCTCACACACACACACACACACACACACACACACACACACACACACACACACACACACACACACACACACACACACACACACACACACACACAGTAATATGTAAGACAAAACCATATTTTTGTTGTGCATTTTGCAACATGAAATATAAAGCAAGAAAATATAAAGCTTGGAATAATCAGGGTTACCAATATCCCAGACAGTTTTTGAACTACAGAGATAAAACAAAGAAACTACAGAGATAAAACAAAGAAACTACAGAGATAAAACAAAGAAACAAAGCCGCTGATGTAAAACAATGCACAGATCAGCAGCTGATGTAAAACAATACACATTGGAATTACAATGAAATCACGAATGAACCAAACTTTTCAGTCAACAAATGCGAAAATGGTGTCCCTTATATGTTATTGCCTCACAGACTGCGCAATTGTAGTGCCTTTTCATGTCATGTCTGTAACGATTAACAATGAAATTACAGTAAATAACTTTTGTTAATAGGTAGATGTTCCAATGGTCAGATGTCCAATTCATTTTTTTAAAATCTGTACCTTTATCTGCAGTGCCATTATGATCATTAAGATTCAATCCTGTTGAGTAAAATCTGGCACAGCGTTGACAAGGAGACACTCACAAGGTTGAGAGTTATTCTCTTAGGCAACCAGACACAAATCATGCACTTTCCAGACGTCTCTCTCAATCACAGTTTTGACATCAATTCCCTGGCAGTTCTGGAGTACATCCTCATCAGCCCCCTTTTTCATTCAGAGCACTGAATCCAAAACCCTTTCAGAACAACTCTTTCAGAATTCCTATTTATGTTCGGTCAGTTAAACCTTCTATAGCCCGATAACTGAACTTGACACAATGTCTGTCTTTGCTGTTGTGCTTTTTTATGTGAGTTGGTAAATGTGTCTGACATGATCAGCTGTTGCAGACATCATCTATTCGTCCAATGTGAGGAAGTGCTCTCGATATGCAGATGCGTGCTTAAGGTCATATCTCGGGGTGCTCTGTGCTTCATGAATTAATTTTCATGGACGGTTTGCTGTCACAGCTCTCAGCATAATCTCTGGTGGTGTTACAGTGTGGGTGTCACTTTTTTCCCCTCAAAGATTTGCACTATTTCGTTGGCAATGGAGAAGTAAACTCATGTACATATAATGAGTCCAGTCTGTCAGTCCTGTCATCACTGCTCATGGCTTGTCACGTCATTGCTATGCTGATGACTCTCAGCTCTTCCTTTCCTTCTCACCTTCTGACCTACAGGCCTCTGCATGCATCTCAGTTTGTCCGAGTAACCTCTTCAGTTGGACGGAAAACAACCACCGAAAGCTCAACCTGGCAAAGACTTACCTTGGGGACACCACTCAGTTGGTTTCTTCGAGCACCAAGAACCTTGGAGTAGTGCTTAGAGAACACAAACGTAGCCGCACTGCGGATATCACAGCGGTGAGCCAGGCATACAGATTCTTCCTCTAAAGCATCTGGATAAATCTGCCCGTTCCCTACCACCTAAGCAACCCAGCTTTGGTTCAGGCTCTCCCACCTTGACGACTGCAAGTCTCTCCTCACTGGCCTCTCTGCCTCCGCCACCAGACCTCTGCAACTCATCCAGAACATTGCCATACGGAACATTGCTGCTCGCCTGGTTTACAACCTCTCAAAACGTTCCCATGACACCCCCTCCTCACTGCCCTCCACTGGATACACATAACCACTCACATCACATTTAAAACCTTGTTGCTCGCCTACTGGGCTACAAAGGTGACTGCTCCTTCATACGTTCATCATCAGACCATACACACCAGCCAGACAACCTCAAGACGTCTGGCTCCTCCCAACATCTCCAAGCCTGCACTTTCCAGTCAGACCTACTGTCTGTTCAGGCGCCTTGGTGGTGGAATAAGCAGTCAGAACAGCGAATATTTTTGCCATCTCCTGACCCAGACTGAAGACCCACCACGTCAGACTGCACCTTGACCCTTGACCCCTCCACCTCGTACATCTCGTTTTTTTTGTTCTCAGAGCCTGAGGTTCTTTGCTGCGGTCCATTCAATGTAGTCTAATGCTCATTGGGGTGGTTTCGTTCTTGTTTGTATAACTTAGTTTAATATTAATAGGGTACTTGACAAGTTGTCAATCAAGTCTGCATTTCCTGCACTTGCTGCCTCTTCTGGGACTTTACTTTCCCCTCTTGGGAATTACTGCACTTACTTACTGCACTTACTTGCACTTTTCATTGTTAGTTGCTCTGGATAAGAGCAGCTGTTGAATGGCAGTGAATTAAAGACAATATAAATGAAAGTTGTCTGTGGGGTTAATTGTCAAACTTACAAAAATGAGTGTAATACCTTAACCCCAGCCATATTTATTAAATAAGTCATTCAGTGCTCACAAGTTGCTTTATCTCTTTTTTATTGAATGCAAAATAAATACAAGAATACAAGTTAAATGTAGTGTATGTATAGTATATACCACACCATAGTACCATAAATTCTCATGGACATGAGCATTAACACTTAACCTATGTGAAACCTACCCCAATCTCCTCTGTTAATTACTGAATATTCTGTAATGGATTACTATTATTACATTACACTTTACATTTACCAATACATTATTGATACATACCATATCCCCTGTTAATAATTCACTCCTCTTCTACACATTGCTTGGATAAGCTCTCACAGAAGAAAGGTTATCACAGCTGCAATTATAAACCTCTCTAAGAGCGAGATTTGTTCCAACCTCAGCAAATATAACTCAACATTTATTTACAAGGCATCCTATGGACTGTTACATTGACGGAGTCATTAACTAAAAGATGGCAAATTAACTTGTCAATTGTCCTCAATTTGTTAAATTATTGATTTTCGTAGGTAGTCAGCAAGGTGGTAAGCTATAGGCAGGGAGCAGTCAGGATAAAAAATGGTTAAAGAGTAAAGCATCAAGATTTAATACTTGGTGTCAGGCTGTCTTGAGAAGTCACATGAAAATGCAGTCATCTACTGCTCTCGCTCCACACTGATTGGTCAATCTTATTTCAATTTATCCAACACCTAGCCGCTAGAAAATAGACATTTGTCACACTTGTGACATTTTGACTCTGTCCCTAGCATTGCAGTTTAGTCATTTATATTTATGTCCAGCAGTCTGTTTCTCATTAGACATTCATACCTATGCTACTGCCTACACAAACAGAGCACTGAACCATATGCCCCAACATTTTTTAAATCGCAGTCTCAATTTCTGTTGCAATGGGAAAGCACGTATTCCTGTCGCTTCTGCACCTTTTTTCTCCATCCATCTTACAGGAAGAACTTTGTTAGCAATCTGTGTCCGTGTGCGTCTGTGTGTGTGTGTGTGTGTGTGTGTGTGTGTGTGTGTGTGCGTGTGCGCGTGTGTGTGTATGTCTGTGTGTGTAATGTTGCATACACTTGTAACATTCATTTTTGAACCACTTTTTAAAAGCTGTCTCTGCCATCATCAAATCAGGGGGTTAGTTTTATTACCCCTTTGGAGGGAAAGGGAAGCAGCCCCTCACCTGAGAGACACAGACTGCCCTGTGTGATGGCAGAGTGCACCAACAGCTCTGTTTGTGGGATGTACGCACCTACTAGTCACACTGAGCCAATCACCACTGATTGATCAGTTGGATATATGGAACTTAGTAGAGATTTTTTGCAGAGTCGGTGATTTGGTTGTGTGAGCTAGCTCTGCAGGCCGTGTGTTAGGATCATTTAATTCTGTCTGTTTATTTCTTCATTTGTTATTATTTTTCCTGTTTTCTTTCCCTCGCGATTGTCAGTCCGCGTTCCATGTTTCTGAGATTCCACCCCCTGTGTTTGTCATTGCATTATTCGGGTGATTTTGGGAACATCCAGGTTTCTTCTGTATTTCGTATATCTCGTTTTTTTCCTTCTGGCTTTATTTATATTTGTATATAATACTAATGTACTAATCATACTAACTGTTAGATTAGATTTAATACTAACCTGCTAACAAACTAACATGTGTATATAATACTAACCTACTAACATTAGGGTTCTAGAGTTCACTACTAACATTACTAATTCATCTTGAGTTTCTAGCTGCAGCTGCCATTTCCCTCCTCGTTATCCTATCCCTGCATCGATCTGAATTCGCATTCTCTGCACATGTGTCCACTTTCGTGTTCCTCCAATCTGAGCTGTGCACTTGTTTACCTGCTAACTCCAGGCCGTTTGTTATCATTGTGTCTGTGTATTCCAGTCCGTGTCTTACGTTTCCCCTGTCATTGTTTTATTGGTCCCTGTTAACCCTCACTGTTCTCACCTGTGAGCAATCTCCCCTCCCTGCTTCTACACACCTGATTCCCATTATGTCTGTCTCCCTCTGTGTATATATACCTTGTCATTTCAACAAACTTTCCCAGTGTTCCCCCCTATTCCTTTTCACCCTCCTGACCAGTAACCCGTTTATCCCTCCTCCGGACCCCCTCCACCCACCCAGCTTGGCGTTCCGGACATTACGAACCTTCCCAGTTGTCACCCCTATTCCTTTTCACACTCCTGACCAGCAACCCGTTTTTGTTTCCCAAGTTCTTTGCCTGTTGTTTTGTTTTGTTTCCAATCTGTTTTGTTTTCTTTGTGTTCCTCTGACTCCCTGGTTTGGACCCCTGCCTGTGTTCTCGCGACCCTGTTTTTGGATTCCCCTTTTGTACCTTTGCTGTGCCTTTCCCGGTTACGACCCCTGCCTGTTCTACTACGGATTGCTGCCTTGCCCTGATTAAACTTCGGTTTTTTCATACTCCTGCCTGCGTTTGGGTCCTTCCCCCCACCAGCACCTAACACCGTGACCTCGTGATGACCCAGTATCATGAGACTCTGTCCTGTTGGCTGGGACTTGCCTTTGCAATGAGGTTTCAGAAAAACCTAAACCAGCAGCCCTTTGCTGTGAGGGAGGGGTTTTCCTCGGCATTACCGTGCAGCTGAAGGCTACGGCCCAGTCATGTGCCCGGCTGTTCCGCACAGGGCAGAGGACATCGCTCTTGCAGGGGACCAGCGGGACCCTCATCCCAGTCATCTCCCACCAACTGGACGGACTGAGTATGACAACCACTGATCACCAAAGACTTGAGACTATAGCATTACCTTCATTTCATTGTATTTAGTAAATTAACTGTAAATACATTATTTGTGTTACAAAATGGTGTCATCGTTTTATTCTAAGTGAGCTCTACTGATTAAAATTAACTCAGATTATAGGGTATAGGTAGTTCCTCCTACATTATCATAAATTGTTAATATTAAGCATTAGCTCGTGCTCCATTACTACAGGAAATCCTTTATCCACCTCTGAGGTAGATAACTCAGTAGTGTCAAGCAATCAGAAATAGCCATATTCTCTGTGTCCCTTTCGACATCTGCTTGCATGGCATACAAGGAAATGACAGTGATATCTATGCAATGCTAAGACAAGAGCACACATTCAGTCCAAGTATGAGAAACGGGTGAATGCATACACATAGGACCACACCAAACGACAGTGTACGGTGCTCAGAGGTACCGTATGTGTCTGTGTGCTTTTCTTGGAAACAAGGTTGGTGTCAGAGCAGGGGGTCCATAGAGAGGATGCCGGCTCTCCCCTTTCTGCTATAAGCGCTGGGTATAGCAGAGCGCGGTTTCTGGAGAATAAGCTGCGACCAGTAACAATCAGTCTCCCCGCTTCTCCTGAATAATGTATCCCCCTATAATAGAACACACTTTCAAATGACAGAGATAGATAAGTACCATTTCACGCAATGGCGCCGAGCCGCCGCGCTCTTATTTTTACAGGATTTGCAATGGTGTATGTATGCCATTAAATACTGTACCAAACCAAAGGCACAAATGGCACATTGCCACATTGCCTTTCAATGGTCTGCCAGAGAAGCGAAGCCTACAGCTGCCTGGGGGAGGGGTGGGAGTCTCTTAGCTGCCCTGCATGGGTCTCGATCGCTTTGGAAGAGTTGTGTCAGAGAGGAAGGCCGTAGTCACAGGTACGTGCTGTCCTGCTTCTCTCCATCATTAACTCCAGCCCTAGCACCCCCCCCACCCCAACCCTACCCCTATGAGAAGGAGGCAATGCCACTGGCGCAATGGGGTGCACTGCCCCTAGGACTGGTTGAATTAGATATCGTGAATGGATCGGTCAGAGAGCCATTGACCCATTTACTGCAGCAAACATTGAGTCTCTCAACAAATAAGTGGGTCACGCTTGTGCAAAAACATGTTCGGCTGAGACGATAAAAGGAAGAGATAATGTTAATTTCATGAAACTGAACTATTTGCTCTAAACCTAATTTAGCATTAAAATGTAGCTTCTTAGGTTATCTGAATTGCTAATAACCCTCTCTGAATGCTATCATATTGATTTAGGGATGAAAGCAATGTTTATCCATTTTTTCCCCTTTGTTTTATTGACATCTCCTTGCAGGATTCTGTGGTGCTATATGAAAACACCATTCAGGTGTTCACATTGTGTTTTATATTGTAACCTCATTACGGTATATGTAGACAGCATGGGATTAGATTAAAACCAACTGAAAAGATTTTTCAACATCCTCTTTGTGAGCAGTCAATATACCGTGTTTATAACCTTGGTTGAAACATTGAGATGTGACAGTACTGTATCTCTTGCTCTTTAAGTTGTTGTAAGTGGCAAGGTTGAATATTATACCTTTTCCCAGAGCCACTCACAGGTAAACAATGATTTTTTTTCCAATATGTTACAGTGAAGCAAATATTGTGTAATTCGGTATCAAGGGGCTTGATGTTTCTTTTATGTTCGAGGAACTAACAAGATTAGCCAAAACAAAGGGGAGCGTTTCGAATCATGATTCTGTTAATGTTGCGTCTTCAGAATTATTGTTTTTTTAATGTTTTCAGATCAAAGACTTTCAACCAAGAGCGCTGTGTCTCAAAGGATTTCTTTCAAAATAAGGTGCCCTCAGAAATCATTTTTAAGAGGATTGTTGAAATAATACCTCTAAAGCTTTCCTCTGCATTCTGATCACATTGTTGGCTGTCCATTTGAAATTCTCAGCAGAGAACATCTTTTGAATTCGAGATAGCAGGCCAGTATTTGGCTACACTTGAGTTTTTGCTTGTCCACAGAACATCAATATCTGTGTATCTGTTTGTGTTTACAAACTCCCTGCACGGAACACAAAAAATACATTGATGCGCTAAATAGTGCTGAAAACATAATCAACATGCAGATCGACTGCATTGGCTAGTACCGCGCTGTAACCTTTCATGGTTCAAGCTTAATTAATTTTTTTTTTTTTATTGAACCATGGGTTCTATTGAAAGTTTTTTTTTTTAAATGCAACACTAGGTCCACACAGGTGGCACATCCAGTGAACGCTCTAGATCTTGGTGCAGGGAGGGACGTGCTCCACAGTTTGCATTTGAATTCAGACAGTGGCAGTGCTGTCAACAGCTAGCAGTTCTGCATGGGGATGAAGCAATTGGACAAAGCATCACCCGGACAGGACGGCGTCAGTTAGCAGGGGGTTCCCCACTGCCCTGTGTGTTTATAACTCCTCCGATCAGTTGTGTGCCTGCAGCCTGCCTGCACGTCTGCGCAGGAAGTGCAGATGCTGCGTTACGGCTGCACAGCTCGGCTGGTATATCGGTGGAAGGCGGTGACTGCCAGCATGCGCTTCAAAGGACTGTCATGCTAGTCTAGTTTTCTCCTGTTTGCATTTGAGCTTGGAAATTCAACATTGGAGAAAAGGTTCCGCTTAACCCGTTCTCCACTTTAAGAAGGTTTTTTCTTTAATAGAAAAAGTACAATTTCCGATATTGTGAAGACACCATTTAACATACGCTTCTTTGTAAGAGCACAACATTTTAGAATTGCAGTGGTAGCAGAGGACTGAGTTATACAACTGGAAGGAGAGAAAATGAACCCCAGTGATGTAAGACTAACATAACACTCGAAACCACCGTGAGAGTGTTATGTTATATTAAATGATGCCGTGCCATACTCCCAACTCAGCTATCCGTCCGGATACAGGACACTGCATCACTGGGAGAGGCCGCAATAAAACCAATGATGAAGATATGAAAGAGAAGCAAGGCGGGGTCTACGCCGCTTGCATTTTTACTGAGCGAGGCGCGAGTCACAACACCGAGTCTCTCAGCACTGGGTGGATGACTTCATCATTACAGATAAATGCAATTAAAGCAGCCCTCTGGATTTCATGGCTTTCAGTGTTCTTGTCAGCTACCAGAAGAAAGAAAAACCATGGTAGGTTTTTGGGGTCACTAGGTACGATAGTCAGCCACTTAAGGCAGGATATGCACATGCTGATATGTGTGCCATGTATAGCAGGATGTGGAAGAGTGTGGAGTTAATTAAACTGGAGTTTCTTCAGTTCTGTTCTTGGATTAATGAGTTATGCATTCCTTTCCCGTGGTTGAATAAAGATTAGAGGTTTGATTATGTTCCTTCTTGTGTAGGAGCTATCAAAAATTGATATAATACATCATCTGAAATTCAACAGTCTCGATCTTCAGAGTGTTATTTTCCTTGTGTAACCATGAGAGGAGGAAATATAGGAGATAAAAAAAGATAGATATTGCACAAAGATTATGCGCAGGAAAGATATTAAAGCATATGAATATGAGGAGGAGGCAGGGAAGAATTTGCTATCTACATGTCTGAATAGTTAAAGCCTGTATGTCAATACTTTTCACATTTTCACATTAATCCTTAAAAGCCTGAATAATTCCATAACAACACAATCTCACATCTCAGTATTTTGTTTTGTAGCTCTACTTTTAAATGTAAGGGATAATTTTATGAGATAAATATTTAAATTCTCAATAGACCCCCTCTACCTTTTTGGCAAACAAGATTAATCTTTGATTTGTGTATACGTGTCTGATACATGTACCTTTATTAAAACCGCATATAAAACATGCGTCTCTCTGCCCGGGTGTCCTATTTGATTATCAAATGCCGTCTTTTCTAACCATTCGAAATACATCTCGTATTAAATAAATCTTTGAAGTGAGGCTGCTCAGATTTCCCCTCCTTTTTTAACAAAGAGCTTGCCCTGCAAATCGCTTCTTGGCTGTTCAGTTTCTCTGCATTCATGGCATCTCATTAAACATGGGTTTAGGCATTGAAGTGTGAGTTGTAAAAGCTCAGATTTAACCTAAAAAAGCAGCAGCCATTCCACTGATCTCATGGTTGAATTACATGCTTGTGGTGGATATTAAAACCAGCTCCCCTCATTGATGTAATTCACTTTCAGGATGATTTTCAGTGTTATGCACTGATGTGGAGATAAACTGCAGGGTTCACTTTACATGGGAGAGCGCCGCTCCAATCCCTGCACACCCAGCTGCTATCTGCCAATGATGAATGGACCCGAGAATGTGAGCATCCTCCAGGATGGATGTAACCTGAGAAGTACCCGTCCCATAATCATCACAGGATGCGGAGGGGAGGAACAATGGGGGTAAAAATAGCCCTTTCTTAATAATTGTGAAAAAAAGATCGCGAACTTTGAGCCTCTGAAGTTTCTAAAAAACCACTTCTCTGACGGGGTGCCATTTTATTTCCCCTCGAGTGGAAAAGTCCCTTAATTAACGTTGGAAGTGCAGGGGGCAGGAGGCAGGAGGCAGTCGTTGCAGCTTTTCCGCTCTTCAAGGTCAATCCACTCCTCTGCCCTCCTTCCCTCTGCTGCATTCAAGTCCTGAGGTCATTAAGTGTCAAATCACACTTCATCGACTCGCTGTTGAAAAACCGTGTGATGGTGTGATGGAAAGTGGGGAGGATAATCTTAGGAGATGCATCTTTCCTCAGTTTATTTTTCTGAGGTAATAGAACGTGGGTGGTAAAGCCTTCAATTGATTGCCAGGACACTTGTAATAACATATCTGTTGGACAGAGCGTCTAAGCATTTATTGATTTGCTTGTCTATTCAGTGAGTAAAGAGTAAAGATTACTTTGCAGTGACAGGTATGATGGGCACATATGATGGACTAACTCCAGCAGTTCCCTCCTGACTGTGTCTGGTCCTCGCTGACCGGTAAAACAAATCCCAGAATGACGAACGACTCAGGTTAGATTTGTTTCCAGTTTCCTATTTCTGCTTTCTGTCGTCAACAACAACAAAAAAAAGGTCTAAAAAGGCAAGTTGAGTTAACTATGGTACCAGCCAGGTCTCAGGACTACTTAGCCTTAGATATACCACATAGTATAAATACTGAACTGGGCAAAACAGGTTTTCAGTATTATGCCCCTCACAAAAAAACTTTTAAATGAGAATCTTGTTCCTTTAGAAAATGTAAAAGTTTTATACGTGGATCTTCTTAATGTTGTATGTACGTGTTTCCTTTGATATATCCCTGCATGCTGTTTGAACGCTGAATGTTAACGTGACTGAATTGTATTTGTCTCTTTAAAGTTATATACATGTTGTTATTTTGTTCGCAGGTCTCTCTTGTAAAAGAGATCTTGATTTCAATGAGACTACCTGTAAAAATAAAGGAAATAAATAAATAAATAAAACTCGTCTCAGGCCTGAGACTGTCAAGTGCGACTTGTTTTTATCCTCCCTCTTACATGCACCCCCCCTCCCCCCACCCCACTACGGAAGTGATATGGCAATAGTGAAGGAACACAATGTTCCAGCACTGAGAGGGCATGGAGAGGTGCTGGGGTTACCAACACTTTGTACTTCTGTGGGTTTCCCAGCTGAACAGGGTGGCAGCTAGCCAACAGTGGCATATTCCCTGGGAAACCAATTTCAGATTTGAGGAAATAGGGGTGCTCTGCTCCCTCTCTCTCTTTCTTTCTCTCTCTCTCTCTCTCTCTCTCTCTTTCTCTCTCTCTCTCTCTCTCTTTCTCTCTCTCACAGCGCAGTGGCTGCATAACCTTACCTCTCAGCAGCTGACAGCCTTCCACATGAGGGCCAGCACGGCATCATAAATAATAGAACTTAAGCTTTCCCCCACACTAAAAATAGATATCCTTTTTTTGTTGAATATTTCATTCATGCTCTCCTTTGCCTCCTCTTAATATTTACAGAAGATAAGGAGGGGTGGTGATTCAGAAGTCTTCTCCAAAAGCAAACCCTCTACCTTGCCACTACACTGCAGCGGCGACTCTGTTTGTTGTCTGTTGTCTTAGACTTAATACCTCACTAGGCTACCCTGTCTGGTGACAGCCCTTGATAAACTAATTTGAGCGGGAAATTAAACAAATTAGATGATAAATAAACAGGCACAGTTTACAAAGTGTTTTTTGTTAGATTGTTTGGTTTTGATTTAAGGTGATATCAACCTTGAATTTCAATGATGCCCTCAGCAGTTTGTATGTAACTGAGATTCATTTTATTTCATATGTTAATGCCAGGATTCAAAAGGTGAAAGACTCCTGCGATCTTTGTCAAAATGCTCATTAATCACAAAGATAAGTGTACAGTGATGGGCTTTGAGCTCACTGTAGGGGCTTCACTGTCAGCATCTAATAAATGGCAAAGAAATTTGTAAGCAATACTTTGACCCCTGCTGAGAAGGAAAAGAAAGAAAAATGAGTTTGTTCTTTTGTGTGTGCGTGTGTGTGTGTCTGTGCCCGCATGTGTTTGTGTGTATGTGTGTGTGTGTGTGTGTGTGTGTGTGTTATTTTTGTCTTTTGAAGGAGTTTAGTTACGAGCTGACTGTAAGTGTACCATAGCACCGACATTTTATTGGTTCCTGGCTTGTTAAAGGTTGAACAGTTGCTGGGGGAGCACATGTAGCTGTTCCCTGTGCCTCCACCGTCAAGTGTGTGAGGGTTTACTGTAATGGTTCCCATCATTATCCAGGCTAGTGAAGTGAGAATGCTGGGAAAGCCTACCTCTCTCCTCTTCCGTCTCCAGTCTTCTGAAAGCATTCGCACTCCTTTATTCAGGCCCCTGACTTTCTTGCCTTGTTAGTTGCGTTGTAATCAGAGTCTGGAAAGATTTAGGCTTCTTTCCATTACATTACATTACATTACAATCATTTGGCAGACGCTTTTATCCAAAGCGACGTACAATAAATGCATATCACATAAGTGCTTCTCACTTCCATTTTTGTTTATCCCTGGGACTGATTCCAGCTGTGGGCTTCTGCACAGACTGTGTTGTCACTGTGCTCCCAATCGGCATGGAGGGGAGGCAAGGGCTATGGCAAGGAGCAATATCCAGAACACAGGACACCAACCTTCATCATGTCTTTGAGATTGCATTGGGTCCCCTAGGCAGTGAGCATGGGAATTAGGGGGAACAGATTTAACCAGAATGAGCAATGCTTTTTTTTTTACTATTCCGGATTCCTTTCCATTCCCGTTACCATGGAGGAAAACGACAGGATCGCCTGCCTGGGAAGTGTGCGGTGGCTTGTCAATCGGCGGCCATACCGTTTTCATGTTTTCTCATGAGCTGACGTGCTTGTGCGCGCGCTGGCGCCTGGACGCCCGGCACCCCCGTGCTCATTTCGACGGGACGGCAGAAGCGAAGCTGCTCTTTTTTGCCAGATTAAAAGCCGAAGCGAATGAGGCAGCGGGAGAGCCGTGGCTCTCCGCCAACTTTAGTGATTGCCCCCCCACCCCCCCACCCCCGACGCCTCTCCCTATCAGCGGAGTGAGTGGTCTCCTCCTAATCGTCGTTCCTCCCATCTCCTTTTTCATTCAGACGCCGCAGTACACTTCAATGGCTTTCGTGGTCATCTTCAGACGCTCTGTAGGAAGGCAAGCCTAGCTAGCGCACACCTCCTGAAGCAGACGGTCAGCGATGCCGTCGTGCTCTAAACGCGATTGTAGTCGCCATCCACTTTGTGCTCCGCATGAATTACATGTTGAATAATAATGTGATCATTCTGCATTTTCCCCCAATGCGCTGGGAGTTGAGTGGAAATGTATTTTTATGCGATTTTGCAAATATGGAGGTGGCCTGGAAGGCATTTATTATCAAGTAACAGTGTGATCCAGGTGGGTAGAGATGACCCCTTCTCACTTATTATTGTTATCCATCATCCGTTTTGTTTTGCACACGCACACACACATGCACACGCATGTACACGCGCGCTCACACACACACACACACACACACACACGCGCACACACAGCACAATCTGTACTGTCGTTCATCACACCACGGGGTGCATCACACTGAAAAGGGCCAGTAGCATTACTCAAACTCCTGTCACTCACCCTGTGTAGGAGTGTGCGTGTGCGTGTGTGTGTGTGTGTGTGTGTGTGTGTGTGTGTGTGTGTGTAGGTGTTTGCGTGGATACACTGGGCATGCGGTGAATTCTTGTAGGATATTTCAGTTCCAAAGACGATGGCAGAATCGGCGTCAAACTAAATCTTAAGATACAGCATCTGCTGCTGTTTGTGTTCGGAGAGGAGAGGAGGGGGTAACATTTTTAACTCAAAGAAACAGATGGGCATTTTAACCGCTTGTATTTTCAAGTTAAAACTCCCAGGTTCCAGCTGTCTGAGGAGGAATGAGTATAAAGCCCGACAACAGAGGATATTAGAAACAAACAGTTAACTGTAGCTAAGGGTGAACAGTACAAATACCACGGCACTATTAAAAACCCACAGTGTGTCCTACAAGCAAAATATTGTCAAAACGATTTTGTAACTTATAGCTTATTATATTACTATATAACATGCTTTCTTTATAGCTTGAGATTAGGAATGCCCAACTACAATCCACTGCAGATCTGTTTCAAAGAATAATGTCAACCTGCATGCTAACTGATGCTTTTCAATGCAGCCTGAATACAAATGGGAACATATAAGCATAAAAGAGTCATTTATACTTACATGTTGGCATTCACAATTAAGTATAATAATAAGGTTCGCCAATAGTATTATAGCATATAAAAAGGATTTTCCATTCTCTTGGAGCTTTACCTGATATATTGGTAGAGTATACAAAAAATTTTGCTAGATATCTCTTCAAAATTAGCAATGCATTGAATAGCCCTGTTATTGAAACATGGCCATAATCCCCTTTTTTAATCAAAAGGGCACAGTGTGAATTGGACTTAAAAATAATTTGAATGAACAGGTTTAAACATCACAGGTAATGTGATGATACTGGGCCAAGAAGATTTTCCCTTTTTATAATGCAGTCGTGTATCATAACTTTGAGACCAGGTTATTGAAAACTATACCAGTAGCACTCTAATGTTATAACTGACCGCCTAATAATATTAACTGGCTCAAACCAAGTTCTAAATTTGATGAAACATCCTCAGCAGTGGTTGCTTGACAATAGTCAGATTTTATGTGAACACACATTAATACAGCCAAGCCCAAAAACCCATGCTTTAGAAAATGGAGTATGTAAATACAATTTTATATGTAGGCCTTAGGCATTTGGCAGACACTTTTAGCCAACGCAATTTACAAGATACATTTTAACATGGCCCTGCTGGAATTTATTGTCTATTAATTGGCCAAAGCATGCATATTAGCTACCAACAATTGTGTTGGATGTACACAGTAGAATAGTCCAATGGAAAAACATAAAGTTTTTCAATACAGTTTTTCAATGACAAAAAGTTTCAATACAGTAAATTATCCAGACAGAACTATGATTTGACTCAGGTATGTTAACAAATCATCTTATTTGCCCGTAAGTATTATTTTCATGAGCAGATAGTCTTTGCAGTATCCTGGCCATCTCAGGTTAGTGATGAGAAGCAGTCAAGAGCCATACACTTGCTAGTTAGCTATCTAGAATTAAGAAGAACACAGCTCAGCAAACACAAGGTGATTATGAAGCTATAAAGCTTTAATAGTACTGAATATTCATGCAAATGTTGCTTTTATGCTGTTGTATAGGACGATTATTTGGAAATAGCCATTTTATTTTGCTAGCCAGCTAACTAAATTATCTCAGCTAACACAATATGACATAAATTCTCATTTTAAATAACATGCTCAAAGCTGTGCGCACTCAAACTCCAACAATATTTAATAAACATTTGCCAAAAGGGTATTAAATACATGTTTATGCATTAACATACACAGGCACTTAACATGTGTGAGTTCCTTCTTGTTAATGTAGATTTATGTTGCTCTGTGTACAAATGCTTGGTAGCTAACAGCTTATAAGGCTATTCTTAATCATAAACAATCCAATCCTTTCCCCCTCCTCACGATGGATGCCTTGTTAGCAAATATCCAAGAGCAGATTAATTCCCTTTTGTTGTGCTGTTGCTGGAGTTTTGAGGGTGTGAACCCTGCTATTCCTCTGTCCAGTACAAATCTGTGTTGCCCCAATTGTGATTATCCCCACCTGCTCCTCATGCATGCACACCTGCATGTCCCACAATGATAAACTGTCTATGTCATAAGTAACAAATGGATCTATAATATTGTGTTGGGTGGAAATCAATGACTGCTTCCATATACCCATTATTAAAATGCCCACATATTTCAGACCTATCATTACACCATATCAAGCTCTGCCAATTCACTTTCAGTTCCGGACCCAAAATATTCACAACTTGAATCCGCAGGCTTTTTATAGGCTACAACATTCAATAATATTTTAAGACATAATTTGCTGCTTGATTACGTGTTACTGGAAGCTGTATGTTGAGAAATGTCCCCTTCGTGTCCCCCTCAATGTGACACGTGGTTTATGCTTTTAAATGTAGGCTAAATATTTTTCTTCTTTGTTTCTTGTTGGGAGAAAATGAAAGGAGTTGCCTTTCCCATTTTTTCCCATTTTCCCACTGCAGTATCGCACTACCTTTTTATTTATTTATAATAATTTGGCACCCAACGCGGGGCTGTGTATATTCCATTCCCACCCCAATTGGGAATGTTCAATTAATCCCAACCGCGTTCATGGATCAACCCCAATGCACGGGACACGGTAGAGTGCAGACCGCTACGAACCCACGGTTTGCACTACCGCGCACTGTCACTGACCATTCGTGAAATTACGTTTTACTGACACGCCCCAGTTTCAGAACCGCCCTTTGCCAGCACGGTGCATTCTGGGAACATCCCAACATGGCGGCGCCCTTGTGCAAATGCTGAGAAACTGTCTCTGTGGAGAAACAAAAGCAAATTGAGGTTCGATTTCAGAGCGGCGGTAGCAAATAATTACCTGCGACCACCCCCAGGACCAAGTGACGATAATAACAACAAAGTGCACAATTGCACGAGCTGGATAGAGCCTGGTGTGGCCCGAGCCGAGAGTCCGTGTGAACATGGGCCTCTTTTCCAGTCCCTAGCGAGGGAGAGACACGGCACATCCCCCGGCAAGCTCTCAGTGGGTCAACTCGGACTTGTCGGCGTTGACATTTATCGCAAATTGTGGAATTTGCCGTATAATCTGCTGTCAGGTGCTCTCTGTGCAGCCGCCTCGGTTGTAGAAAAGGGACGCAGAAGTTTGCAAGCCCGCGGGAGGGATTCAACCACGTCAAGGTCTGTAGATTTGCTAGTTAGCTTCTGTATTAGTCATTGAATATTGCCATTTATGTACGTCTTTCCCAACAACCAGAGACGGACTGATTGTTTAGAGTTATACGTGGTTCTCTGTAGCCGGCTTTGGCCGTGAATGTAGCAAGCTAGATAGCTAGGTTAAATTGATAATGTGCATGGTCGTACTGCTGGATAGCTAGCAAGCTAGGTAACGTTAGCCAAGTTGCAGTTTACTTAGGGGACTAGAGTAATGTTAGCTGTATAATGTGTTGTTTGTAACGATAGCCAATTAACGGTTTAATTGGTCTTATCACACGGCAAGCAGTACAGCTACATTGTTGGGCATACTTGCTCGTGGTAACTTTGATAACCAACGACTCCTCGCTATTTGTTAGCAGCAACTAATGTGAAACTGCTACGGAAATTCAGACTTTTTTTATTGATGAATATTGTTGAAGGTTACATTATGAAATTAGTGTTCAGTTAAAATAAAGCCAATTATTCTGCAGTGTAACATTCCTGTCGATAAAACGCTACAGTTTCCGTGTGTAATTGTCTATTGTCAGACCTGGTTAAGTTTTGCATTCAGTTTTATGCTTTGTGTTATTCTTAAGTTCATTTCAAACAAAACTGCTGCTACTAGCTATATTATTCCGGTTAATCGAACTTGCTTGTAGCTGACATTTGACATTGACATCAACTGAAGTTCCCTAACGGGATAATAAAAGTTATTCTATTCTATCAGCAAAGATATTGTGAAACACTAATGGTCAAGCTACTCTATAGTGGTACTGGTTTGGCTTTGAACTGGCATGTGGGCGTGTCCCCTATACAAACTGGCGCGGTTTTTGTAAACATTGGTGGAAATGTTCACATCCTCATGGATGGAAGTTTTTTTTAGTGCTTGTAACTGTCTCCTATTATTTAGCGCTAATGTGAAAAAACGTGAAGTCAAACACGTTGCTGTGTACAATTTTGACGTTTTTTGTGAATGTAAAATCATTTGAAAATGAAAAAGTTTTAAAATATGCGGACAATATGCGTAATAGAAAGAACTTTCCCTTAAACCGTATATTTAACATGTTAATAGCTTAAATCTTACCTTTTATTTTGAGTGATTTGCTACTGGTGTTTGGTGGAATTAATATAATTATTAAGTATTATTTTTCATAATTCTATTTAAAAATAATTTTATTATAGTGTTGGCAAGATTTTTTGACAGTTTCCTGAATGGCTAGCACTGTCAAAACCTTTTTCTCGTTTTTCTCTGACTGTAACAGTCATTTAACAGTAATAGTCATAGTTACAGGTATATGATGACATAATTGTAAGTCCACATACCAATGAAGCCCTGCTACAGTTTAAATCATAAAGACACTGATTTTGTTTCTGCAAAATAATTTGTCTTGGAGGCTCTCATAGTTACACTTCATATTAAACCATGTCATGTTTTTGGAGATTATATTTTTTGAAAGGATTTTAAATGTATTATTCCCAGATCTCTCATAACATGACAAAAATAATGAAAAAAGAATGGTGCCTTGGCTTCAGTTAGTGTCAAAATTGAGAGATGCTCATTGTGAGGTGGGGTGTGTATCCATATAGAAGAAGAAAAAAAAGAACTCCAAAACACCCAATCTCAAGTAGAAAAAGATTCAAAATATGTTATTATTTTGCCGAGATCATAGTAGAAACTACACCAATGCATATCGGCAACACATACCTTCATCAGGGTACATGTGAAAGCAGCACACGCAGGTGCAATATGTTATCAATAAAAAGATCAGTAAGTGGGCTGAAGCCAATCAAAGCATATAACAGCACAAAGAACTCAATCAACGAGGTACAGACAGTTTACATACGCTTAGGTTGAAGTCATTAAAACTCATTTTTAACCGCTCCACAGATTTCCTGTTAGCAAACTATAGTGTTGGCAAGTCAGTTAGGGCATCTACTTTGTGCATGACACAAGTGATTTTTCCAACAATTGTTTACAGACAGATTATTTCACTTTTAATTAATTATATCACAATTCCAGTGGGTCAGAAGTTTACATACACTAAGTTGACTGTGCCTTTAAACAGCTTGGAAAATTCCAGGAAATGATGTCATGCCTTTAGAAACTTCTGATAGGCTAATTGACATTATTTGAGTCAATTGGAGGTGTACCTGTGGATGTATTTTAAGGCCTAGCTTCAAACTCAGTGCCTCTTTGCTTGACGTCATGGGTAAATCAAAAGAAATCAGCTATTACCTCAAAGAAAATTGTGGACCTCCACAAGTCTGGTTCATCCTTGGGAGCAATTTCCAAATGCCTGAAGGTACCACGTTCATCTGTACAAACAATAGTACGCAAGTATAAACACCATGGGACCACGCAGCTGTCATACCGCTCAGGAAAGAGTCGCATTCTGTCTCCTAGAGATGAATGTGCTTTGGTGCGAAAAGTGTAAATCAATCACAGAACAACAGCAAATGACCTTGTGAAGATGCTGGAGGGAACAGGTACAAGAGTATCTATATCCACAGTTAAACGAGTCCTATGTCGACATAACCGGAATGCTGCTCAGCAAGGAAGAAGCCACTACTCCAAAACCGCTATAAAAAAGCCAGACTCCAGTATGCAACTGCACATGGGGACAAAGGTCTTACTTTTTGGCGAAATGTCCTCTGGTCTGATGAAACAAAAATTGAACTGTTTGGCCATAATGACCATCGTTATGTTTGGAGGAAAAAGCGTGAGGCTTGCAAGACGAAGAACACCATCCCAACCGTGAAGCATGGGGGTGGCAGCATCATGTTGTGGGAGTGCTTTGCTGCAGGAGGGACTGGTGCACTTCATAAAATAGATGGCATCATGAGGAAGGAAAATGATGTGGATATATTGAAACAACATCTCAAGACATCAGCCAGGAAGTTAAAGCTTGGTTGCAAATGGCTCTTCCAAATGGACAATGACCCAAAGCAAGTTGTGGCAAAATGGCTTAAGGACAACAAAGTCAAGGTATTGGAATGGCCATCACAAAGTCCTGACCTCAATCCAATCGAAAATTTGTGGGCAGAACTGAAAAAGCGTGTGCAACCAAGGACGCCTACAAAACTCACTCAGTTACACCAGTTCTGTCAGCAGGAATGCGCCAAAATTCCAGCAACTTATTTTTAGAAGCTTGTGAAAGTCTACCCGAAATGTTTCACCCAACTTAAACAATTTAAAGGCAATGCTACCAAATACTAACAGAGTGTATGTAAACTTCTGACTCACTGGGAATGTGATGAAAGAAATAAAAGCTGAAATATATCATTCTCTCTACTGTTATTCTGACATTTCACATTCTTAAAATAAAGTTGTGATCCTAACTGACCTAAGACAGGGAATGTTTACTAGGATTAAATGTCAGGAATTGTGAAAAACTGTGTAAACCTTCGACTTCAACTGTATACAGTGCCCTCCACTATTATTGGCACCCCTGGTAAAGAGTAGATTAAAGGGTTATAAAAAACAATATCAAACGTATCAAACAAGCCTTAAACCATCACTCTGCTGCCAGAAATACAGTAGATATGGATGGATAACATGAAGGGTTTCTTCTCCTGACTTATTTTTCCATAGAGTTCAATAGGAAAATTTGTAAGGAGAAGAAACCCTTAAAGTGATCCATCTATATCTACTGTATTTCTGGCAGCAGAGTGATGGTTTAAGGCTTGTTTGATATGTCAGACCCTTGATGACTTAAAGCCATTTTACCAATCATGTATTCCATACTGTTCCAGCATAATTTACAGCTAAATCTAGTCCCACCCCCCAATTCCCATAGAGATCCATTCAAATGCAGAGACGTTATAGTATCGCTTGTAAGAGTACCAGAAAATAAGATATCAAGAGTCTTTTGATGTTGTTGGGTCACATTAGGGCTGGGCGATATATCGCAACGATAATTATCGATTGCAATAACGGCCGTTGCCAGCATGTGGGGTATTGCCTTTTTTCGTCTTTTTTTCTTTAATTATACCTGATGCGGTAGTAATCTAAACTTCAAAACCCGTGTGAAATTCTTCCGGGGAAAAAAAAACATCATCACTGTCTACTGCGCGTTGATAAGACGGACAATCATAGAAAGGCGTTGCACCTTTCATGCGATTGAAAAAACACATCACATGATCACGTGAAAGCTGTATGACCTTGCTGCTGGTTGGCTGTCTTATCAACGCTCAATAGATATCAGCGGTGATGTTTTTTTCCGGAAGCATTTCACGCGGCCTCTGAAGTTTGGATGTTTACTGCCGTATATTGGGTATACTTAAAGAAAAAAAGACGAAAAGAAAGGCGCCCCACACGGTGGCAACGTCCGTTATTGCATTCGATAATTATCGATGTTGTATATCGCCCAGCCCTAGGTCACATACATCAGGAAGTCATGGCATGCAAAGGATATGCGTCCAAATATTAAAAATGATTACTTTATTCTATATATAGATGCAGGGGTGCCAATAATTGTGGCACACATGGTTTTGTTAAAAATAATTATTTCTTGATGAGAGATTTCTTTTTTTTTTTCAAATAAATTTACTTCAATTAAAGGTTGTATTTTTCTCATTTTATTCAGTGTGAGATTAAGCCAATTCACCAAATGGTGAATTTTTTATAACCCTTTTTACTCATCTTTACCCGGCGTGCCAATAATAGTGGAGGGCACTGTATATACCTTGACAACAGCTGGCGCAAGTATGAAAAAAGAGATACAAGAGGACAATATTGTGAATCGGCAAAGGCATCCCAAAGAGCTAGGTCTTGTAACATTAGTTAAAATGAAGTATCATGCACATTACAGAAACAAATATTTGAATCACCACTCAATGCAATTTTATGCACATGAACCTTACCAAATAATATGTACTGTAGTCTGTAAGTATTCAATTCAGTTCAACTTAATTTTTGTAGCACGTTTTATAGATTCAGTCAAAAGGTGCTTTATAGAAAAAGTGGAAATGGGGAAAATTGGGACAGACTGAACCCATGAACCCCTAAAAACCAGCAAGTGAGGCAAAAAAAGAAACTCCCCAGTGGGAAGAAATCTCCAGAGGAACTTGGATATAGAGGGGAGTCCATATCTATGTCCAAGACAATTGCTGGAATGTCAATCAAATGTGAGTTTGATTATGTTTAGACTAGATTGCTTTAACATTTATCACAAAAGCAAGAGGTTACAGACAATTGAAGCTTTTATTCTTACCATATCACTTGTGGGCTTTCTTCAACTTCACCACTCATGCCTATCAAATGCTGGTGAAAAACATGGAAACCGTTCCCTCCATTACTTCTGATTGGTCTCGGGTGTGTCCCACTGTAATGTTTATAACCTATATAATCTACTGGCATGTTTTATACATACTCATTTTGCATGCAAACACATCACTTGATATTCTGTGACGGATAATAAAGGACACATCATCAGACCCAACACTTTGGCAATTTTAACTACAGACCGTGGGACACGCTGGGTAAACTATTGGCAACAGTTATATTTTTTTCTTTAGTGAAAACCCACCTAAGTAACTACATTTACAGCAAACAAGGATGAACTTTCAGGAAATGAGAAATTCAAGAGGTGGTTTGCACTGAGCTCTCAAAATGCAAGCCAATGAAAGAGCTTGAGAATATGCTTGTAATGTAGTTACCAACATTTCTCAATAATTTGATCTTACAATAAGTTGAATGGCAAGCTTGCCATCTAAGAATGAGACCACATACAGTTGCAAGAAAAAGTATGTGAACCCTTTAGAATTTTCTGTATATCTGCATAAATTCGATCTAAAATGCGATCACATCTTCATCTAAGTCCTAAAACTTGATAAAGTGAACCCAACTCAACAAAAAACACAAAAAACTTTATTCTTTTATAATTTATTTATTGAGCAAAATTATCCAACATTAAATGCTTTGTTGGAAAAAGTATGTGAACCCTTGGATCATACGTATTTTTAAAGTATCATCTTTAATATTTGGTCGCATATCCTTTGCATGCTGTTACTTCCTGAAGTCTGCGACCCATCAATATCAAAAGGCTCTCAATATCTTATTTTCAGGTACTGTTACAAGCGATACTATAACCACTCTGCATTTGAATGGATCTTTATGGGAATTGGGGGGTGAGACTAGATTCAGCTGTAAATTACACTCGTACATTATGGAACACATGACTGGCTAAATGGCTGTAAGTCATCCAGGGTCTGAGGTATCAAACGAGCCCCAAACCATCACTCTGCGGCCAGATATGGAGTAGATGTGGATGGATCACTTTAAGGGTTTCTTCTCCTGACTTTTTTCCCCATAGAGTTCTATAGGAAAATGAGTCAGGAGAAATAACCCTTGCAGTGATCCATCCACATCTACTCCATATCTGGCCGCAGAGTGATGGTTTGGGGCTCGTTTGATACCTCAGACCCTGGATGACTTACAGCCATTTAGCCAGTCATGTGTTCCATAATGTACGAGTGTAATTTACAGCTGAATCTAGTCTCACCCCCCAATTCCCATAAAGATCCATTCAAATGCAGAGTGGTTATAGTATCGCTTGTAACAGTACCTGAAAATAAGATATTGAGAGCCTTTTGATATTGATGGGTCGCAGACTTCAGGAAGTAACAGCATGCAAAGGATATGCGACCAAATATTAAAGATGATACTTTAAAAATACGTATGATCCAAGGGTTCACATACTTTTTCCAACAAAGCATTTAATGTTGGATAATTTTGCTCAATAAATAAATTATAAAAGAATAAAGTTTTTTGTGTTTTTTGTTGAGTTGGGTTCACTTTATCAAGTTTTAGGACTTAGATGAAGATGTGATCGCATTTTAGATCGAATTTATGCAGATATACAGAAAATTCTAAAGGGTTCACATACTTTTTCTTGCAACTGTATTCAGTTGACTCATTGAAGATTTTAATGTGTTCATTTGGCCATCTTGCTTTTGTGAATATTGTAGTAATTCATTTAACCAGTAACATGACATTGATGGTAATTATGTGTTGTATTGTGTTTCCCTCTCTTGAAAGCAAAAAGCAGTTTTTGACTTTGATAATGAGATGACTCATTCTGTAGACTGTATAACAAAATGGTAGCATTAGCTTTGTAACCTTCGAGTAATTAGTCCATATTAGCAAATCAGAACTGTAATAAAGTTTGTAACAGGAGGGAAACTGCATTGTTGTAAGTTGCTCTGCTAAATGAAGGTACTGTACTGACGGGGGTGGGTCCACTGACTGGCTCAGGTGCATGATTCCACAGAGGTCTGTGCCACTGCGGGTACCTGCTTGTCTGTGTCTTGTGTTCTCTTTGTGTAGAAATAGAAAATCCATCATCATAACATTTAACAGGTTGTTTTCTGTTCTTATACACAACGCAGAACGTTGGACCTCTAGATTCATAAAAACCCGTCTACATTTTTTATTACGTTGTAATGTATAGGCGGCAGTGTAGTATAATGGTTAAGGAACTGGCCTTGTAACCGAAAGGTTGCAGGTTCGATTCCCAGGTAGGACACTGCCATTGTACCCTTGAGCAAGGTACTTAACCTGCACTGCTTCAGCATATATCCAGCTGTATAAATGGATAATATGTAAAAACTAAATATGCTAAAACCTTGTGTAAGTCGCTCTGGATAAGAGCGTCTGCTAAATGCCTGTAATGTATTGTAATGTAATGCTCGTCATATTATATTATTGTTAATTCTTCCCTTTCTATGCAGCGAAATATCAATGTCAATAATGAACAAAGGCTGAATGAAAGAAAAGTGCAGATTAATGGGGGGTTTTTTCAGTGTGTCACAAGCAGGAGAGAGAAGATGTAGGTGTTGTGGACGGAAGGCCTGTTTGCAGTGTTCTGTTTGCAGTGGGTGGGTTGTCAGTGGATACTGTGGGGAAAATGACCACAGGTTGTGATTACAGTATTGATCTGCAGTATGGAGTTTGACTGCGAAGGACTAAATTGTCCTGGACGGGGGGAGCACTGGACGGGAACAGAGGACGAGGTTGGGGGTGAGTTTGGGCAGTGCGGAGCAGACCCCGGTAACCCCTGCCTGGCCTGGCCTGGCCTTTGTCCCCCTCAGGGCCCTGATGAAAATGGACACTGAGCTGCTCCACTCGCCCGTCGTGGGCCTGGCGGAGGAGGAGGAAGCGGACATGAGCGACTGGAACCTTCCGCTGGCCTTCATGAAGAAACGGCACTCTGAGAAGATCGAGGGCTCCAAGGCCCTGGCTCAGAGCTGGAGGATGAAAGACAGGGTGAGAGGCTGTCTTTATTTATATATTTGTTCATTTTGTAAAAACCGGTGTTGTCAGACACTGTTGCCGTGTCCCCGTGTCCTTTATCTGACCATATTACAGAAGTGTCTTCTCTTTGCTCAGTGGGCCTCAGCCCACCCCAGTGCCGCACTGCATCTGGGACTCTTGCTTTACGGCATGCGGATTTTGTGGTGGGAGGCTACCTGCTGCTGTGTGCAGCCCGTGTCCGACATGAACGCTCGCTCGCGTAGGTGAACAGATTGCAGAGGCAGTCCGTGGCACACGCTCAAACCAAAGATCTGCAAATACGGCTGGTGCCGCTGGGTTTCATTGTGCTGCCTGGATGGCGGTTAGCATCGCTAGCATTGCCTTGAGGTGGCGGGGCTCCGTTAATGATTTACATTGCTTTGTATCTGCTGTGAAATTGTGCATTTTTAACTCAAAGTTCCTGTTCTCAGTTCCACGTGGGAGTTTTTAAGCTCTAAAGCATGTCGAGTGAGGGAGAAAACCAAGGCAAATAAGGCAGTTTTTTCAGCAATGAACATTTCTTGTAATATTGAGCTATTGCATTTCTCACAAACACTTGTCTATGAATGCCCACATTTAGCAGCTTTCAAACATTAGCCTTCAATTCTGTTGAAATGGCCCTTGACGGTTTTTTCAAAGACCCAATAAATAACTGAAATTACGCTTTTAAAACTGACTATTATTTGATTATTAATAGATGTCAATTAATCCATAAACTCCACATACACATAAACTGCTGGTTAGTGAGAGACCATGTAATAAAAATAGAATCGAGAAGGATAGTTTGCGTAGGATGTTGATTTATGGTTGGTAGACCACCAAAGGGAACATGAAAATGTGATATTTCAGATTTGTTTTCGAGTATGGAAGGATAATAGTGGTTCCATATCAAATTATTCCACTTTTCTTTGAAACACTGCAATTATAAATGCTTACTTAGTTAAAATAATTGAATTAGTTGGAGTAAAAGATGTTATGAGAATTTTATATACATGCAGCAAGAAGGTATAAGATCAGTTTTGCGCTTGTTTATTTTCAGAGTATTTGCAGTGTACCATCGAGCTAGGGTTAATCTATTTTCATTGTTGTGCTCAGTTGACACCAGGAAGGAACACATTGATTCACAAAATGTCACAAATGATGTCATCATAGTCGACTGGTGTGAACCCACCACACATAAAACATCAGATTAGGGCCGTGGAGTGGGGATTGTAGTGGATCTGCTGGCCTGGGATACAACTTGCTGAAATGAGTTTTACCAAGTTTCCATGTCACCATTATAGTATTAACAACGACAAACATTTGTCCAGTGGAAGATGAGTTTTCTTAATAACGCTGGCTCTACATCAAATACCTCACCTCCGTGAGGGAAGGCCAATTATTTTGGAGGTAGCCTGGGAAATTGTGAGATATTTATTGCGCTATGAAACGGCTTGGTGAAGTAGCAGATCTCCATTATGCTGGTAAAGCTGCAGTATCAGATTACCTTTAATGGAGAAGGAGCTTAAAGGGCAAGTTACAAATAGGCCCTATTGGGATTTTATTGTGTGCTGATTGAACAAGAGTGTTTTGTTAACTGTTACTCCAAGTTATCTGAAAGATTGCACTGTTTCGGTGGTTATGATAGGTGTGGCTATCTAATGCACAAACATCCGGAAACTTCTCTTTCTTCTTGCTTGCTGTGAGTAAGACGGACATCAAAGCACAAGTAGATTTAGACCATACCTGCAGTGACTGATAAGCCTTTAAAAAGGAAATGTACTGTATATGACATCTATGTAGTTACTGTATGTAAATCTGGTAGCCCTATTTTTTCCAACTTTTGAATGAGACTCCTCTTCTTTTGATGTTGTTAATAATTTGTTCCACTAATCATTAAAGTTTCATGTAACTCTGGGGGGACAAAATAGAAAATTGTAGGATCCATTATTTTCAGGTTAATCCTGGGGAATTTCTGCTTTTTGAATATGCGGTTTATTTATGTATTTTAAGATGAACTGTTCACAATCACAGCCTTCTGTACCTCGCTGGAAGAATAGTTGGAATTTCTCTTGGGGATTTAGACAAGAAGAGACACCGCCTTTATTAAAACTGCCATCGCGCTTATGAAGGTGTTATGATCCTTCCTGCAAGCTCTGATTGTTTCCTCAGTTCTGTCGAGAGGAAATATGGCTACGGTAATAGCGAGTGTCACATTACCTCACCTTTTCCCGCTAGCCCCGGTGCTTTTGTACTTGTTCCGTTACATTTAGAAGTGCGAAAAAGAACGCTCCTCTGTCGTAACTTGAGATTAGACTACACGGAGGTGCGAGAGATGTTCCTCGTTGCACGCGGGCGGTCGGCTGCGGCAAGAGGCATGGGAGCGTTTCCCTCGCTCGTTACGCGTCCGGGCCGAGGGAGAGGGAACCTGAACGCGGAGTGAGATTTAGTGTGTCTGCGCGCCTCAGTGTTATAAACGCGCCTCAGTGTTATATACGCGCGCGGTTAAAGCGGTGGCGAGGCACGTCTGGCCGTGGTGCCCTATTGACCGGTCGGTGTAAGTGATCCGCGGTGTGGGAAATCAGCCAGCCCTGCAGGGCCTCGCCCCCTCCCTGCCCCAGCCAGCTCCGCCTCTATGGATTGGATCTGGGCGGTGGGGAGGCTGCCCAATCGAAGGGTCATCGCTCCTGCTGTCTCCTGGTCCGACCGTGCTGATTGACAGAAGGTGCTACGTCGCAGTTACTGCACGTTTCTTCTCCTTCATCGCTTGGTTCTGTTTTTCTGAAATGGCCTGTGCAATCAAAATCTTATTTTAACATCAATATGATACACAAAGAGCCAAAGCAAACAAATACTATGATATTAAGTCTTTTTAAAGGAGAGCAGGATAGTCTGCCCTCCTGATGTATTTTTCACTTTATTCTGACCGGTAGAAAGCAGAGAGGCTAACGGATAGAGAAGGGGTCCGACAGGTAGAAAGCAGAGAGGGTAACGGATAGAGAAGGGGTCCGACAGTTAGAAAACAGAGAGGGTAACGGATAGAGAAGGAGTCCGACAGGTAGAAAGCAGAGAGGGTAACGGATAGAGAAGGGGTGAGACGGGTAGAAAGTAGAGAGGGTCACGGATAGAGAAGGGGTCAGACAGGTAGAAAGCAGAGAGGGTAACGGATAGAGAAGGGGTCAGACAGGTAGAAAGCAGAAAGGGTAATGGATAGAGAAGGGGTCAGACAGGTAGAAAGCAGAGAGGGTCACAGATAGAGAAGGGGTCAGACAGGTAGAAAGCAGAGAGGGTCACAGATAGAGAAGGGGTCAGACAGGTAGAAAGCAGAGAGGGTAACGGATAGAGAAGGGGTCAGACAGGTAGAAAGCAGAGAGGGTAACGGATAGAGAAGGGGTCAGACAGGTAGAAAGCAGAGAGGGTAACGGATAGAGAAGGGGTCCGACAGTTAGAAAACAGAGAGGGTAACGGATAGAGAAGGGGTCCGACAGGTAGAAAGCAGAGAGGGTAACGGATAGAGAAGGGGTCAGACAGGTAGAAAGCAGAGAGGGTAACGGATAGAGAAGGGGTCAGACGGGTAGAAAGCAGAGAGGGTAACGGATAGAGAAGGGGTCAGACGGGTAGAAAGCAGAGAGGGTAACGGATAGAGAAGGGGTCAGACGGGTAGAAAGCAGAGAGGGTAACGGATAGAGAAGGGGTCAGACGGGTAGAAAGCAGAGAGGGTAACGGATAGAGAAGGGGTCAGACGGGTAGAAAGCAGAGAGGGTAACGGATAGAGAAGGGGTCAGACGGGTAGAAAGCAGCGAGCGTAACGGATAGAGAAGGGGTCAGACGGGTAGAAAGCAGAGAGGGTAACGGATAGAGAAGGGGTCAGACAGGTAGAAAGCAGAGAGGGTAACGGATAGAGAAGGGGTCAGACAGGTAGAAAGCAGAGAGGCTAACGGATAGAGAAGGGGTCAGACAGGTAGAAAGCAGAGAGGGTAACGGATAGAGAAGGGGTCAGACAGGTAGAAAGCAGAGAGGGTAACGGATAGAGAAGGGGTCAGACAGGTAGAAAGCAGAGAGCGTAACGGATAGAGAAGGGGTCAGACAGGTAGAAAGCAGAGAGGGTAACGGATAGAGAAGGGGTCAGACAGGTAGAAAGCAGAGAGCGTAACGGATAGAGAAGGGGTCAGACGGGTAGAAAGCAGAGAGGGTAACGGATAGAGAAGGGGTCAGACGGGTAGAAAGCAGAGAGCGTAACGGATAGAGAAGGGGTCAGACGGGTAGAAAGCAGAGAGGGTAACGGATAGAGAAGGGGTCAGACAGGTAGAAAGCAAAGAGCGTAACGGATAGAGAAGGGGTCAGACGGGTAGAAAGCAGAGAGGGTAACGGATAGAGAAGGGGTCAGACGGGTAGAAAGCAGAGAGCGTAACGGATAGAGAAGGGGTCAGACGGGTAGAAAGCAGAGAGGGTAACGGATAGAGAAGGGGTCAGACAGGTAGAAAGCAAAGAGCGTAACGGATAGAGAAGGGGTCAGACAGGTAGAAAGCAGAGAGGGTAACGGATAGAGAAGGGGTCAGACGGGTAGAAAGCAGAGAGGGTAACGGATAGAGAAGGGGTGAGACAGGTAGAAAGCAGAGAGGGTAACGGATAGAGAAGGGACCCCAGCTGGGAAAGTGCCATGGTGGGAATCGAACCCCTAGCCCCTGGGGGGAGTCTCATATAGCTGAGACTCAGCTGCCCGACTGACTGCACCACGCATGCACTGGCTTTATCCTCTAAGCAGGAAGATTGTTCTACTGTCCACTAGCTGCCCATTTTATGCTTTAACCAATCAGCAGCAGGGCCGTGTAGTGGGCTGCCAATCGGGAGCGTGCTTGAAGTGAATATGCACGTGGAACTGACAGGCCTCGGAAGACCTCCAGCTCTTGTGTTTAGAAATTACATTCTTCACATCAGAAAGACATATTGTTTATAAATTTGAAAAAGTAAGTGAGTATGTGTCTTTATATTGTGGCATAATGAGTACCTAAATGCAAGAAGCAGTGATGTCACAGGGTCTTGGAGCAATGATGTCACAGGGTCTTGGAGCAATGATGTCACAGGGTCTTGGAGCAGTGATGTCACAGGGTCTTGGAGCAGTGTTTGCACCTGGTCTTGGAGCAGTGTGTGCACAGGGTCTTGGAGCAGTGATGTCACAGGGTCTTGGAGCAATGATGTCACAGGGTCTTGGAGCAATGATGTCACAGGGTCGTGGAGCAGTGATGTCACAGGGTCTTGGAGCAGTGTGTGCACAGGGTCTTGGAGCAGTGATGTCACAGGGTCTTGGAGCAATGATGTCACAGGGTCTTGGAGCAGTGATGTCACAGGGTCTTGGAGCAGTGATGTCACAGCACTTCCTGCTCTCCCCCTGCATGCCCTGCTTTTAGTGCAGTTCAGCTTACTTGTCCTGCTGAGCACTAATACGACACGGATCGTCAGACAGGATGTGGGGGGGGGGTAACCTTGTTTATGTTGTTTACACCTGCCAAGTCAGGGCCGGAGATGCATGGCTGCCCTGGAGCTGAGGGAGGGAAGGCAGGAGTGCTTTCAATCCAACACAGAGAAACTGCAGCTTATTTCCTTAGTCCCCTGAAGTCAGTCTCTCTAATGCCAGGGACATGCTGGGCTGCACTCACGTATAACAGCTAAATAACTGCCCTGAAAAACAGATCTCTCTCAATGATCTCTGCAGGTACAGTGGATCAAAGTGGCGAGGCATCTCTCTACATCTCTATTTATATTGCTATCTTTCTCTATCTCTCTCTGTCTCTCACTCTCCCTATCTCTGTCTCTTACTCTCTCTCTCACTCTCAATCTCTCTGTATCTTACTCTCTCCCTCTCCATCTCTCCATCTCTCACTCTCCCTATCTCTGTCTCTCACCATCTCTCACTCTTCTCTGTCTTTCTGTCTCTCTCTCTCACTCACTCTCTCTCTCTCTCACTCACACACTCTATCTATCTGTGTCTCTATGCCTCTCTGTCTCTCTCTCTCTCTCTCTCTCTCTCTCTCTCTCTCTCAATTCAATTTGCTTTACTGGCATGAAATACATATGGTACAGAAAATATTGCCAAAGCATTATATAGTAAGAAGAATAAAATAAAATAAAAACATCTTATATAAGGAGAATTATTACGTTTTTATACAATTGAATGATTAAAACTATTAATAATATAGAATTATTAATTGTAGTTTTGTTTCTTGGGTTTTACCTTTTCATCTGTACAGTAGTGATATTATTGCAGGGTGGTTACTTACTGTCCCTCAGGTTGTGACAGGTACAGGACAGGAACATATTGTGCTGCGAGTGGGGCTGTTGACCCTTCTCCCAGGAGGATTTGCAGCTTTTCCAGATTTGTTCGGGAAGAAAATGTATTTATATATTTTGAAAATTTGGTGAAATATGTTTTTTTGATTTTACAATATTTCTCACAGTATAGGAGGAAGTGCATCTCTGTCTCCACCTCTCTTATCTTACAGTGACCACATAGACGTTCTGCTTTGGGCAACCATGACTTTTTATGTCTACCTTTTTCAATGGCTAAGGTGTGGTCACTGAGCCTGTACTTGGTCAGGATCTGTCTCTGCTTTGTATCTCTGACAGAGAAGAGATATTCTGCCTGTGTGTATTCTCTGTTTAGGGCCCGATAGAAATTCAGTTTACTTTGGGATTTGGTACTGGTGTTCCAATGGTCCAAATATATGGTTTCGATTTGTTTCATAGTTTGGTCGACTCTTAATTGGCAGTTCTGAAGCAGTGCTGTCCTGAAGCTGGTTTGTGTTTGTATTGATTAGTTCAGATAGGTTCAGAACCAGCTGACTGAGGAGATACTTTCCTGGGCTGACCTCTTGGGTTTTTAGAGCTTTATAACTGTAATGAGTTTTCCGGGCTAGTTTTTAGATGCTCAATGAAATTTAGTGCCCTTTTCTGGATTTGAATAAGAATTGGATACATGCGTTGTTTGGAGTATTCCTATGTACCTGTAGGATATTTGTACAAAATTCTGCATGCAAAATCTCAGCTGGATGTTTTTGCCCATCTAGTGTAGTCTTGCTGACTGAGTGGAGCCCATATTTCACTTCCATATAGCACAATTGGCTCTCTCTCTCTCTGTCTCTCACTCTCACTCTCACTCGCTCGCTGCACTGATGTAGCTGTCTCCCGTATTGTTGTTAAAGGCGCTGACTGCAGGCCGCCTCCCAGCCATTGAAATGGGATAATTGAGGCAGCAGTGCCAGTGGCACAGGAGTAGATGCACCAGCTTTCATCAAAATTTAAGAAAGTCTTTCAGGAGAGCTTGTTATCTTCACAAAGAGTCACCCAAGTGGCGAAGGCGCAGTGGCCTCTATTAAATCTTTCACAAAGGATGACGGTCTCCTGTACATATAGATTTTCCCCTCCTGAGTCTATGCTTCGTGCCGGAGTGTGTATAGCAAGGCCTTCAGGTGCTTTCATTGCCGTATGGCAGATTACCGAACAGAGACGGCTGCTTCTTACTGCTTCTTATTGTTAAAGTAAATCAGACTTTTTTTGTTTATTTACACTTGTTTTGCTCAAAGTTGTGTTTTTCCTTGTCAAAAAAAAAAAGCCCTCAGTGGCTCTGTAATACCCTGCCTTGTAGACCACAGCCTCTCACAGAAGATGCCCCGCCCAAACCCACGCCTGCCGAAGCAGCGAGGCGCTCGGCCTCTCCCAGCTGGCTGGGGCTGCTGCCTCCGCAAGTAGCCTCAGGGCAGCCAGCCGTGCTAACTCGTAGTCCTGAAGCCACTTTTATAGTGGCTTCACTCAAGCTTTTTTCATTTTAGGCCCTCATGCTAAATTCCTGACGACATTGAGGTTGTTCTTTAAGAAGCCCTTTTAGAATGGACTCTTTTTAGAATGACAGTCACTGGTACTTGTACACTTGTAACGAAAGGAGCAGAGGCATAATTTCATATCTGCGCATAAAAATAATTTCTGAGACGTTGTTTAGTTGTGGCTACCTTAGCTTCCTTAAAGACGCTCAGTCTCAGTGTTCTACTGGCACAGTCTCGGGGTCATATTAAAGCTTCTTTTATGCTCCGTTTCCTTGGAGCATTTTCACTTCAGACGTGTTGTGGAAAAATCTCCAGCGCACAGCCAAGCTAACATTTGCCATAATTTTTTTATTGTGGCACTGCCCCTGATGCCTTATCATATTGCAGGCTGTATGAATATATGCATGCGCTCCCTTCATTTGTAGCTCGGTGTAGAAACTGGGGCATACTGTGTAGTTCCAGCTTTGCTCTGTCTGGAATAGTTTTAAAAAACATTTTTCTTTTCTTTTTTTTTTTTTTTTTAAAGCATTGACTGGTTTTCACAGTTCTGCTGCCTCTCTGCAGAATACATGAATGCTATGCCAGGTCAGAGGGTTGCCTTGGTGTCATGATTCGGTCACAGCAAATCTGCTAAAAACTAACTAGTAGGGCTGCAACAGTTAATCGAACTAATCGATTTAATCGAAGAAAAAAATAAAAAATAAAAATCATCGATGAAATTTTTTCCCGTGAAGATTAGTTGATAAAATTATTATTATTATTTTTTATTATTTTTTTAAATAATCTCTCCAAAGCGCTCATCTCGCGGCTAAACGTTTTGCCGCCCTTTTCGACATTCTATCTGAAAATGGCCGAAGAGTCCCGAGCCTCTGCCATCCCTGCCCCAAGAGATGAGAGAGGAGGAGGGGTAAAGTGGAGGGAGGGTAGAGAGAGGGGAAGAAATTGAGGGTGGGATGGGTGATTGGTTTTTTGTTTGTTAAAAATGTATATTTAAAGGGTAAGTTCGCTATTTTGGACCTTGGACCCTATTTGCGGTCCGTCTTCCATGAACCTGACCCATGAAGTCCATTTTTTCGCTGATCGGTCCAGTATTGAGTTCGGTACAGATTTCCTGTAGGCTCTCACTGGGCTACAATGGAAGTGAACGGGGCAATCAGAAATGTTCGATAAATGTGCTTTCATGTACAATAAATGAGACGGGAAGCTCAGGGTGTATTGTTACCGGTCTCAGTATGCTCTCCTGTGAAATGTATTTCAATCCGAACATTTTTACGTGCTTGGCATGGCTTGGAAGTAAGCATTTCTCTGTTGCTTGTTTTCGCTGCTCCCGCGGAGTACTATGTGTCGGGGGTAGGGGAGCGGGAAGGTGTGCCGGCCGTTTACGAAACTATCTAGCTGAGCAGTCTGCGTTTGTTTACCTGCAGCAACGTAGGCTACAATTTCCACAAAAAAACTTGGATGATGGATTACTATAATGATTACGAAGACGAAGAATTCGATTTTGACTTTGACGTTACTGGCTACAGATTTGAGCCAGAATACACGGACACGGAACTACAAGAGATGGATGATAAGAGAGCAAGAGAAGAGAGAGAGGCTGAAGTTGCGCAGGTAATGTTATCCGAAGTCGCTGCCGAGGCTAGACCAAGAATTTCGGGGGACTTTTGGTGTTCTTGCAAGAGGTGCAAGCAGATGCCCAGAGAGGAGGAAAGTTTGTGTTGTAGGGAGTGGGATCTGTTGCTACCGAATGCCATTGAAAACCTGGATGTATCCGTGGATGACACTGGATCATCTCCATTGATTACCATTACACTATGACTGCCAACAGATATGTGATAGATGAGAACTTTGGACAGGACACCATGCGTCAAGCATTTGTAAATAAAACATTATAGAATTGTAAAAAGTTATAGTTGATGAACGTTTCCGACAGTTTTGTTACAAGAAAACAACTTATGTCAAGCTCGGATTTTGTTAGTTGGTATTGAGTGCTGGATCAGAGGACGCGCTCAAAAAAAATAAAAATGTTAGTAACGTTATAGCTAAATATAACTTACCTCCGCTCCGGTGCTTGATAGTGCTGCAGGTCCGACACGAGGAACAGCTGTGTTCTTTAGAAACCAGTGTTTTGCTTCTGATTTGCGGTTACTGAAATCAGTAGCGTCGAAATGCGCTCCACAAACTCGTGAGTCTGCCAAACGGAGTTGATTGACTGGAGTGTTTATGTCGATCCGTAAGACAACCAGCCAAAGTCTCAATCTTTCTGGGTCAGAGAACGGAAGCCTGTGAAAACTGGTATTTGAGCGTCCAGACATTTTATTCCCACAACCGGGGACTGCACATTCGCGCACCATTGCTGTGATGAATTATTACAAATGATGATTACAAAAACTGCGTTACAAATATTTCTGCTGTAGGCTACTAGCTAGTAAACTCCAACGGGAGGTCAGGATTTGTGATCAACTGCTTTTCAAGCGCCCCCCCCCCCCCCCCTCTCTACAACGTAGCTAGACTGCGGAAGTTTACAGTGCGAGGTAGTGCGGTCGGAGAAATAGTTCTGTTTCAAATGGAACTGTTGTTTCAACGTTCGGTTTGCGTTTGCGATAGCCTACATTTCACAGGAGAGCATACTGAGACCGTAAGAATACACACTGAGCTATAAAAGCTTCATGGGTCAGGTTCATGGAAGACGGACCGCAAATAGGGTCCAAGGTCCAAAATAGCGAACTTACCCTTTAATTGAATAAATAATTATTTCTTTTTATTATTCTTTGATGAAATTATATGACATTTTTGTTCAGATCTGTCATTGTTCTATCAATAAATTGTTATGTTTTGAAAAAAAAACCTGTGCTTCTCGATGATTCGATTAATAAAAAAAGTAATCGATAGACTAATCGCTAAGAAAACAATCGATAGTTGCAGCGCCGTTCTCGTGTCACGGCGAGTCCTGAGCTTCGAGCAACGCGGCGGCCATTGTCATCAAAGGAAAACAAAAGAAGGCAGAGTTGCTCGAGAGTTGTTTAAATTAGAATCCTTATGCGGCGTTCAAGAGGACAAGTGAGTAATTCTCACCAAGGACGCCCACCTGGTTTAAACCACCCACGATACAACACCATGACTGTTTCTCCTAACAGCGGGGAAGCGTTGAAATGTAATTTCTCTCTTTTACCAGTCTGTCGGTTAATCTTTCATGAAGGAGAGCGCATCCTTTGATTGATAATTTGAAAGAGCAGCACTGCATGCAGTAGCAGCCAATCGGTGAGGGTAGTTTAGAAAATGCACTCCCCTCTAGCTGCTGAAGAGCCTTTGTTGCAGTCACCCTATGTTGGCGCGCATTGCCATGGCAAGCCGAGCGGATGCCTCAGGAAGAGCGCATTCCCTTGGGCTCATGTCGGCAAACTTTGGAAACGTGACGTCTTTTCCTGGGAAAGCGGCTGCGAATCCTGCGTGCGCCTCCCGTAATTTGCGCGGCGTGAGCCCATTCCGGACGTGCACGGGCGCGGTGCGCAACACCCGGCGGGATCTAGCCGCCAAAGACATCACTGTCGTTTCACTTTAAAAAATGAGTAGTATGGAAATGTAAACTGGTCTTACCAGAAACAGCAGGTCACCTCTGCGGCGGCGAAATATCCTGGGGTTTCATTCGCTGCTGCCGAGTATGCAAATGAGAGGGTGGGCAGTAAGTGATGTAACACTGGTAGTAATAGCCAGCTAACAGCGGCAGAGTGCACCGGGCTACTGGAAGAAGTAGCGCCTTGTCTGCTGCGGTGGCAGCGTTAGCCGTTATCTTGACGCGCACAGGAACGACTCCCATTGTTTATTTTTAAGCCTAATTACTGTCATGACCAATTATCGTGATGAACTACGATCAATAACGCACAAGTCATATTCAAGTCGTGCCAGGTAATCAATAGTTGTGCCCGGTAATCCACTTTCCACCTGCTTAAGACCACACATGACTGTTGACCTACGTACATTTCAACAGTGGATATTTATCTTTTTCGGCATCACTTCATTGACATTCAAATTACCGACGGGGATATTGCGGGCGGTGTCGCCTTATATGACAGCTGACGTCCGCACTTTCGCGTCATCGGCAAACGAGACGGTGTGCATTTCTGTCAAGCTTAACATCACAATAAACGTTTCTACATATTCCACATTTATGAGAAACGGAAGCTTCCCTCAGTTCCTCATTCTGCAGTCATCATTCCGTCAAGTTAATCACTTTCCTCTTATTTTCTCACACTTTCTCATCTCTATGTTTGCCAGTTCTGCAGCTTCTGCCTCAGATAAGTCTACTTTGTATACGAGTCCTTGTATTTGGAATATTCAATTCAATCTTATTTGTATAGCGCTTTTTACAGAGAACTGTCACAAAGACAGAGTACAGAGAAATGGAAGGACTATTTGGGCAAAGACCAGGCCTGAACCCCAAAAAGGCAAACAATGTCAAATATCCCCAGTGGGGGGAGAAACACTCAAACAAGGAATAAGTGCAATGGCCTCTTTCTCAACCTTGCTTTCATCTGTTTGGGCAATGAAAGTGGACGTTTCTGGTATTTTTGGACAGTCTTGCTGTTTGTTTTTGTTTTTTTACCTCAATACTTCAAAATATTTCATAGAAGGTCAAGCTGGGTCTTAAACATAACAGACAATGCTCCCAGTATATGCAGTCACATACGAGTCAATAAGCAGGTTTGCAGTGTTAGTTCTGGAAAAGTTTTTATATGTGGTTCTATATTTTAATCTATCAATATTTCCATCTATTTTAAGGACGCGCCGCTTAAATACGCTCCCCTGATACCTGAGTAGAAGGGGAATTTTTAGAACCAAACTCTCAGGTCGTCTAAACTTAGATATGATGTAGGCTATGCTTTGAACGCAGAAACAAAAATCTTCTGCTTAAACTTGTAAACATTTTCCATGGCTGAGAAATATGTTTCCAAAAGCTAGTTTAATAACTTCATTTGCTTTCAAATTGCCTACAGTTTCCATTCAGATCTTTAATTCCTTCTTAAGTGCTACCAGAATGGCCAACCAGCTGTGTTTTTATGTAATAATCAGCGGTAATTAGATAATTGGCATGGGTTTCTAGAACATGCTTACAGTGTTCACACCGCAGTCTCAGTCTCGGGCTAATACAAGTTCTCCTTAAAGTCACGTGTAGTAATGTTATTCCCACCAGAGATTGAAAAACATGGTTCCTCATTTTGGGCTTAATGAATGATCACTGAGTTTTAGAGAAAGCCTGGGTTGGTACAGAAATGCCCCAAAAACTCGGATCTAACCATTTTATTATCAAATATTTTCACGTAAAGATGTGAAATTGTGCCTCTGCTCATTCCTCTGTGACAAGCAACCGTGTTAGAATGAATTTCGTGAAGAACCTAGAAGGTCATTACAGAGACAGGTTCAAGGCATAATCAAGGCGTTTCACACGCAAAGGCCGTTAAGAGAATTCTCCTTTTAACGAGCGTGGGCAGAGGAAATGAAATCAATCATGACGTCCCTGACCCTTCCACAGAGCTGCTGACTCAGCGCAAAGAACAGGAGGAGTGCCCCTCCCTTTTCTCCCAGAATTACCACACTTTGACTTGAGTGACATCCAGGAATAATAGAACTGCGCCGAGCAGTTTCTGTAAGCAGTTTGCTTTTGCCTGGAGATGAGAGGACGTGATTGAGATGGGCCCTTGGTGTGCGGCTCTGTCCGTGTCGCCGCCCCCGTGCGCTGTGTCCGTCCGTCCGTCCGTCCGTCCGGGCGTGGCAGGGACTCGCAGGGCTCATGTACGGGAGCGTCGGCCTCTGCACTCAGGATCATCCGTTGTCTTAATCGGCGAAGGGAAACGAACGGCGATTTCTAAATCTTTGCCTTTATTGGACCCAAGAAGTGGCTTGCCAGCGCCATACCGTTAATAAAATCGTGTTTCGAGATAATTTCTGTAAAACTTCCATTTAAAGTACAGTTCAAAGATGGGCTCATTTTATCCGTTTCACGCTGAGAAATTGAATGTTTTCGCACGGGTTATGGAGCCCTGCCAGATTCCCTATCGGGGACTGAGAAGGGGAAAGCTGGTGAACCACGGCGGAGTGACGGATCCCTATTGGCTGAGCGTCCCGTGGAACGTGGGCACCGAGGCGCCCCGTTGGGCATCGGGTGGGTGGGGGGGGGGGGGGGGGGTGATGGAGTGCTCGCGGAGCAGGGCCAGCGCCGGCAGTGAGATCTCCATCGGCAGCGGGGGAGGGGGATCGATGCTCCCCTCGGTTTTAATAGCCTTAATTTATAGCACGCCAAACAAATGGAATAATCACTGCCCATTGATCTGCATGGGCTTGAGCTGTGGTGGTGGTAAGCGAGAGAGAGAGAGAGAGAGAGAGAGAGAGAGAGAGAGAGAGAGAGAGAGAGAGAGAGAGAGAGAGAGAGAGAGGCAGGCAGGCAGGCAGGCAGGCAGGCAGTGTTTCACGGGTCTCAGAAGCCCTCTTTATGTTTATTAATGAGCGCGCGCGCGCGCACACACACACACACACACACACACGCCCGCCCCATGTCCCCACACACACTCTCATGCGCTCTCCCTTCCTGTCTCCTGCTGCTCCTCCCCCTCCGCATGCGAGAGCTGAAATGCGTCGCTGCATCGCCGCATCGCCCCGTTCCCTGCGTTTAATGCGCCGGTCTGCTGAGCGACCGTAGCGTAATCCTGCGCCAATGCGCCCAAAAGCGCCTTAATGACATTCCTGGGCCTTCCCCTATTCGTCCGCTACCCTGTGTGACCGCCCCGCTCACCACTAACACCCTCCAGCGGAGGGGAGCCACGCACTGGGTGGGTAGTTTAGGAGAGCGGTGTGTGACCGTCCCACTCCCCACTAACACCCTCCAGCAGAGGGGAGCCATGCACGGGGTGGGTAGTTTAGGAGAGCGCTGTGTGACCGTCCCACTCCCCACTAACACCCTCCAGCGGAGGGGAGCCACGCACGGGGTGGGTAGTTTAGGAGAGCGCTGTGTGACCGTCCCACTCCCCACTAACACCCTCCAGCAGAGGGGAGCCATGCACGGGGTGGGTAGTTTAGGAGAGCGCTGTGTGACCGTCCCACTCCCCACTAACACCCTCCAGCAGAGGGGAGCCATGCACGGGGTGGGTAGTTAAGGAGAGCGCTGTGTGACCGTCCCGCTCCCCACTAACACCCTCCAGCAGAGGGGAGCCATGCACGGGGTGGGTAGTTAAGGAGAGCACTGTGTGACCGTCCCGCTTCCCACTAACACCCTCCAGCAGAGGGGAGCCACGCACTGGTTGGGCGGTAGTTTAGGAGAGCGCTGTGTGACCGTCCCACTCCCCACTAACACCCTCTAGCAGAGGGGAGCCATGCACGGGGGTGGGTAGTTAAGGAGAGCGCTGTGTGACCGTCCCACTCCCCACTAACACCCTCCAGCGGAGGGGAGCCACGCACGGGGTGGGTAGTTTAGGAGAGCGCTGTGTGACCGTCCCGCTCCCCACTAACACCCTCCAGCAGAGGGGAGCCATTCCCTGGGGGGGGCGGTAGTTTAAGAGACTCTTGGCTCCCGCCCAGGGTTCCCCTACGCCCTCCGCCCCCCACCGAGGTACAGAAAACAGGATTTATGGGATTATTGGAAATCCATAAAGCCAGGGGATCTTTATTAAAATGTAATTTTGTTAGGCTTCTTTCAGATTAATGTTAACAATCAGGAGAACAGGCCGGGCCTCTCCCTTGATAAAGCGGCTGTTGTTGCAGAGGATCAGCACGGCCCCCGCTGGTGGGTCAGCCCCCTCTCAACTCCCGCCCCCAAAATTCTCCCTCTTAGTCTCCTTCCGGCTCCTTCCGTCCTGGCACTCCCTCCCTTCCCCCAGCTGGCAGAGGCACCGCATGTGGACGTTAACGGAAACCTGTGCCGCAGGTCAACAAACGTCGCCGCTTCTGTCCGTGCTAATGATAACAACTCTGAAGCGTTACCTGAACACGCTCGCGTGGAAGTCCTGGCTGCGTTTTCTCCGAGTGGCCCTCACTGGCCAGGAGAATCCGGAAAGTTCTATGAGCTTCCGTACAAACCGGGCCTTTTACTCCGGTTGACCTCTAATAATGCTTTCTGTGTCCTTGATGGAAATAAATGTTGTTTGCTCTCTTCAGTTTATTTGCATTTATTAGTGAAAAGCCGTTGCTTCTTACGCCATGTCACACTCCAACCTGGGGAGACAGAAGAGTTCTGTGTGTTCATCGATTTACCTGCCGAGCGAAGAAACAAACTGCTTTAAATCATCCAGCATCTGCTGCAGCTCAACCACAACAATATATTCACCGTCCTGAATCCGGAAGCAAATCGCAGACTTGCATTTATCTAGATTATTGTCATGCAAATGTGTATTTAATGTGTTATTAATTGCTTTTTTTTTTTAAGTGTTCATGGAGGGGGGAAAAAAATGATGTCATTAATTATGATGTTAATCACAGCAGCGTTTTTCTCAATGTGCCAAATGACCATGTTGTTGGATTTAAGCTACAGCTGTGAACTCGTAGGCCAGCTTATTTTTTATATCACATTAACTATTAATCTGAGGGTTGGATACGGCATTTAAACCGCATGCCTGGCCATCGCATTAATTAATTGCGTTCATTAGTTTAACGGTTTTAACTGTAATTTAAGTGTAGCGGAGACGGCTACCTCAGGAAATGGATGACTAAAGAGGATGGCGGTCTAGCCTGGGGCGAAAATAATGGTGGCGGTTCTGCAGTTTGGCGTAAGCGATTTCATCCTGGTACCACAGAAATTCATCATATTTCTCTCTGACATTTTACCACGGAACATCATAAAAAAGGAAAATAAAAAGACACTGTTCTTATTCTGTTTTCTGTTGTCTTTGCGGCTCATCCATTGGCACAGTGTGGTATTTGTAAAGGGCGCCTGTTTGACCGGTGCGGTGGTATAAAACGCCGATACACGTCCACTCTTTTCTGTTCCACAGTGCTGAGCTCTGTTGATGTCCTTGGAGGGGAGCTCTGTCTCCAGTCCGAACCGCATTTACTTTAATTACCAGCCTAAGGTGACGTGTGAAAATGCCGGGAGTTTGCACCTGGTGTCCCGCCTCTCCTGACCCCGCCCCCAAGCCACACCCACTCCTCACTCTCCGGGAAACGTGAAGTGTTCTCGCTACGGTTACTTTTGCTCTCTCAGTCTCCAGATTGCGATTCCTCCCTGTGAATTTGGCTGAATCAGTATGTGTCTTGGCGTACCGGTCCCCGTTCGGCTCGCGGCCGCCAGCCTACCCTCCTGCGCTGATTTTTGCGACGGACGGCGCGGGCGGGGCTCTGGTTGCCGCGGCGCCGCAGGTTTTGGAACGGGGCTCTGCGGGTGTCGCGTTTGTGTACACGGGCCTCAGAGCAGATGTCTTGTTGTTCCAGAAACCTCCCCTGGTCCCCTGCTGCTCTGTTCAAACCCGACGGCACATAGAAAGTATTTGATAGGAACAAGCGTGCTCCGTTAGCCAGGGGTCCCCAGCGTAAAGCGTTTGATTTGTTCTTTCATTCTCACAGTCACAATGCACAGACACGGTCACAGTGCTCATGCACACAGTCACAGTGCTCAGTCGCTGTGTTCACACAGTCACAGTGCCCAAAGCACACGGTCACAGTGCTCACAGCCTCACACACAGTCACTGCAGTCACTGTGCACACAGATAGTCACAGTAAAGGCAGAGAGTGGGTTTTGGAGTGGGTACATCACTGATTCCTACATGTAGAGGAGGCTCTAGCATGTGGGTGCAGGGTCTTCAGTCATCAACAGGAACAGCGGATCAAAGTGACAAAGCCACCCAGGCTTGCAACATGCTGCCAATTAATGATAATTAATTATCATCATTATAATAATGATATCAATAACAGTAATCTCTCTCACCATTTCTCTCTCTCACCATTTCTCTCTCTATCTCAAGACGTGTGTGCGTGTTGGCGTGTCAGCTTTGGTGGGGGGGGGGGGGCCGGTGCATGCCAGCCAAGCAGGAAGTTGACAGCCCTGATTGGAGGAGGGAGCGGCACTGCCGGCTGGTTCCCGGTTAATCACCAGTGTCTGCTCAGCCTGCATAGGACACTAGCACAGGATATACTTAATTAACCCGTCGCCCGGCGCAGACACCTGCCTCCGTTTTCACACCGCGCTGCGTGCCAGTGGGTCACTCTCCGCCTCGGCGCTGCCCTGCCCTCACAGTGACCTTTCAGACGCCTCTAACCCGACGCCCTAATTACTGCAGCCACACAGAGCAGCTAACCCTACGCCCTAATTACTGCAGCCACACAGAGCAGCTAACCCAACGCCCTAATTACTGCAGCCACACAGAGCAGCTAACCCAACGCCCTAATTACTGCAGCCACACAGAGCAGCTAACCCAACGCCCTAATTACTGCAGCCACACAGAGCAGCTAACCCAACGCCCTAATTACTGCAGCCACACAGAGCAACTAACCCAACGCCCTAATTACTGCAGCCACACAGAGCAGCTAACCCAACGCCCTAATTACTGCAGCCACACAGAGCAGCTAACCCAACACCCTAATTACTGCAGCCACACAGAGCAGCTAACCCAATGCCCTAATTACTGCAGCCACACAGAGCAGCTAACCCTACGCCCTAATTACTGCAGCCACACAGAGCAGCTAACCCAACGCCCTAATTACTGCAGCCACACAGAGCAGCTAACCCAACGCCCTAATTACTGCAGCCACACAGAGCAGCTAACCCAACGCCCTAATTACTGCAGCCACACAGAGCAGCTAACCCAACGCCCTAATTACTGCAGCCACACAGAGCAGCTAACCCAACGCCCTAATTACTGCAGCCACACAGAGCAGCTTCCCTTAACCCTCCACCTACAGCCAGTCAGCCGAAGGAACACAAGAGCATTCGTACATCCGTCTGGCTCAGAGACGGCACGCTCGTATCTCACACACTACTACGCCGAGCGGCACGCTCCCTGCAGAGTCCTGCTTGACGGGCAGAGAGGCGTAGAGTTCGGGGAGAAGGTTCCGGAGCAGGTGGCGACGCGCGCCGTTCCCCGGGAGGACGGCGGCTCGCCCCGTACCGCTTAACTTCCGCTACCCGCGCAGCTTAAAGAAGCGTAAGTTCCGCGCCTCGCCGCGACTGAGGGCATCTGCTCGGAGTTTTCATAATGCAACGCGACGAGCGTAAACACAATCTGCGATGTGGAGAGGCTGATCTGTCGCCGTGGGCGGGGTCAGTGGGGGCCGGCGGTTTGGTTCCGCTCCGCCCACGCTGCGTGGCGGGAGAGCCCTCGGAAAACGATGCGGGTAAAAGCGCAACCGTTCGCCGAGGGCTGTGAAATGCGCGCACTGGCAGAGAGCTATCCGAACTCTCGCTCCCGCGTAGTGTAAAACCGCACACAGACAGATGCGGGGCGCGGAAAAAGCCGCCGCGCCTCGCGCACCTGTGGACCGTGGGCCCTGCGCTCCGCAGGCAGAGCGTATCGATCAGACGAAGTGCCGTTCCACCTTCAAACGGACACAACGTGGCTGCTTTCTGCAGAGTCATGGGGAAGATGGCGATGTGGGCTTAAGGTTATCTGGCAGCAGCGTGCTGAGCAGGCACGAAAGGCCTCACACATGGGAGAGAGGGAGGGAGGGAGAGAGGGAGGGAGAGAGGGAGAGAGAGAGGGAGGGAGGGAGAGAGAGGGAGGGAGAGAGGGAGAGAGGGAGGGAGAGAGAGGGAGGGAGAGAGGGAGGGAGAGAGAGGGAGGGAGAGAGAGGCAGGCCCCTCGAACACACACACCAAACACACACACGCACACCAAACACACACACACATACACACCAAACACACACGCCTTACCTGCAGCCGAGCGCTCGTCGGCCCCGCCTCCTTCAGCGCGGTAGCTGAGTGTGGTTGTGCATCTCGGGCCCCTGGCGGCGGAGCGGGCCATGAAGTCTCCTGCTGGTCAGGCCGTGCGTCTGTATTGGGAAGCCTGTTTTACACACTTACCTCCAGGCCAGTACACGAGCACAGTGGCCCTGTGTTTGTACTGGCGGGTGTGCCAGTACAGGTTACTCTCCTCGTATCACATACCTTCGGCGATGCAGGGTTAGCAATACGGCTATGTGACGATGCGCAGTCCAGGATGCGAAGCGGTCATTCCCAATGGAATCTCAGTGCAGGCTCTGATATAGACACTGTATGGGAAAGCAGATGGTTCAGTAGGTTCCGACGGGCACGCAGCATTGCGAGGACTTGAGGGGGCTCTCTGCTGCTTGGCTCCAGGTCCCAGTTCCGATGACTGGTGACCCGAGGCAGCGCAGGTGTCAGATTAAAGAGGCGGAGAGCGGAGAGCCGCGATCCGCGCGTTTTCACCCCACACGCTCCAGGGCTCGAGCCTGACCCCAGCCCAGCCGCTGCCCACTCTCCCTGGGGACGTGGCTTTGGCACAAGCGCATAATGAATGCAAATGCAATTACTGCCAAGTACAGGCTGCCCCTGTATAACACTTTGATTATTTCCTGTATGCTATTTTAAGAACTGAATACTGGACTGAACTTCAGGGCAGTTTAACGTCCGTAGATACATCATTTGAAAACTGAAATGGCAATTCCTCGAGATTTGCAGTTTACACTCTTCCTAGGATTAAACTTGTGCATATGGGTAACATGTAGTATGAGTCACATTCTACTGTAGTAACAAGAGATTCTCTCCTAAAACATAACTGGTTTCAAGGGAATAGCCTAGGGCTGCCCCTAAATAGTCGACTAAACAATTAGTTGATCAAAAGAACTTGGTCGACCAAAATTTTAATTGGTCGAATCGTCGCAGTGTGAAAAAACACGAGAGTGGAACTATTCATTCCGGACGTGCGCCTTGTAAGGAACAATTGGTGTCTATTAGTTAAGGAATAGATCAGTTGTATAGAATGTCTGAGAGAAAATCAAAAGTATGCAAGCATTTTGAGCGTCTAAAGGATAACCCCAAAAATGTTAAATGTAAACTCTGCAAGCAACAATTCGCCTATCATTCAGCGCATCTTCTCAAATGCCGGCTTCGTTGTCAGCAAAACGCGGAACTCATCTCCCGAGCAACGCCAACAAACTCGTGTTCCTCCAATATGAGAAGACTGCGATCGGAGGAAAAACAGCAGTGAGTTAATGTGACGAGGTTCGCTGGTCACAAGTAGCCTAAGATAAAACACACTTTTACGTTGCTAATATAGATTAGAATTAGATCTTTCGTTTGGCCTGTTGTTGATATTTCTCTATTAAGTGTTTCAGTTTGCTGTGTTTTTTATCTATTCGTTTGTTTATATAATTTATAGCCTATTTATTTGCATTTTTTTTCCAACCGTGAAGTTGTTAAATTAGCTACATTGTTTTTGCTCTTTCGTATCACCGGACAAAAGCCTGCTTTTTTATTTAGTTATTCACTATGTTTAAGTTGTGTTGTTATAAGGAGTGGAAGTAAAAATAACAATATTAAATGTCTCATTGCTTGTTGTTCCGACCCATTAATTTACCGCTTTGTCTATGCCATAATAGCCTACAGCGCGGGCCATAAGCAAACCGATGCCGTTAATAGCCTACAGCATGGGCCATAAGCAAACCGATGCCGTTAATAGCCTACAGCGCGGGCCATAAGCAAACCGATGCCGTTAATAGGCAGCGCAGGCCAGCAAATAGCAGCCTCATGTGCTTGTAGCTATAATTGATATTTTAAATGCTCATAATGATGGATTTGTATTTCTCTGTAAAATAGTAAACTTACTATAGATCAGATGGAAGTCAATCCATTTTCTGATGCTCAAAAATACATATTTAAGTGATTAAATTAATATCATAAATGTGCGATGGTTAATCGACTATGGGTTTGAACTGACGACTACAGGTCGACTAAGCAAATCTTTGGTCGGGGGGCAGCCCTAGAATAGCCTAAGTACAAAATGAACAAGTTTGCTGAATTGACTTGTGGCTATGTGGCTTGTGGGCGACCAGACGTTTATATGGAAATACATGCCGTCTGTCTACATGGTGGTTCTTTTGTGTCAGCTAGATTCATTTGTGTAGTTGTACTGAACGGAAAGGAAGTTGCGGTATGTTGCACAGCTAAGCAGGCCTCTATAGGCCCGCGTTACAGTTTGCGTGTGTGTGCGCATTTGTGTGTATTTGTGGGTGTGTGCGTGCGTATATGCGTGCTGTGTGTGTGTGCATGCATGCTTGTGTGCATGTGTGCGTGTGTGCGTATGTGTGTGTGTCTGAGTGTGAGCAAGCGCGCGTGTATTAGTGAGCACCATAATTCATTGTTCGGTGTGTAAAAAAGCGATAAGTGTAACCTCGATGGGGATCAACGCTATCCGGTCCTATATGCACAGTGCTAGTCACAAATCCGCTATAGGATGCAGACAGCAGTTGTCTATCGCGCACTTCTGTGCTACACCGGCTACACCACTACCCAGTACCACCGCTGAAGCTACTATGACGGCCGCCGCTTCATCTTCTGCTGACCTCAGGGTGACAATGGGCGGTGTCTCGACACGGTGGTAAAACAGCACTCTCAATTCCAATGAATGAATTTCAGATATTTGTAAAACAATGTTTCCCGATTCTGACATCGCCACAACGTTCACCTGTGGGAAGCACAAAACCGGGTACATCATCAGATTCGGATTAGCACCGTACTTCTCTTGAGCTTTGTTCCCTCCCAGCCTATCTGAATTCTGTTGTATTGATACAGTGGTCCATAGAAGTTATCGCAAACTAAGACTGTTTAGTTTTGCAATCTCAAAATCAATGTATAATAAATGTACAGTCAAGCCGGAAAGTCTGCACACCCCTTTCACCTTCTCCACGTTTTATTACGTTACAGACTTATACTACAATAGATTGAGTTCATTTTTTGCCTCAAACATCTACACACAATAGCCAATAATGACGAAGTGAAAACAGGTTTTTAGAAAATATGCAATTTTATTTTACTGACAAAAATAGGTTATTTAGGGGTTACATATCTGTACACACCCTTAGCCTAATACTTGGTTGCTGCACCTTTGGCAGCGATTACAGCTTCAAGGCGTCTTGGGCAAGAAGCTACGAGCTTGGCACACTTGTTTCTGGACATTTTTGCCCATTCCTCTTGGCATATCCTTGCAAGCTCCGTCAGGTTGGATGGGGAGCGTCGGTACACAGCCATTTTCAGCTCTTTCCACAGATGTTCAATTGGATTCAGGTCTGGGCTCTGGCTGGGCCACTCAAGGACATGCACAGACTTTCTCCGAAGCCACTCCTTTGTTTTCTTGGCTGTGTGCTTCGGGTCGTTGTCATGTTGGAAGGTAAACCTTCGCCCCAGTCTGAGGTCCAGAGCGCTCTGGAGCAGGTTTTCTTCAAGGATCTCGGTGTACTTAGTTGCATTCATCTTTCCCTCTATCAGGACTATTTGCCCCGTTCCTGCTGCTGAAAAACATCCCCACATCATGATGCTGCCACCGCCATGCTTCACTGTAGGGATGGTATTAGCCAGGTGATGAGCGGTGCCTGGTTTCCTACAGATGTGACGCTTGGTATTCAGGCCAAAAAGTTAAATTTTGGTTTCATCAGACCAGAGAATCTTGATTCTCATGGTTTGAGAGTCCTCTAGGTGCCTTTTGGCAAACTCCAAGAGGGCTGTGATGTGCCTTTTACTAAGGAGGGGCTTCCGTCTGGCCACTCTACCATAAAGGCCTGATTGGTGGAGTGCTGCCTGGATGGTTGATCTTCTGAAAGGTTCTCCCATCTCCACAAGGATACGCTGGAGCTCTGTCAGAGTGACCCTCGGGTTCCTGCTCACCTTCCTGGCCAAGGCCCGTCTTCCCCGATTGCTCAGTTTGGCCGGGCGGCCAGGTCTAGGAAGATTCTTGGTGGTTCCAAACTTCTTCCATTTACGAATAATGGTGGCCACTGTGCTCTTTGGGACCTGTAAAGCTGCAGAGATTTTTCCGTACCCTTCTCCAGATCTATGCCTTGACACAATCCTGTTTCTGAGGTCTGCAGATAATTCCTTTGACCCCATGGCTTGGAGTTTGCTCTGACATGCACTGTCAACTGTGGGACCTTATATAGGCAGGTGTTGGCAATCCCCAATCATGTCCAATCAATTGAATTTATCACAGGTGGACTCAAATTAAGTTGTAGAAACATCTCAAGCAGTATCAGTGGAAACAAAATGCACCTCAGCTCACTTTTGGGTGTCATATCAAAGGGTGTGCACACTTGTGTACATATTATATGTTACATTTAGATTTTTAATAAATTAGCACAAATGTCTAAAAACCTGTTTTGACTTTGTCATTATGGGCTATTTTGTGTAGAATTTTGAGACAAAAAATGAACTCAATCTATTGTAGAATATGTCTGTAACGTATTAAAATGTGGAGAAGGTGAAAGGCGTGTGCAGACTTTCCGGCTTGACTGTAAGTTAACGGTGTGTCGCTGATGTAACCGGTTACAGCTCGAAGTGGTGTTGAGGTCTTAAAATATATTGAAAAGGTCTTAAAAGGTATTGAATTTAACTTCAGGATGCCTGCATATACCCTGGACAGTGACACTTTTTTTGTTATTTCGGTTTTGTCCTCTAGCACTTTGTGTTTGAAAGGATACAATGACAATGAACTAGAAGTGCAGACTGTCAGCTTTTATTTGAGGGTATTTTCATCCATATCGGATGAACCCTTTAGAAATTATAGAACCTTTTGTACGTAGTCCCCCCCCATTTTCGGGCATTAAAAAATATTGGACAGTTTAACATAATGTAGAATAAAGTAATCTTTTTTAATATTTGGTCACTTATTTCTAATTTATAAACGGTTCATCCGATATGGATGAAAATACCCTCAAATTAAAGCTGACAGTCTGCACTTCGACCTCATTGTCATTGTATCATCAAAGTATCAAACTCAAAGTGCTAGAGTACAAAAACCAAATGTGTCACTGTCCAGTGAATTATGTTGCTCACTGTGTGTGTGTGCTCATACAGAGGTGTTGCTGGCTGAAGGCCAGACAGGGCAGAGCGCGGCAGTTTGTCCAGCCCAGCAGATCGATGGGTTCTGCGCTGCTGCTGCCGCTGTGTTTATCTGACCTCGGCGCCACTGGGCTCTGCCCACAGCCCAGAGCCCACAGCCCATAGCGCTCAGTATAGCCGCGGGTCTTCAGCCGCTCTGAAGTTTCTCACACGGACCGTTGCTCACACAGAGCGTGTCTGCAGAGGGCTTTAGAGCTGTGGCCTCTGAGCTGTTTCTGCCGTCCGCTCGGCTCTACTGAAGTCATTCACAGTACGTTTTCCCCTCCTTGTGAGGACTTTTTGTGCATGAAGGGAACATTTTGAGGCCTGTTATGAAAGCGGAGCCGCGAAATCGCTGTTCTGTCAAAAGAGTCTGAAGAGTCCCTCCCTGACCTCTTTTCTGCCACAGTGTGATCAATGTTTTGGGACTTGGAAAAGTTCCCGTGGACCTGCTGCCACGCAGATTAAAATATTCAGTTAGTGTCATTATTCACATCGTTACCGGTGCCATGTCTCTGTGTATGACAGGGTGTAAAGATGGGTATCGTGTTAGAGTGAGCGAACGCGTGTGCAGTGTGTTAGAGATGGTATCGGTGAGTTTGTGGAAAGAGTGTTTGTGTGTGCGCGTGCTTGTTAGCATGTCGTGTGTATACTGTGGTGTTAGTCGTTCTGGTTGTGTGTGTGTGTGTGTGTGTGTGTGTGTGTGTGTGTGTGTGTGTGTGTGTGTGTGTGTGTGTGTGTGTGTGTGTGTGTGTGTGTGTGTGTGTGTGTGTGTGTGTGTGTGTGTGTGTGTGTGTGTGTGTGTTTTTATTGTTTGTTGTGTGTCGGTAATGGTGTGAGGTTGTGCAAATGGTGTGTGTGTTTGTGTGTGTGTGTGTGTTTGTATGTATTCAGTGTTCAGAGGGATAACACTGGCCTGACCGTGGCGTTTCTTTCCCCAGATGAAGACGGTGAGCGTGGCTCTGGTCCTGTGCCTGAATGTGGGGGTGGACCCCCCTGACGTGGTGAAGACCTCTCCCTGCGCCAGGCTCGAGTGCTGGATCGGTAAGACCGCCCCTCTTTCAGTCCCGCCCTCGGTCCCGCCCTCACATTCGCATCACCGTCATTACATAGTCACACCTTTTTACACTCAACTCCAGCTCCTCTTCACCCCCACCTTCAGCTCTGCGTCTTTATGTGTCATTATTATTTTCATTTCTCATAATTCTGTCTCAGGCAGACATGATACCAGCCGACAGGAACAAAATAACAGAGAAGAAATGAAAAAATACGGTTTGATGCGTTGCGAGACTCGGCAACAAAGAGCCAACAAAACAAAACCCCCGTTGGGAAAACGGGGGTGTTTCAGCAACAATCACCAGAGGAACGTTTCATCTTCCATTTATTTTGGAAAGAGAGGAAAACTATTGTGAAGAATGGGCTGTCAGGCTTGATTTCAAACAGACTGGCTTACTTATAGTACTGACTAAAAGTGGGGACCTTACACGTCTCTCAGTCAGGGTCATTTTTTTAATCTGAATGGGAGCTGACTTGCCCTTATGTACAGTGAGGTGTGGTGAAGTCTTTTAACTCTCCTTCTGTAATGAGCTACTTCCTCTACACTTCCTACAGACAAGCTATCTAATAGACTCTTCTGTGCTCTCTGTGCATGACTGATGCTTAATTAGGGAATACCATGGCACGGTGAGATTTCATATGAACCGTGCCATTATAACAGCCTAGTGTGAGCACGCGTGCGCGCACGTGTCTGGCTGTGTGCATGTGCGTGTGTGTGTTTGTGTGTGTGTAGTTATGTGTGTGTGCTTGTGTATGTGAGTGCATATGTCTGTGTGTGTGTCTGTGCGCGTGTGCGTGTGCGTTTGTGTATGTGTGTGTGTGTGTGTGTGTGTGTGTGTGTGGATGAACTTGTGAAACTACGTTCTGGAAGCACAGGCAGGTAAGTGGGCGTCCGCATGCACAGGATGTCGATATTGGCCATAATGTATGCTTCATGCAGTGTGTGCAGAATTTGATATCACAGAATCCATACGCAATTGATTTCTTTTGTCAATATTTCAATTTGTAGGACTAAAGCAATTTCTCCTCGTGTTTTTGATTTCTTTAAAAAAAAACAAAAAAAAAAACATTTGTGCTATAGATTGGAGCGTGCTCAGTGCAGTATGTGGAATGGAACATTCTCAGTACAGTGAGTGTAGATTGGAACATGCTCAGTGCAGTGAGTGTAGATTGGAACATGCTCAGTGCAGTGAGTGTAGATTGGAACATGCTCAGTACAGTGAGTGTAGATTGGAACATGCTCAGTGCAGTGAGTGTAGATTGGAACATGCTCAGTACAGTGAGTGTAGATTGCAACATGCTCAGTACAGTGAGTGTAGATTGGAACATGCTCAGTGCAGTGAGTGTAGATTGGAACATGCTCAGTACAGTGAGTGTAGATTGGAACATGCTCAGTGCAGTGAGTGTAGATTGGAACATGCTCAGTGCAGTGAGTGTAGATTGGAACATGCTCAGTACAGTGAGTGTAGATTGGAACATGCTCAGTGCAGTGAGTGTAGATTGGAACATGCTCAGTACAGTGAGTGTAGATTGGAACATGCTCAGTGCAGTGAGTGTAGATTGGAACATGCTCAGTACAGTGAGTGTAGATTGGAACATGCTCAGTACAGTGAGTGTAGATTGGAACATGCTCAGTACAGTAATTGTAGATTGGAGCATGCTCAGTGCTGTTTGTTATGGAGCATGCTCAGTCTGGATGTGTCTGTTGTTCTTGCAGACCCGCTGTCCATGAGTCCACAGAAAGCCCTGGAGACCATCGGGGCCAACCTGCAGAAGCAGTACGAGAACTGGCAGCCCAGGGTAAGTGGGGCACGGGACCCGGCAGTTACCCCCATCGTTACTCTCATCGAGTCGCCAGGGTGTTACTGAGTACAACGGCCCCTCAGCTAAAGAACCATTCAGGGCCCGATAGCGTTTCATACATGTGTGTATAAGAAAACCTTGTGCATCATGTGTGCGCACATTCATTCATTAGTTTGTGCTTATACGCGTGTGTTTATGTATGCGTGCATGCGTGTTAGAGGATGCGGGGAGCCCAGGTGTGTGGGTTGCTCTGCCCCCTCCTTCTCCACCTGCCCCGGGAGTGCAGCCCCACAGCAGCCTGCCTCGCCCCTCTAACAGACGACGCTGCTGCGTCTCACTGTCCCACCTGAAACTTTTTTTAAAAATGTTTCATTTTTATTAATTTTTTCAGATTTGTTTTTCCCACAATTTGGTAGCCAATTTGGTTGACCCCTATATTATTCAATTTCCCTGTGTAGCAACCGTTGAGAATTGCCGCTACACAAGCCGGTAGTAGGAAGGAAGGCGCCACGTCCTCTTCAGGGCGCTACTACTCGAGCTCCTGACCGTGATTCCAACTCGCCCAGGGCTGCTTTGTGCAGCGAGTCGCTCCAGAGAGAGCCTGCGCAGTGCAGCGAGTCGCTCCAGAGAGAGCCCTGCAGCAGCGCTGTGCGCCGAGTCGCTCCAGAGAGAGCCCTGCAGCAGCGCTGTGCGCCGAGTCGCTCCAGAGAGAGACCTGCAGCAGCGCTGTGCGCCGAGTCGCTCCAGAGGGAGACCTGCAGCAGCGCTGTGCGCCGAGTCGCTCCAGAAAGAGCGTGCTGCAGCCTTTCCCTGCACGTGTCCAGCCCAGCCGTCCGTACGGTTCGACCGCTTCCTTCAGCCCTCAGCCATGTGACATGAGTCTCTACTCTCTGCCCTAAACTGCACAGCTGGCAGAAGGGCTGGTGGCAGTCCCGCTGTTGAGATCTCAGCGGCGTTAATGGCACCCGTTGTAGGGCTCCCGGTGTCGATTGTCGGTTGTTGTTTTTGACTTGAGAAGATGGAAAAGAGCAAGACAGCACGGCACGCTGGTCTCCATTACATCTGCCGTCACATGCGCCCTCCTGGCACCACAGCCCAGGGGTAGGGACCAGAGCAAACTAATGGTGGAAGAAAGGAAAAACAAACAAGCTGAAGGATCGTGATACAAGTCCAGGCCCCCTTCTCTCTCTTGTCTATCTCTCTCTCTCTCTCTCTCTCTCTCTCTCTCTCTCTCTCTCTCTCTCTCTCTCTCTCTCTCTCTCTCTCTCTCTCTCTCTGTCTCTCTCTGTCTCTCTCTCTCTGATGGGTGCATGCAGGGCGCTCTGTCGCTCAGCTTGGCCAGCTGGGGAATAGGTGGCCCATATACAGCAGTGAGATGAGGGCTTAAAGTGTGTGATTGCCATGCATATTTAGCAGGGTGAACACCCCCCCACCGCATGTTGACAGGCGTCCCTGTGGATGCAGATGCTGGCGGGAGAGTGAGGGCCACTGCAGGCCCTGATACACACACACACACACACACACGCAGGCTGATGCTATAATGGCTCACTATTGGCTGTTGACGTGGGACATTATCTGCGGCAAGTGGCTGCGACGTCCTTGGCTCCGTTTGAGTGGCGTCGTGCTGCCGGGACGTCGTCCTTGCTGCAGAGCCCCTCTTTCCCTCCCCCATCCATACACAGCATGCTCTCCGTGGGGTGATCCCCGGGAAAATTTCAAGGGTGAATCGACGAAGCTTGGGTTGTCCCTGGGAAACCATATCAAGTTTATATAGACATTTATATTCTATTCTACATTTATATAAATTCAATTGACACAACGTTGTCAATGGTTTGTTTTATTGATATGAATCATTAGATAACTAAAGGATGCACTGCACATAAATATAAAGTGTGACTACCTTTAGCAGGAAACCCTCAGAGAACATTCATGGCTTTTAAATGTGCGAGTACTGTCGGGAGGCACCCGCCATGGTGGCTGCCTCCCGCTCTGCAAGGAACCTGGGGGTGGTCCACATCAGGGCAACGGCACGGTCCTGCAGGTTCCTCCTGTACAACATCAGGACGATTCGACCGTACTTGACAACCTACTCCACCCAGCTTCTTGTCCAGACCATGGTCACCTCACGCCTGGACTACTGCAACTCCCTGTTCGCAAGCCTACCAGCCTGCGCCATTCTGCCTCTTCGACTGATCCAGAACGCAGCTGCCCGGCTTGTATTCAACTTCCCGAAATTTTCGCATGTCACCCCCCTGCTAAGGTCACTCCACTGGCTGCCAGTTGAAGCCGGGATCAGGTTCAAAGTTCTGACCCTGGCCTACACCAATAGGACAGGCCCCGCCTACCTGCAGGACTTAATCCAGCACTATGTGCCTGCTCGACCACTTCGCTTTTCTACAGCAGGGTGACTTGCACTCCCCCCCCTCCGTGTCAACGGCTCTCGCTCGTCCCGACTGCGGAGCTTTTCTACCCTAGCTCCCTAATGGTGGAACAAACTCCCCATTCCCCTACGTTCTACTCCAACACTGCTTGCGTTCCGTCGTGGCCTGAAGACACACCTCTTCAGACTTTTCCTTGTCTGATATACTAATCTAGGACCTTTTCTCATGGTACTTGTTCCCTGTGTTTTCTTGTCTAACTGTTTGTTATAGTTTATAATAGTATTTAGAATAGAATTATTGTATAGCTGATTTACCCACAGCTTACTGTGAACTACATTCAATGTTCATTACTAGGGATAGCTGGGACGTTATGGGAAGGATGTGCTTTGTCTTATCTGTTCTGTAGTTACTTCGATTACCTTTCTGTATGCACTTATTGTATGTCGCTTTGGATAAAAGCGTCTGCTAAATGACTGTAATATAGTGCAATGTATCCAAACGATGCATCCAGGTAATGGCAGTTTTTTTTCTGCCCAGCAGATTTGATTAACAATCTGGACTGTGTCACAGAAACAAATGGTTAATTTAAAAAGTGCGACATTATGAAATATTTTAGAGACAGTGCTCGCCTCCCTTTCTCTAATATTCACTTTGAAAATTGGTTTGTATACTTAAATGCTCTGGTAAGTCTCAGCTGTGTCTTCAGGGAAGGAAATGGCCCGGGTATATCGTCGTAGCAGCACTGGAGCTATCAGCCAAATACACAGTTTCCTTTTCACGGCCTGTTAGCGTGGAGGGCGATATTAAAAAATGATACCGTTTCCTGTGAGCATGCTTGGGAGAGCGCCAGCTGAGCTTGAGCGCACGCTCAGGCTCACACGCCCTTGGTCGAAGTTTTTCAGCAACAGAAGGTATTTAAACCAGACCGCTAGGAAAAATGTCATGCATTTTCAGGCCCGTTTCTTACATTTCCACAAAGAACAGCTCAGTATGTGAAACTGGGGAGGGCCCGGTCACGTGCTTGTGCTTTTGAGTTCCCTAGAGGAACGGAAATTTCCCGGAAACCGGGAAAAGGTGCGACTGAGAGAGGCGCCCCGAAGAAGCTTTCCACTATAGCCATTAGAGGCATTCTTATTCTGCTCCATCACCGTCTCATTTCCACTGCCCTCCCCTCCTCTGCATCCTGCCGTTAAAAGGCTTTATTGCTGACTCATGTTTTCATGTTGCTACCAAATTAGTATGGGGGGTTATTTACCAGGCATACTGTATGTACCAGATTATTGTCACTGAAGCTTGTTGGCTGCGTATATGCCTGCATGTTGGAAACTCACGTATAGCAAATAACTTTCACCATGGTTATATCTAACAAGCTTAAGGTTTAGTCAAGCTGTCTGTAACCTAAAGTTAACTTTTTTCCCAGACTGAAACAAAATAGTTATTTAGTTGCAGGCTACTGGGAGGTATAGACGTTTTCATATGTACAGTATGGGGCTTACTCCGTGGTACATCACGTGTAATTGCACAAATCGTTCAACATGCCCGCTGTTTCAGGATTAGCATATTTAACTTTGTTGCTGCGTGTTCATAGATTAGCTGTTCACTGGCTTCATCAAGTAAATTGGCACAAAAGAACAATCTTTTTTCACTTTTACCCACAAGATTACTGTACCTTTCAGCTATTAGTTAGTCTCATCTACACAAATATACCATGTTGCATGTAGTAATTATAGGCTTTAGATTTTCCTGAAGCACTTTTTTGTTTGTTTCCTTGTTTTTTTTTAAAGGTTTAACAATCATTACAAACTTTGACTTGGATGCACTCTGAAAGCCACATGTTTTGACCTTTGAGTTAAGCTTGCAGACTCAAACCAACCCTAGAGGCCCATATCGGGCTGTGTTATCAGATCCTGAAGGGTTTTTGGATCCGAGCAGAAGGTATCTGATCCGGTGGAATGGGTGGGAACTACAGTCCAGCACAGCTTGCTGTGTCGGAGGGAGGTCTATGAGGATCCACCAAAATAATGTTGGGTTTCAGGCTCTAATGTGCTCCTTTTCAATATTTAATGCTTCTCTGCTTTCATCCCGGCCGCTCTTGAAAGACTGTTTGGTTTTAATTGCTCCAAGAGAGAAACAAAACAGCTCAGAGCAATCTCAATGAATAATAGGTTTGTCTGTGTTGGTCTTTCTCTTGTAGCTGAGACGAAGCAAACGTGTGTATTTTTATTTATTTATTTATATATATATTTATTTTATGTATTTTTTATTTTTTTGGGGTTATTTCATAACTGCATGTCATATGCCTTACACCTCCACACCATTATGGCAGAGATTTCACTACTCAACTCTACGGCACTATCTACACACATCATATATTGCTCAGCTGTAAAAGCTGTTATGAATCACTGTAACAACTCCCGATAAAACAGTCAGAGCTCCAGATTAATCCAAGATGACAGTTGTGAGGCGTGATCTCCAGAGGAAGTGTTCGCTCGCTCTCTCTCTCTCCCCCCCTTTCTTTCTCTCTCCGTCCATCTATCATACACTCTCTCCATCTATCTATCTGTCTATCTGCGGTCCTCTTCCTGTCTGTAAGCTCCACCCGAAGCCTGTTTTACAGTCTCCCCTGCCTGTTCCGTGTGTTATATTACGCCGTGTACGGTGGATAAAATAGTGTCGCTGTTTCTTCTTTATTTATTTTAGTGGGTGTATGCTAACCTGAAGACGAGCCTTTTCTCTGTTTGGGTCAGTGTGGAGAGCCGCAGATGAAATAAGCGTTTAAGAGGCAGCTCTTCAGAGCGACATTACCTTTTTAACAGCCCTGTGGCAGGCACATTTTTATTTTTTTTCCTCTCCGGCCCCGCCGCTGTCGAACTTGTTTCTGAATTATTTATCAGTTTGCTCCCGCTGAAATATTTCTCTTGATTAAATTTAAGACTTTGTTTTATTGCTGAGGCAATGTATAAATCCCAGAGAGTAGAGAAAAAGAAAGAGCGGGAATGAGTGTGGGGGGAGGGGGGAGGGGGGGTCATGTGCTTTGACTAAAACTGCAGTGAAAATAAAAATGAGATTGAATGCCCCCCCCCCCCCCCTGTTCATGCTGACGGGCAAGGGGGCTGCGCTGGTTGGTTCAGTGAGCCCGTCTCCATCACAGAACACCTGGTGAAATTCCCGCTTCTCCGTGTGATTTGCCGTCCGCAGATGCAGTACTGTGCATAAATCTTAGGAATATGTAAATAAATTCTGTAACGTGAAAGTGCTTTCAAAAATAATGAAATGAAAAGTTTCTAGATATCAAACAATTGAATATAAACAGCAGTAAATGGTAAAAAAAACAAACTGAATCAAATCAATATTTGGTGTGACCGTCCTTAAAACTGCATCAATTCTCTTGGGTTCACTGCCGTGCAGTTTTATAAGAAAATCAGCTGGTAGGTTGTTCCAAGCATCTTGAAGAACTCGCCACAGTTCTGCAGGCTTTGGCTGTCTTGCTTGCTTCTGCCTGTCCAGGTAAGCCCAGACAGCCTGGATGATGTTGAGATCAGGGCTCTGTGGGGACTACACCATCTGCTGCACAACTCCTTGTTCCTCTCTACGCTGAAGACGGTACAATCAATTTGGAAAATGAATCTTTGGAAATCGAAAATTTGCTCTTCTCTACTGACACACTTAAAGCAGAAGACAAAAAATAAACATCTAAGAAAAAAATTCCATAAAAAATCTAGGGTGCCTAAGATTTTTTGCACAGTACCGTATGGGAAAAGTGTTAGTGATTGTTGCAAATGAGAGGGGAGAGCTATTGATGTCAGTGGCAGATCCATAAACATGGTGCTTATGAGTGGAGTCGCATGTCAAGGTAATGGAGCCTCCTGGGGCCTCCACAACCCTGCTGCCTTATTTCTCATTTATTTATTTTTTTATTTATGTATTTTTCTTCTTTGGAAGAGTAGGTTACAAGGTTTTACGCAGGGTACCTTTCCGCACTGCTAAGGCATCTGGACGTTGGGGAGAGAAGGGCCTGGTGATTAGGTTTATTTAAATATTCTTCTCTGTTACACGAGTCAAACTTGTCCTGTTTTGAATAAATGTTGCACAGTAACGGAGGATGCCAAGTGACATGGGCCCAGAGCATATTGAATTTGGAAAGGGTTTAGTCTTGCTTCCTTGCTCTAAATTGAGTTGACTGAAAGGCTCCATCTGTTAAGATTTTTTTTTTTTTTTTTAATTGTAATGATTTATTTCCTCCAGAAAGCGGGATGAATTGGTCCTGCAGGGTGCATTTTGTGTTGGCAGACATGTAACGTGTGTGTTTATCACAGAGCAAATTTATTTTATTTATTTATCTTTCATTTTAACGGAAAAAACCCCATTGAGATTGACATATCTTATTCAATGGGGACCTGACATATATACGCAGTTATAAAAATAATATCACAATGACACGATGCGTCCACAGGTGATAAGACAGTTTGTAGCAATATTCAACAGGTAAACAATTAAATGCAGGAGCAGTCCTCATGTATAATGCTAATAATGAAACATTTAAAATCAGATAATGGTATTTACGGTTGAGCGACAGGGCCGTGTGAGTAGCGGTAGAGCGACAGGGCCGTGTGAGTAGCGGCAGAGGGACAGGGCCATGTGAGTAGCGGCAGAGGGACAGGGCCATGTGAGTAGCGGCAGAGGGACAGGGCCATGTGAGTAGCGGTATAGCGACAGGGCCGTGTGAGTAGCGGTAGAGGGACAGGGCCGTGTGAGTAGCGGTAGAGGGACAGGGCCGTGTGAGTAGCGGTAGAGGGACAGGGCCGTGTGAGTAGCGGTAGAGGGACAGGGCCATGTGAGTAGCGGTAGAGGGACAGGGCCGTGTGAGTAGCGGCAGAGGGACAGGGCCGTGTGAGTAGCGGCAGAGGGACAGGGCCATGTGAGTAGCGGTATAGCGACAGGGCCGTGTGAGTAGCGGTAGAGGGACAGGGCAGTGTGAGTAGCGATAGAGGGACAGGGCCGTGTGAGTAGCGGTATAGCGACAGGGCCGTGTGAGTAGCGGCAGAGGGACAGGGCAGTGTGAGTAGCGGTAGAGGGACAGGGCCGTGTGAGTAGCGGTAGAGGGACAGGGCAGTGTGAGTAGCGGTAGAGGGACAGGGCCATGTGAGTAGCGGCAGAGGGACAGGGCCGTGTGAGTAGCGGCAGAGGGACAGGGCCATGTGAGTAGCGGTATAGCGACAGGGCCGTGTGAGTAGCGGTAGAGGGACAGGGCAGTGTGAGTAGCGGTAGAGGGACAGGGCAGTGTGAGTAGCGGTAGAGGGACAGGGCAGTGTGAGTAGCGGTAGAGGGTCAGGGCCGTGTGAGTAGCGGTATAGCGACAGGGCCGTGTGAGTAGCGGTAGAGGGACAGGGCCGTGTGAGTAGCGGCAGAGGGACAGGGCCATGTGAGTAGCGGTATAGCGACAGGGCCGTGTGAGTAGCGGCAGAGGGACAGGGCCATGTGAGTAGCGGCAGAGGGACAGGGCCATGTGAGTAGCGGTATAGCTACAGGGCCGTGTGAGTAGCGGTAGAGGGACAGGGCCGTGTGAGTAGCGGCAGAGGGACAGGGCCATGTGAGTAGCGGTATAGCGACAGGGCCGTGTGAGTAGCGGTAGAGGGACAGGGCCATGTGAGTAGCGGCAGAGGGACAGGGCCATGTGAGTAGCGGCAGAGGGACAGGGCCGTGTGACTAGCGGCAGAGGGACAGGGCCGTGTGAGTAGCGGCAGAGGGACAGGGCCGTGTGAGTAGCGGTATAGCGACAGGGCCGTGTGAGTAGCGGTAGAGGGACAGGGCCGTGTGAGTAGCGGTAGAGGGACAGGGCCGTGTGAGTAGCGGTAGAGGGACAGGGCCGTGTGAGTAGCGGCAGAGGGACAGGGCCATGTGAGTAGCGGCAGAGGGACAGGGCCATGTGAGTAGCGGCAGAGGGACAGGGCCGTGTGAGTAGCGGCAGAGGGACAGGGCCGTGTGAGTAGCGGTATAGCGACAGGGCCGTGTGAGTAGCGGTAGAGGGACAGGGCCGTGTGAGTAGCGGTAGAGGGACAGGGCCGTGTGAGTAGCTGTAGAGGGACAGGGCCGTGTGAGTAGCAGTAGAGGGACAGGGCCGTGTGAGTAGCTGTAGAGGGACAGGGCCGTGTGAGTAGCGGTAGAGCGACAGGGCCGTGTGAGTAGCGGTAGAGGGACATGGCCGTGTGAGTAGCGGTAGAGGGACAGGGCCGTGTGAGTAGCGGTATAGAGACAGGGCCGTGTGAGTAGCGGTAGAGGGACATGGCCGTGTGAGTAGCGGTAGAGGGACAGGGCCGTGTGAGTAGCGGTAGAGGGACAGGGCAGTGTGAGTAGCGGTAGAGGGACAGGGCCGTGTGAGTAGCGGTATAGCGACAGGGCCGTGTGAGTAGCGGTAGAGGGACAGGGCAGTGTGAGTAGCGGTAGAGGGACAGGGCAGTGTGAGTAGCGGTATAGCGACAGGGCTGTGTGAGTAGCGGTAGAGGGACAGGGCAGTGTGAGTAGCGGTAGAGGGACAGGGCAGTGTGAGTAGCGGTATAGCGACAGGGCCGTGTGAGTAGCGGTATAGCGACAGGGCCGTGTGAGTGGACAGTGGACCCAGATGCCCGGCAGATGGACAGATCCAGAGTCCTGCTGCTTGACGCTTGAGTGCCGCAGTGACTCATTTCAGCCGTGCGGTTGTGTGTACATCATGTTTCTGTGTAATAAATCTCCCAGAACAAATGGGCTCCATTCTGCCTGTCCATGTTGCTGGCAGACAGGACGGGAGTGTGTGCGAGACGGACACACTGATCTACAGGCTACGGTGGAGACAGGAATTGGCTCAGCGGATTGTACTTTAAGCCATTTCCTGCTGTACTCAGAGGTCATTAGTGCTCTGTGCGTGGGTGTGTGTCCATGTGTATTTGTTAGGTATCTATTACTGGTTAAGCTGTGGTGAGTGCTGTCTCCTGGGATTTAGCTTTGCTTCCGATTTTCTGAGGTCTCTGGTTTAAATTTGAATATATCGTATGTCCTTGTTTCCTTGGTGACAACAAGTATGAAGACGGTACATCTGGACCTGAAGCCTCTGTATGTGTATTGGCCACCCCCCCACCCCCCCCCCCTCGGCTGTGATTCTTCAAATCTTTTCTTGTCTTCAGGTACAAGGAGTGCACCAGTGTTAAAATAACTTCACACAGAGAGGCCCAGTAGTACTTTGGTTGAGCAGTGTGAGGTCACTGTACGTGCGTGCGTGACCATTGTGTGTGCTTATTGTGTGTGTAATGCTGAGCGCTGTGTGTGTTTATTGTTGAACGCTGTGTGTGTTTATTGTGTGTGTGTATTGCTGTGCGCTGTGTGTGTTTATTGTGGGTGTAATGTTGAACGCTGTGTGTGTTTATTGTGTGTGTTTATTGTTGAGCGCTGTATGTGTTTATTGTGTGTGTGTATTGCTGAGTGCTGTATGTGTTTATTGTGTGTGTGTATTGCTGAGCACTGTGTGTGTTTATTGTGGGTGTAATGTTGAACGCTGTGTGTGTTGTACTGGAGGTGTGGATTGAAGCATGGAGGCACAGAGCTGAGTGCCCACAGTCACAACTCATTACACTCCTACTCAGCTGAGAAACGTAATACCAGCTACACACACACACACACACACACACACACACTCCCAGCTGCACACACACGCACACACATACACGCACTCCAACTCCCTGTTGCACACACACACACACACACACACACACACGCATACACACTCCCAGCTGCACACACACGCACTCCCAGTCCCTGCTGCACACACACACTCCCACTCCCTGCTGCACACACCCAGACACACACACAGCAGTCAGCATTACACCCCAATAACCACACACACACACGCACACACATACAAGTTACATCAAGAATGAACACGTGCGCACACACGCACACACACCCTTTGGGAAGGTCTGGCCTCTCATACACATAATCACACACACATACACACACACACACACACACACACACACACACCCTTTGGGATGGTCTGGACTCTCATACACACACAGGAGAGTATGTGCAACTACATTGTTTGTGCGTGTGCGCGTGCATATGTAAGCGTGTTGCATGTGTGTGGTTGGATATAATTATGGTGGCTTTGTAGTTATGTCATGTTGAGGGCTTACAGAATCACTAAGGCTAATCAGCCTGAACCAGTCTAGCCCTGGGTGCCATGCTAAGTTAATGGTGGGGATTAATGTGCAGTACAGTGCCCCGCACTTGTTGTGCTTTGGGGTTGCAGCGTGTTTGACTCTACTGTGCTGTGTTTCTCACTGTTGGTCCACTAATGAGCGCGTACCAGATGGCTAAGGTTGAGTACCGGACCTGCCATGCCCTCTGAGTTGTACAGATCAAGTGAGGATGTAATTGGTTTTCAGCCATTTTGCCTTCAGTGCTGTGAAACTGCATGGTCACAAACAAACAAACACTGGCTTGTTTGCAAAAATGCTTGTTGTATATTGGAATGTGTGTGTGTCTGTGTGCATTTGTGTGTGAATGTTTGTGTTAGTGAGAGCACTCGAGCACATGCGCGTGCGTGCGGGAGTGTGTATGTGTGTGTACGTGCACGTGTGTATATGTATTTGCGTGTGAGAGTATGAGCGTACGTCTGAGCGTGCGTGTGTATGCGTGAGAAAGAGTTGGTGTGTGCATACGCATGCAAGCGTTTGAGTTTGTGTGTGTGTGTGTGTGTGTATGGATATGAAAGTGTGTGCGAGAGAGAGTGTATGTTTGTGTATGTGGGTGTGGGTTTTGTGTATGTGTGAGAGTGTGTGTGCCAGTCCCAGCCTGCTGCAGTGTGTGTGTGTGTGCAGTGAGAGTGAGGCGGGTGGTGAGTGATTCACACTCATCTCTGTGCTCTGCCATCAGCCCCTGCAGAGTGGCCGGGGGCCACACGGTCTGTTAATTGGCATATAGGCTAATCCCAGCCCTGAGGCATTGTGTTGGACACCAACTGCTTCTGTCTGCCTCACACATGCACGTCTAACTCCGCTTCCTCCGTATCAGTGGTTCTCAAACTCGGTCCTGGAGTACCCCTGTGTAGGCTGCTTTTCGTTCCAACCACTATTGCAATCCCAGAATTTTAACAAGCTGTTAATTTTTCTTAATTGGGTGCTTTTCATGTTTAGAGGGATCATTCACTCTCTTAAGCCACATTGTGTCAGAAATAGCTTTGCATGCCATGTGGAATACAGCACCCATATTCACATTGTGTTTGTTGTGCTTTATTGCAAACAATTAGGCTACATAAAAAGAGCTAACACAATATGTTAACTGATCAAATTAAAGACTGAAATGAATCAATAGGCTCCTAATTATCTTATAACATGTTATAGTTTTTCATAATTTCTTTTCTTAAACTTATTAGCACAACACTTATTGGCTAGCCTTTTCTGTCATTTGCTTTGTCTTTGAATTCTTCATTATCTACCAAGTGGTTAGTTTTAGTGGCAATGTGTCCACAGTTTCACCAACTAGGAGCCTATTAAGTCACCTCAGTCTTTATTATTATAAATTAAAAATTTATTTTTTGGAATTTATTCTTCATGGCATGCATAACAATTTCTGACCTAATGTGACTTGAGAGATTGAAGGACCCCCTCTAAACATGAAAAGCAGCTAGTTAAGAAAAATGAACAGCTTGTTAAAATTCTGCGATTGCAATTGTGGTTGGAAGGAAAACCAGAACATACGGGGGGGGGGGGGGGGGCACTCTCCATATGGGCAGTGTTATTACTGGAAGATAACAAAGTTCTAAATTCTTTCAGTAGTTCCAAGGCTTCCAGAACATGCCAAGATTCACCGTTTGTTGCCTGTAGTCGTGTCAGTGGTCAGAGCATATAATGTGTATTCTTATGCTAGAGAGATGTAAAATATTCAGATTGGAAATAGGCAGAATGTTACACCATTGACAGATTTTTTTTTTTTAACTGTTGTTTGATGCTATTTAATTTCACCACTAATATACCCTCCTTTTTGCGCTTCATGATATTGACACTGTTTACACAGTGTAGAGCAGTCCTTTATATAAAGGTTACACAGTGACTTTGTGATTTTTTATGAATCTGCACTACCGACCCAGTATCAGGGAACACCGTGGCCCCTTCCGTAATGACGGAACATTCCGGCGCGGGAACGCCAGAGAAATTCTCCTCCCTAAGTAAGGAAACGGGTTTCAGGAATGTTCCGTTGCGTTGAGGGAGCAGAGCACGGCTTTCGGATCTCTCAGCGTTTTTCTTCTTCCCGCTTTCCGACGGGCGTTCTCTGAGGCGCACAGGTGCCGTCTCCCCTGTTATTTGATCTTCCCTGCTGCCGCTGAAAGAGGCACTTATGGCAAACATGCTTACGATGAATAATTGACTCCATATTCCTTGTGATGTAATTTACGGCGAGCTGTATCTTACACGCAGAGTGGGTTACCGTCGAGCGCTTGATCCAGATGATGGGGAACGCGATTGCGGGTGTGGTAACAAAATGGCCGACAGAAAGCCATTAAAAAGCATGCTGGGGTAAGGCTGGTGTCATCCAACGGTGAAATATTTAGCTCAGGCATCATGGACATCATCAGTCCCTCTTCTTGACAGCTGTCTGTTCTCATCTCCTTTTTGGTCTTAAGAGCAAGAAGGCTTGCCACTACCAATGATAGTTTATTTAATGATGTGGGTCAAGTCAGGTCTTCTCTTTCTCTCTCGCTCTCTCTATCTCTCTCTCTAACTCTGGGTGCTTCCCAATACTCGAAAAATGCACCCTCCTTTCCTCCACTACCACCTCCTCTCCTCCGTGCCCCGGAAACGCATCTTTGTGTTTTAATCTAATGTTGCCGATTACATCTTAATTACGTATTAATGGTTACATATTAATTAATGTCTCGACGCAAACCGCAATGTCAGGTACATTATATACTGTACATGCAAATACTTGTAATCGAAGCGTTCAGGCAGTTTTGCATACTTCTGGGTAGGGGAGAAGTGGTAGTGGGGGAGTGGAGGAAAGGAGGTGGGGAGTGAAGAATATTGGGATGCACCCTCTCTCTCATTCTCTCTGTGTATAATTTTTTTTAACAAAAAGGAATAGTGAAAAATAGTCAGTAAATAAAGAGAATGCTCCATGGCAGTCTCATCTTTGTGCACAGCCTCTGACTCTTATCATTCTGTGAGTGTCCTCTGCACAGTACAGGTGTGCACATACCAGCCCACTGTCAGGATTGAGCAGGACACAGCTGTGGATTGTGCTCCGTTAACTCCTCTGCGGTGAGGCCTCTCCAAATGCACATTTTCACCGAGGTAATTCAGTTAAACCCCAGGGGAGGAGGAGACTGGTCTTGCAGCGACGCGGCAAGCATCCTAACAGGTATCTGTGGAGTAGAGTAATCGGATGAACATTTGAAATAAACCTCTGGGAAGATATGCATTTTTATGCTACCCTTTCCCATAATGTTCAGAACCATGTTTTTTTTTGTTTTTTTTTGGGCAAGTGAAGAGCTACTCCTTGTATATAACCTTAAATCTGGCCATGTGGGCTCGGTTGTGCCGCTGCCTTTGAGCCGTTAACCGAGGAGCCGTGAAGACGGGCAGCAAGCTGAGCTTCACACACACCGATCCCTGTCCACTTCACACAAGCCCATTAACTGACCCTTTAATTACTGCGGGGCGTGACATGTGACCTGTGGTGTAGCCGCCTCCTGTGCGTTCGTCCCTGGCAGGAAACTGCAGGCCTGTGGGTATTTCTGAGGGCTCTTCCTGTCACGCTGTTCCACCACGTTTGGCCGTCTGTCGTGTCTTGACGGCACCATGTGATCACAGGCCCCGCCCACGTTACTGTGATTCTGCAAACCCATTGGCACTCGCTCAGCTTAACTGGAACAATTACAGCCTCCCTCACCATTTTCAGCTTGTGGGCAGCTCCCATCTGCCACCTGTTATACAATGGATCTTACTTTAGGTAACTGGCATAAACAACTGTCACGTTCCCACAGTCACTAACAAGATAAACATGCCCACCCTGTTTATAAGAATTACCAATAAAAGAATCTCTTACTTTCAGCGTTCGTATATCTGGGATAACAATACAAGAGTAAAATAAATAGTGCAAAATTAGCTGCTTTTATTGTTTTGAGTCTGGTAAAAAATTATCTTTAGTGTTGAAAGGATAGACTGGAAGACAAAGACTGGAGCCGTCATGTCTCAAGCACTGGCTTCTAGCGGGGAATGGACTGATGAAATGGCCACAATGGGCAAACTGGATGTCTGGGTAGTGTACGTCTTGCATGTTTGTTCAAAACTCAAGCCAACGCAAGCACTTTCAGTAGCAGTCATGCATAGCCTATCTATAAATATCCCGGAACATGTCAAATTATACAGCACTTCTCCTTTGAGAATCAAGTGCTTCACTTTTTACAACTATTTCCAAACACGTTACCGTTGACATTTGGATTTATGTGCGGAAAGCGTGAAAATGTCAATATCCATGTTTCGCCGTAATGACAAGAAAAAAAGCTGAGAACATTCAAATTATACTTTTTATAGCTCATTATTTATGGGAGGTATTAAAAATGAGCTTTTTCAGATAGTCCTTTGACTGCCAGTTTGGCTCCTATTACTAGGAAGGAAGGGGGAATGTGTTGGCTGACTGGGTCTGAACTGAGGTTATGTCTGAGTAAACATACAGAGAGTGGCAGTGCATTCAGTGTCAAAATTCAAAGACTATCATTGGCACCGTATCAACATTTGCTTAATCGTCTTGCCATTCCAGTACCATTTGCTCTGTGACCATATTAGGTCTACAGTGGGTGTTTCAGGCCAATACACTGTGTCCATTTAGCTGTTGAGCCAATGAGCCAGGTGGTGGTTTACTCAGTTTTACTCCTGAGAGCTTGAAGTTCCTCGGCAACCCCCAGGGAAGTGGACAATGCCAGTACTGTTTGGGGCAGAGAGAGGGACACGGCTGACCGTGAAGATGCGGCTGGGAAAAGCCAAAAAAGGAAGAAGGCGTTCGTCTTCGTGAGATCTGCAGTTTTCTGGCGGTGGACATTACATCATATCTGCATGCAGTGTTTTGGCCAGACTTGTAAACATCTTGGATAATGTTATTCAGCTCAGTGGATTTTGGGTGGTTTTTTGCCATCTGTTTTCTCTGATGCAACAATAGTCTGAAGTACAGAAGAGTGCAGCATTTGAGCTTTAATAGTTTCGCTGGTTTAAGTCCATCCGGCATCATACAGTAGGCCAGTAAACCTGTGTAATCTCCTCCATTCTCATCCTCATCGTACTCTCGGGCAGCATTTGACATGGTTGACCGTGATCTCCTGCTGTCTTTCCTGAAGACCTCTGGGATCAGCACAACTCTGGTTAAGATATGGTTGCTCTAGTGTATAGTGGAATTTACTTTTGTTTACGATGCTAATTGTTGGTGTTGGTTTGGCTAACTTTACACTAATGGATTGCACTTATGTATTCCTGAGACCAACTCTTATGTTCTTCGCTTGTGTAAATCACTCTGGATAAGAGCCTCTGCTAAGTGGTTGTATTGTAATAGCCGGTCCTGGTCCTGTTGTGAAGTATTTAACATTTGTTCATTGGACAGTCTAAGGGCAAGGGTGATTTTATTCTGTTGCTGTGAAGGTGAATTTGTCAAGTTAGTTCCATAGTTTACCCTCCTTCAGCACATTTCCGCATTAACATGCATCCTCTGTTCCTACAAAGAGCCATGTGGTCTGACAGCTGAGATCAGACGATTGAAAACTTTCTCAGAATTCATAAAAAATGTAATAATATGTATGTGTGTATATATATATATATATAAACAAATATGCACTTCCTCCATAGTTTGTCATTAACAAAGTGTTGTCTTGCACAAAACAAAATATTATTTGAGGGTATACCAAATTATTCACTATGTAACGTACAGTTCACCCCATCTTTCATCTTTAAGGCCACAGCCAACCGACTGCCCAGGAATTATTACAAGATAAATAATAGTCCCCCTGAAAAAAAAAGATGGCTTCTAATTTACAACGTGTGCATCTATCTCTGCTTTAGGATACTGCTGGAAAGAATAATGGCTTTGCCCAGTCACCTTTATTTCTCCTGTACGTGAGAAAGGGTGCCATACGGAAGGGCTTCTCCGAGCACAGGGTGTCCCTCGCCTCACTGCTTTCCTGCAATAGTGTAATGGACTGTGTTTCTGCTTCTCACACTTTTATTGCAAATATAGATCATTTCCCACCTCGCATTCCCTTTGCTCCCTGGCATTTACATACTGGGGTATTAAAGGCTAATGTGAAATCACCTCAGGTAAGAGTCTGCGAAAGAAAGCCGTCTCCGAGTAGGACTGGGAGATTATCTCACACCCGATCCTCAGCTCTCGTGGCTCACCTGCCTCTTCAAGGCCCCCCCGTCACCTTTCTTTCAGTACACGTTTTTTTGTCAAGGTTTCCAACGTGCAACTGTGTTAATACGGCATCATCACGCCCTCAGGCCCTGTGTACAAAGTATTGGAGAAGAAGGGAACTTGCACAAAGTTTCGCTTTTTTTTTTTAACATTTTTGTCGAGGGATTTTTTGATGCGACACGAATGCAGGCAGACAACAGTTGGCTTTTTAATTTGACATTCTCAGGATAAGTAGCATAACGGAGTTTTACACACAGACGGCACATCTGAAATCGAGATGAGGAGCAGAAGACAGCCGGTCCCTCTCAGCGCCATTCGGCCTCTTTGAGTTCCGGAGAGTTCAGGCCTCCCCTCAGACACTCTTTGTCCTTTTCCACATCTCAAATTCGAACGGGCCAGTTTTTCTTTTTCCCCGTGTGTTCCAGAGGATCTGGCGAGGCATCATGGCGCACCGCGCGGTCGGGGAGCCCGGCCGCCCCTCGTCACTAATCCGAGCTGGGGGGGGGGGGGGTCCGCGGGAGGTACCCGCGCGCATCTCCTCGTTCCCGAATTCCCATTTGGATTCTTGATTTGTTTTTGAACCGAGCACCCTTATTATACAGAGCTCCAATTAGCGAGCTGTGTGACTGTGGCGCTTTGAAATCATAATAATCTCCCCCCTCCCCACCTGTATTTTTACCAAGGATCTTTTACAGCCCCTTTGGGCGTTCTTTATAGTCGCTGCTTTCCGTTCTGCAGTGGATTTATTTTGTTTTATTGTCTTTTTGTTTCACACCAGCTTCCATATTACATATTTGGCGTTATCTCTGGGCTGTTTCTCGGAGAAAGGTACATTCTGGCCGGCCAGCACTCTTTGGCTCGCGCCTCTCGTCCAAGAAAAAGAGCAGGAACTCCATCTCCTGAGATAGTCATACGTGTAAACTAAGGCAGAAGGGTAAATGGAGGAAAGCCCTGAACTTAGCAACACACTTCTGGCTCTGTGCTCTGTGCTTTGCCAGCCAAAACTATTTGGTTTTGGGCATAAATTCAAGTGCATAAAGGTGAATGCTCCAAGGTTAATATCAATAAACCGTTTGAATGCATTATCTTTAAAAATCATCATTAAATGAAAGAGGAGTGCCGGTGATAGTCGGTGTCTGAAGGTGCTCTCGGCGTCGGGTGGCTGAAGGTGCTCTCGGCGTATGCTTGACTTTTCTACCGGACCTTTGATTAGTCATTAATACGGAGGGGAACAGAAATGAAATGCGAATGCAGTTCTAGTGTCCTGTCCTTTATGTTTTAGTATTGCCCCTGTGCTCAGTGGTCAGCCCCTCCCCAAGGCACGTAGACAGTCTCTGCCTAATGTGTGTGCTTACCTGCCCCACGTCACCATTTTATGAGTTTATGATTTAACAGCTTATTTCTACCTTTAATTTATCTGATAACAGACCCCATATCTTTTTAATGTTCTGAAAAAAGGTTTGAAAAGCAGTGTTAGGGTTAGTTTGCGGGTAAAGTCCTGCTGTACCAAGGCAGTGTAGGGACGTGGCATTAGTCCAGCAGGACTGGCAGCCTCTCAGCCTGGTTTTGTTTCTTTGTTTCTTTGTTTCTTTGAGTGCGATGCCACTGTTCTCACCTGCCTCTGGGACATTACCTACTGAGGGAGAGGCGTGCCTTTCATTTGTACTTGTGCTTGTCATCATGGACAACCAATCAGCATCTTTTCTCTTCTTACTGAGGATGTGGGTCACAGGGTGTGTGTGTGTGTTCAGGATTTGTGCATTTGGCCTTGATAGTTGGACTGACTAGATGGGTCAGCACATTTGTTTAAAAGGCAGTTTTTAAACCTGAAGTGAAAAAGTGAAGGGATTTCTGTGTGCAGTTGTGTGTGTGTGTGTGTGTGTGTGTGTGTGTGTGTGTGTGTGTGTGTGTGTGTGTGTGTGTGTGTGTGTGTGTGTGTGTGTGTGTGTGTGTGTGTGTGTGTGATTGTGTGCGTGTGTGTGTGTGTCTGTGCATTTGTGTGCTTGTATTTGCATGCGCGCGTGTGCGTGCGTGTATGTGTTTTTGCGCATGCATTTGCGTGTGTGTGTGTGTGTGTGTGTGTGTGCGTGCGCGCATGTGTTTTTGCACGTGCGTGTGCGTTTGCATTTGCGTGTGTGTATGTGTGCGAGTGTGAATGTGGAATGATGAGCTGTTAATTGGACTGTGAGGTGTGTATTGGAATGCAGTCTAGTGGAGGTAAATGTGGGGCTGGTGCAGTCGGTCCTGGCGCAGTAAAGACATGTCTCCTATCTTAAATGTCAGGGTTTAACCTTTTCCTGAAGGGAGAAAAGCATAGGGGAATAAGCAAAATAAATTATTCAGTTCCATCCTCATTAAGTATTCAACAGCTACATCCAAAATGTGTTCTGTTACAGTAACTTTTATTATCGCGTTTGTTCTGACTGAAGCAGGAACAGAACTGGCCTTCAGGTGACAGCGTGGAGGATACGGGCTGGACTTTGAGGTCCGTTTCATATTTTTTGAAATTCTTGGCAGAGAGTGTATTGTTACTCTCATGGCTGCAGGGGCTTAACTGACAGCTTAACCTGCTCCTTTGACTCTGGAGTTTTGTTGCTTCTGGATACTGTATGAATCACGGTTACTGTCCGTCACTGTACAACATCTACTACTATTGAATACCTGTGCCACAGTCTTACTGTACAACATCTACTACTATTGAATACCTGTGCCACAGTCTTACTGTACAACATCATCTACTATTGAATACCTGTGCCACAGTCTTACTGTACAACATCTACTACTATTGAATACCTGTGCCAGTCTCACTGTACAACGTCTACTACTATTGAATACCTGTGCCACAGTCTTACTGTACAACATCTACTACTATTGAATACCTGTGCCAGTCTCACTGTACAACATCTACTACTATTGAATACCTGTGCCACAGTCTTACTGTACAACATCTACTACTATTGAATACCTGTGCCACAGTCTCACTGTACAACATCTACTACCACTGAATACCTGTGCCACAGTCTTACTGTACAACATCTACTACTATTGAATACCTGTGCCACAGTCTTACTGTACAACATCTACTACTATTGAATACCTGTGCCAGTCTCACTGTACAACATCTACTACCACTGAATACCTGTGCCACAGTCTTACTGTACAACATCTACTACTATTGAATACCTGTGCCAGTCTCACTGTACAACATCTACTACTATTGAATACCTGTGCCACAGTCTTATTGTACAACATCTACTACTATTGAATACCTGTGCCACAGTCTCACTGTACAACACACTCTACTGCTACAGACTACCAGAGCACTGTCTGTCTGTACAGTGGAAGAGAGGGGAGAATGGGGGACAGGAATATAAAATATTATTAAGGGCTCTTATTATTTGTGATTTCATGCGGTGAAAATTAAAAAAATAAATAAATAAAAATGATTGAAGCACGCATTTTTATCCCTGAGCGTAATAGACAGTGCTCGATAAATCGATGTTACCCTATCCTGTTGCACAGTAGGCATCAGTGTTTGCTTATTTTAATGACTTATTTATTTTTATTTAGTGAGTTATTGCAGTCCATCCTTCAGAATTCCTCATTACAGCTGGTTTCTTGGCATTCACAGTAAAGATTTAAATATATGACCTCAGGAAAACAAGCCAAAGCAGCTGGGAATGAGATCCACATTAAACGGGAAGGACAGTTATTATAGCCGAAACTAAAATGCAGAGTCACAGCCTTAATTGTACGAAAACCTGGCTGTGATTCTGGGCCGGGCCAAGTAATCTCTCCATGCCACCTCATTTCCTCCTGTCCCATCCTCTTCTCGCATTACCGGGATGTAGATTGGTACCCGCCCCCCACACACACACACACCCACTTGCACAAATTACTTGTGTATGCCTGAGTACATCTGTGTGGAGCAAGCAGATGTAGATGTTCTGTTCTTATTCCTGAAATGTATTATTTTATTAATGTATTTTTTTGAGAACGCACAGTGAAGGGTCCTGGGATTCGAAGCTTTGTGCTGCAGGTCTTTATTCTGCTGCAGTCAGAAAGAAAGCACCTCATTAGGAGGGATTTTTTTTCTCCATCAGCGCCTCCCTTTTCAGGCCCAGAAAATGAATTAATTAGAAAGGGAAGCACCATGACGTGATCTCAGGACCTGGCGGTGTGAAAACAGCAGCCCACCTTTCCCGCCTCTTCTGGAGTCCTCTCCCCTCGCGAGGAGGCGTCTCGGCTCCTCAGGCGCCGGGTAAGAGGAGTAGCGGGGCTGATTAGGCCTCCCGTGGCGGCACGGCGCTCAGCCACGCTCGGCCATTAAAGCGCCCCTCTCTACCTTCCAGCTAAAACCCGGGAGCTCCCGGCTCTTCCCCCTGCTTTCACAGCAGCAGCCTGACGATGGCAATCTGCAAAACTACAAAGCCCAGCTGTCCCTGTCCTCCACACTGGACAGAGAACAGCACGACTGGAGCGAGTTGGCCCCGGTTCTGTTGTTATGGGGTTTTTTTTTAAGGGGGGGGGTTCTTTTTTGATATTAAGCACCAGTGGAGTTGAGTAAGCCAGGCCATGAAGCTGTAGTCAGGGCAGGTTAATCCTCCTCTCTGTAGAGTGCTTGTTAGAGTTTGACCAGGCCTAGATGCTGCCCATCTCCTGGAGCTCATGAGCCTTCACTGTTGCTAAGATACAGAAGAGCTCTTGAGTTGTGAAATTTTTATTTTTTTTGGAATGTGGGCCTTGTGCTTTCAGGGGAAATGGATATGAAATGCTTGCAGGGGGCAGGGCTGAATTTGACACATTCCATCCCTGGACGTGAGGGGTGCAACTCAAAACTCACGGCTCGGTTCGCGGTTTTGGTCGTGGTTTGGTTCCGTATGTTTTTGGTAAAAGCAGAGGTGGACACCAATATCATTTTCATTTATTTGACAAAAAATTTAAAATGGTTATCAAAATGTAATACAATCATTATCAAAAGCTTTAGAACAAACACGTTTTTCCACAGGTTTTCTTTCAAAAGGAAAAGTGCTAAATAGAAAATTATACCCACGTTACAGGCTAAGGCTATCAACAATCATATAGGGCTGCATATCTTTCGCTATAAACACCCCCAAGGCTTTGGTTATGGATTGCGCGCTCTCTGAATCTGCATGGAATGGGTGTTTAAATGCTGTGAGGAGATGGAGCTGTTCTCTCCCTGACTCTCTCCTTGTGCTCGTAACGGACACGCCAGGGTGATGTCGACGTCATGTCGACGTGTTTCCGTTAACGTGCGTCACAATTTGGTAGCAATGCTTGCACACACAGATTGTTTCATTCGCCACCTTTTCCCCATCACTTAAATTCTTACAAACAGCAGACTTAAACAGTCGGAGGATGCTCTATGTCTGTTTTTTCTTGTGCATTTGCCATTTCGCAAATCAATGCATCCCTACTGGCCGTCCTACCAGACGAGGTCATGATCATAAAACCTACTGTAAACTCCGCCGCCTGGACCGCTGTCTGAGGGTCAGGCTGCTGTTCTTTCTGGTCAGGTGGGATCTGACCAACTAGGTGCTGCAGATTCCAAATCACCTGCCTCAGCAGCACCCTAGCAGGCTTTAAATGGCCTGGTTTCATCTGCCCAAAGCCCCAGGGCTAACTCAGAGCTCCACCCAGCCAATGAGAGGGCCTGTCCCACCGGCGCTTCCTCTCACACATGATTTAGTGCAGTAACGAGAAGAGCCTCACATTCCGCTCCAGCTGGGAGCATCTCTACCCACAACGTCTCTGTACTGATCTATAAAGAGGGTCCCCTCACGGGACGGCACCGAGCATGCGCACACGCACACGCACACGCACACACCGACGCACACGGCTCTCCACACGCACACACACACTGACACAGCGCTCTCCACGCACACACGCACGCACATACATGGCTTTCCACACACGCATGCACACACACGGCTCTCCACATACACACACACACACACACACACACAGCTCTCATCGCACCTCTCCATCCAAATACATACAGGTTTCGGTGCACACATGCGCACACACACACACAGCTCTCTCTGCTCACGCACGCACACGCACACACACACACACACACACACACACACGCAGCTCTCTGCTCACGCACGCACACACATGCACACACACACACACACACACACACAGCTGTCTGCTCATGCACGCGCACACACACACACACACACACACACACACACACAGCTCTGTCACATGCACGCGCACACAGCTCTCCATACAAATACAAACAGGTTTCTGTGCACACATGCACACACAACTGTCTCTGCTCACGCACACACACACACACACACACACACACACACACACACACACACACACACACACACACACACACACACACACACACACACACACACACACACACACACACACACACACACCATCTGTCTCCACTGTGGAGAAACACAGAGCGAAAAATTGATTTAAAAAAAAGAGAGATTAATTTTGCGGATAAAAGGAATAGTTTTCTCTCCCTTGAGCATTCGGCCCTAATGTGATCAGCATCTCCACGCACCCCTCGCCGGGCGTGGCCACGGGCGCTTTCTGCAGGGAGTCGTAGGCCCCACCGCACCGCCGTCCCGTCTCCTGTGAGAGTGAGAAGGCCGGGGGCGGGGCGCTGTGCGTTATGAGCGCGCTCATCTGAGTCATCTGATGCGTGACTGAGGCCCTTCAGAGGCTCTTACTGTTCCCCAAGCTCGCCGAGTGCTTCTGGGTAACTGTGTCCTCTGCCTGATTTGGCGCGTATATCAAGCATGGCGCAGAGCACCAGGGTCTGCAGTGGGCTGAGGGCAGAGCTGCAGTCCCTGTACCCTGGTGAAGGGATCACCGCAGCCCTCAGCCTGTCGCTCACACAGAGCTCTGTGACGCAGGCCGTTTGTTATGGCCCTCTGCTTATCCTGTGAATTAAGCAGGAACGCTGCATCAGATCAGAGATCGTCTTTCTGACATGATGCTTTTTCTCTTCACGTGCGTTTCTCGTTCTTTAACTCACGCTTGCCGACTGACTCTCTATCTCTACTGGCTCCTTCCCCTCACCCTCCCCTTCCCTGCTTCTTCTTTCTCCGTCTCACTCTCTCACTCATTCTCCCTTTCTCTCTCTCAATTTGTTTCCCTAAATAATGCCATCTCTGCCATTTCCTCAGTCTCTATAGGGAACGCTACAGTGTGTAATTAGGATTATTTTCAGAATTGCGCTCCCTCTCTCTCTCATGTCAGACCTTGCGGTTTGAGGGGGCTGTAGATGAGTTTATGATGACCGACCCACCCCCCCTGTCATGGGCGCGCGCGGCTCTCATTCACACAGCAGCTGGGGAGAATGCCACAGCTGGCTGCCGGGCTGCAAGGGGCTCAGCTCCGCTAATGTGCATTCCACCGAGACTTCATCACTGTGCCATAAATATCTGTGCCACAGAGAGATGAGAACAGGCCTCGGTTACGAAGAAGGAAGGAAGGAAAGGTGGGTGAAGGAGCAGAGAAAGATAGAAGTGGATGTTGTTGAAGAAGAGCTATGTCGATGCTGGGAGCGAGTCTGTGGCTTTGATGTGTTTCATGGCAGCAGAACTTAATCCTTAGAGACCGCTCCACCAGCCAACTGCAGGCAGCAGAACTTATCCCTCAGAGACCGCTCCACCCGCCAACTACAGGCAGCAGAACTTATCCCTCAGAGACCGCTCCACCCGCCAACTACAGGCAGTAGAACTTATCCTTCAGAGACCGCTCCACCCGCCAACTACAGGCAGCAGAACTTAACCCTCAGTGACCGCTCCACCCGCCAACTACAGGCAGCAGAACTTAACCCTCAGAGACCGCTCCATCCGCCAACTACAGGCAGCAGAACTTAACCCTCTGAGACCGCTCAACCCGCCAACTGCAGGCAGCAGAACCTAACCCTCAGAGACCGCTCCGTCCGCCAACTACAGACAGCAGAACTTAACCCTCTGAGACCGCTCCACCCGCCAACTGCAGGCAGCAGAACTTAACCCTCAGAGACCGCTCCACCCGCCAACTACAGGCAGCAGAACTTAACCCTCAGTGACCGCTCCACCCGCCAACTACAGGCAGCAGAACTTAACCCTCAGAGACCGCTCCATCCGCCAACTACAGGCAGCAGAACTTAACCCTCAGAGACCGCTCCACCCGCCAACTGCAGGCAGCAGAACTTAACCCTCAGAGACCGCTCCATCCGCCAACTACAGGCAGCAGAACTTAACCCTCAGAGACCGCTCCATCCGCCAACTACAGGCAGCAGAACTTAACCCTCTGAGACCGCTCCACCCGCCAACTGCAGGCAGCACAACTTAATCCTCAGAGACCGCTCTACCCACCAACTGCAGGCAGTCTGACGGGTACCCCTTTCGGGTTGACTGGTCTAACTGAGGTCCGAAATCACATGTTTGTTTTACACACAGTAAAGCACATCTGTCGCAGGTTGGGACAGTCGGATCTGTGTGGTGCATCGACTGAAGAGCTGGGCCTATGCCCAAAAGGCGATGGCTTGCATCCCAGGTGGCGGTGCTTCTGCTGCGCCCTTCAGCAAGCTGATATGTCTGAATTGCCTCAGCGAAATACCCAGCTTCATAAACAGATAATGTGATATAAAAAAAAAGCTAGCTCTGCAAGTCACTCTGAGTATGGATGCCGGCTAAGCATATAAATAATGCAATGTAATGTGTGCTCCTTCACACGGTCCCCATTGATCGCGTTAGCGCCCTCTGAGGTTCATCAGTCAGGCCCTGATAGGTGCCGATAGAGTGGTGAAGGTGCTAGCGACGACGTTTCCCAGCTCGGAGCGCTCTTAGGAGCCGGGCCGATCGGCGTAGGCAGCGCCGCCTGCAGGGTAGGACTTGCTGCCGCTCGTGCAATATTAATCGCGCGGATGCGCGATTTCAGCGTCGGGCCGTTTAAAAGTCTTTATCCTCCCCTCCACATTACCCAGCTCTCAGCATTAGAATATATGAGCTATTTTAGGCGTCTCATCTGCAAGGACGCAAAATGGTGTTTGTTTAGCAGTACGGTTAGCCGCGGGCCTGGCGGAGGAGGTAGCGGTAGCACGTAGCGGTAGCACACACACAAACGAAGGCTATTTCCATACGTTCCATCGCTGCATAGGCTCCTCGGTTTCCTGTTACACCCCCCCCCCCATCCTCTGATGGAATAGCCTGCAGGGTCCGAAACATCACACTTACATTAAGTACATTAATCACCAGCCGGGCACTGTGCAGCACAATTAGATACATTATTTAAACAGCCAGCAACACAATGTTTTATACAGGGCGACTGCAGGCTTTCCCTGGAAGCAAGGCCCTGTTAGAAGACCCCGGACCAGAGAGAGAGATAAAGAGCCTGCCAAGCGAGGACTGCCCCCCACACGCAGGGTCCAGAGGTTCTGTCTGTGTGTGTGTGTGTGTGTGTGTGTGTGTGTGTGTGTGTGTGTGTGTGTGTGTGTGTGTGTGTGTGTGTGTGTGTGTGTGTGTGTGTGTGTGTGTGTGTGTGTGTGTGTGTTTGTGTGTGTGTGTGTGCGGGGGAAGGGATTTATGAGGTGATGCCGAGCGCTGTGGTCAGTGTGTGTGAGAGGTGCAGAGACCGAAGCAGGACAGTGCGTTCTGCTCTGTGTAGAGCGGTCAGTTGGACAGAGGCCGGCGGTTACACGGCGGGTCAGGCTGCCAGCTGCACGGCGGATGCAGCTCTCTGTGACTGCTAATGAGCGTTCCCCATTCAGCGTTCCCCATTCAGACGTCTTGAATGGAAATACGGTTGATTCATCGGTAAAATCCATTCAGTGAGTTTTCTGAAGCAGCAGTTTGAATTACCGGCAGAAGGCCTCAGGTGTCGCTCTGTTACCTCCGGGGTGGGCTCCTTCCCGTAAAGGGAACGGATGGCTCATTCTGCCGCTGAATCACCGGAGAGCGTGCTTCCGAACGTAAAACGGCAAGGTGAGGCTTCACAACCGCACGGGCGAGTCATGGCTGCTGATGGGAATGAGGTGGTCTGTTATAGCCTGGCACGTTGCGTCTGAAACTCTGAAAGGGACTGTGACTGTGGAGGAAGGGGTGGAGGTGGGGCGCAGGTGGGGCGCAGGTGGGGCGCAGGTGGGGCGCAGAGTTTTAAGGTTTGCTCCCACATAATGCGTGGGGCCCCTGGTTTTACCGCACGCCGTCTGCACCTCTTGAATAATGCATTTAATGCATGGAGGTCGTGAGGCAGTGCGAGCGTGACTGCGCCCGCAGTGATGGACGAGACCCTGGGGGGGGCATGGCGGGGATTGGGCCAGGCAAGACCAAGGCGCGCACACACACACACACACACACACACTGGGTCTCCCCTCTCTCATTACAGTAGGGCAGATTTACTCTTCAGAGTCTCCATCGATCTCAGCCAAGGAGACATAATAATGCCTGAGCCCTAAGGACCAGCGGGCATATTTTTAACCAGATCAATAGATCTAAATTTAAACGTGGCACATGACATGTGACCTCGTTATCAGCACTGCTGGCTCCTGCCCTGCCTGCCGGTGTCAGGGGGGCAGTGGGGACAGCTCACAGCGCCCAGCCGAGAGTTTTCACCGTCGGGGGGGGCGTCCAGTCATCCTGTCCTTTACCGAAATGAGACTGAAGCTGTCGTTTCCGCACGGCCCTGCTGCCTGAGAATAGCCACTGTGACTCAATGGAGCTCAGACAGGAAGAGGCTCGTGCGCTCAATGTCCTCCTGCTCTAGATTTTCACTTTTTCTCCCGGAAAAAGATTGGAGAAGTGCATCAGTTGCTTTTTGTACATGTTTATTAAAAGAATGTGTATTTAAGGGATCATGACTCAGGCTTTTACCCACTAGGCTGGTACAAAGTGTATACTGTAGCTGTTTGGACACATTTATTTATTTTTTGCGAAGAATGGGTTTTTTTTTTTTTTTTGCATCACTTCAGTTCACTTCAGTTGTTGTTCTGTGTCTAAATGATACCACTTATGAATGAATATGCGGATCAAAAAATGGAATAATCACCATAGTCATTGTCCTCATTAGACAGTGGGCACGCAGCGGTTGGTCGTACACATCCCAGCGGTTGGTCGTACACATCCCAGCGGTTGGTCGTACACATCCCAGCGGTTGGTCGTACACATCCCAGCGGTATTGGTATCGTTTGCTCGGCAGAGGTCATTGGCCCTCGGGTAGACATTGGCTTCCTCACCGCTGATCTCTGCCCTCCAGATATCCCAGCATTCCCTCTCCTTTCTGCCTCGTCGACACTGTGGGCGTAGCGTCGCTTCCCGCTGTTCCGCGCGAGCCCGCTCCGCTCATGCAGCGGCACGTACGGATGCAGAGGGCCCGACTTCCACTCAGCATTTCAATGTCACGCCCAGGCAGCGGTGCCAAACCCCACGTCTCCTTAATCAATGGCGCTGGAATTCCGCTGGGCACGCCTGGGATTCCCATTGATTGCAGGACATTGAGTTTGTGGGAGTGGGCATCTGCCGATTGATCCTCGGGAAGGGGATTCGGGCTTTGCTCGGGACCGGCGGCGTGCGACCTTGAGCCGGCAGGACGGCGGGGGCGGGCTCCGCGGTGCGGCGCACGCGAGGCGCTGGAGTTTACCTCTTCAGGGTGACCTGCCTCTCCTGCTCTCGTTCCGCCTCACTGCATTGGGCCTCCTGGAGTGGTTCTGGAGGATCCGCAGGTCTGCTTTGTCCTTGTAGCTGTACGGTGCTCTCCCTCCCTGGCAGGAAGGCCCTTAACACACGCACACATACACCCACATACAAACACGTGCGCACACACACACGTGCACACGCAAACACAAACGCGCGCACACATACACACACACACACACACACACACACATCGGCTTCTGGGATTATTAAGGGACATGCTCAGACACTCAAGTTGTCTGCCGTGGGGAGAATGTGTTTGATAGACTTACAGAGCTGTGAATGTGTTGGTGTAAATGAGGCCCACCTGATATCGATGTGTGAAACAGGACAGGCTCGGGGGCAGGGCATGGGGACGTGCAGCAGGGCTTGGAGGGTGCGGCATACCAGCTGTCGAATTGCTCTCGTGACCGGAAGCATTCGTGTTCCATTCCCACGTGTGTACCCTTGAGCCAGGCTCTAAACATCTGTCTGTGAAAACTGGGAAACGGGACCTCCCGTGCTGTGTAACCCACCGTGGACAGGAAGGCCCGTTACGCTAATTGAAATCAGCTGGTGGTACACCCATACGCGGGCCTGATAGCCGATGTCCCTGTGGAAATATGGAGCGGTTAGCTTAGCTCCACTTAACTCCACATGCGGCGGGCAGACTGCTGCCTCCCCTGCTACTCAAACGCACTCTGTGTGGAGCGATAATAATGCTGTAATTAAAAGGCAGCGCTCTGCAGGAGGGAGGTCAGCGCGGACGAGAAGGTCGCGTCACTTCGGTTTGACCTCGGCAGCTTCAGTACGTTGGCCGCATTTCCTCTCCAGCGGTGCTTCCTATTATACAAGCCAGTATTAACATTATTGCAACGGCTGTCTCTCTGAGCTGCTTTGCAGTTGTTTGTGATTCAAATGAAACCCCGCCATCTCTGTTATGCATCCCCAGTGACGGGGACCTTCTGTACTCATGCCAGAAACAGTGTCTTTCCCGTATCGCAAGGTCTCCACATTGCGCAAAACAGCCAGAGGCAGATGCAGGGCTGTTTATATGTTGCTAGAGTGGCTCATCATTAATGTGACCTGTATGACACAGATAGCTGAGGGGGGGGTACAGAGCTCAGTTCATTCTAGCTACAGTACATCAGCCCCCTTCTGTCTGTAAACGCAGAGCAAGCAGCCGTAAATCCACTGATTTACTGTGACCATCCCCCTAAAGACATGGCAGCACACATGCACTCTTTAATTAGAGACGCATCTCCCTCTTTCTCTCTTACACACATACGCACGCGCACACACACACACACACACACACACACACACACACACACACACACACACACACACACACACACACAGACGCACACACACACACACACACACACACACACACACAGACGAGCACACACACACACACATACACACACACACACACACAGTTATTTCTGTACATCTCTGGTATGGTTCCCCTCTCCCCCTCACGCACATCCCTGGGAGCCCCATGTGTGTGCTTGTAAGATTTGGCATGTGAGGATTGTCATTCCTCTGGTCTTAACTGAGTTACGGTACACTGCTGTCCTCTTGTCAACCCCTAGTAATGCTGTTTCAGATTTAGTGTGAAGATATTCCTCAACTGTGTTTTAATTTTGCACAAGTTATATAAAAGGTACAGTTGCACTCAAAATTATTCAACCCCCTTCACTTTTTGCACACTTTATTGTGTTGTGGATTTAATTTTAAATGGATAAAATTGCCATTTTTGCCCATCAATCTACACTCAATAACCCATAATGACAAAGTGAAAACATATTTTTAGAAATGTTTGCAAATGTATTAAAAATCAAAATCTGAAATCTCATGTGCATAAGTATTCAAAGACTCTCGCTATCTTATTTTCAGGTACTGTTACAAGCGATACTATAACCTCTCTGCATTTGAACGGATCTCTGTGGGAATTGGGGGGTGAGACTAGATTCAGCTGTAAATTACACTGGTACAGTATGGAACACATGACTGGCGAAATGGCTGTAAGTTATCAAGGGTCTAAGGTATCAAACGAGCCCCAAACCATCACTTTACGGCCAGATGTGGAGTAAATATGGATGGATCACCTTAAGGGTTTCTTCTCCTGACTCATTTTCCTATAGAACTCTATGACTATACTTAAATCTACAACATAATAAAGTGTGCAAAAAGTGAAGGGGGTTGAATAATTTTGAGAGCAACTGTATGTGTGCTGTTCGTGGAACAAATTACCATAAGGGTCCAAAAAAAATTAAAATCCTCCAGCTCCATTAATTTCTTGGCTCTCTTGAAACACTAGGGGGGAAACTCCACTGATGAAGGACCTTGATCAAGCAGGAGTATTATTTAACAGCACCAGGTGACCCAAATTAAATTTAGCAGATCTTGTATCTTTTAATGCTTGAAGATCAATTAAAAAATAAATGAATTACGATAAGTTTCAGTGTCAGGCAGTGGGGTTTTGATGTCAGACAGAGGGTCAGTCCTCTGTATTATTCCCTGTGGTGTGCTGTAGCCTGTCGGCCTGCTTCCTCGTCCGGCCTGTGGGGAAATGCTGCCATATTGCTGCACCTGATACTGTATGAATTTGATACTGTATGCACCCTCCCAGTGCCTCATTCTGCCCCCCCCCCCCCCTTTCACACGTGGGGGGTATCCAGTTATCCAGCTAACTCAGTAATCCTGCTTTGTGAAATACCCCCTGGTCACCTGATATATTAGATCTCAGAGTGAACAGTGTGGTCATTGAATTGATCTTGCAATCAGAATGTGCACCAGGGCACGTGGCTTAACATTTCCATTACATTTTTAGACAATTAGCAGACGCTTTTATCCAGAGTGGATTACACAGCTTACATTCTGTACATACATTCCATTTATACAGCTGGATAGTTGCCAAGGCAATTCAGGTTAAGTACAATGGCAGTGGGGGAGTCTGGGAATGGAACCTTCTACCTTGGCATTGCACGCCCAGTTACTTACCATTTAGCTACACTGCCACCCAAAATTACATAGCTATAATTTCTTCCACAAATCGTCTGGGAAAGGCAACTGTTTTAGTCGGTCTGTTCAAGGACCGATGCAAATTAGGAAGTAGGTAATGATAATTCTCCTCCTAATGTATTCATAGTAATGTACTGATCAATCGGATTTGATTGATCATTTTTGCTGGGAAAATTACCACAGTGCTTCTGGGAAACGGCACATAAAATCATTTTGGAGTCATTGCAAAATTATAAAAGATTAATTGGGTACTGCCAGATACGAAAATGGAAATGATAACGAAGTTAAAATCAAAAGAAATGCCAGATAACACAAAAACAAATTCATTTCTGTGTAATGAGGATTTTAATTAATGTCACAGTGCATTTTGGAGGATTTGACGCACACAACACATAAAAATATAAATAAATATTTTTAGCTACTTCCAAAATTCAAACTGCACACTCAAAATTCATAAGGACTGGCTTTTTAACATTAAATATTTAAAAATTTTGCCAGATGGGAACAAACAATGAACATTTCAGCCTAGCTTCATCAGGTTTGTTCCATACAGGTGAAACGCGTGTTGTTGGGTCACAATTGGTGAAATGAAAAATGAAAAATACGTGCTGTCCTCCAGTATGCCTGCGCATCAGTGCTGTGGGGGCTGCTGCACTAGAAGCCAGGAAATAGACTGCTGGCTTAAATCTGCGTTCCCTGGACGGGTTTATTTCCAGTTATCCGTGGCCCCCGTGGGACTACCAGCCACAGTTAGCTCTGGCTCAGGTGTTGGTTCGTGAAGTGAAATGAAGACCGCGTGCATTTCGTAGCACGCGCTATGCTATGCTACGCTAATGTGGGCCATAAGAACCGAGGACATCTCAGCAATGAGACATGCCCACAGCCACGTTTAAACATTCAAAACTGGCAGTTGAGAAAAAGTGGGCGTAAAATAAATACCCCGTTGATTTGTGTCAATTGTCGGTTACACTGTCTGCTGAATAGAGCTGCATTTGAACGGGAAAGTATTTGGAGTTGGCCGCTCTACCCTTTCTGTTTGACTAAGGCTTCTTCTCCTGGGCAGTCTCCAAAGCCTTTAAGGTGAGCCTTTAGCCGTAACGTCCCCAGCTGTTGAAATGGAGCAAGAGAGACGGGGCTTCACAGGGGCCCGGGTATCAATCTGTCACGGGCATTCCGGACGTCCAGTGCACACGGGCGAGGACTGCACCCTGACCTTCGACCCTCTCCCCATAAATAACAGGCAGGAATGAGCTACCGCGGCGCGGGCCGGGGCCAGGTGGGGTGGGGGTGCTGATTAATTGTTCCGTGTCGGCGCGGGGCTGAGTGATGTTTGCGTCAGGAAATGTGCCAGCTTCTTAAAAAAACAATCCTGACTCCATTAAAAGTGCGTCGGCTTTACAGGTCCCCCGAGGCGACCGGGAGCCGTTTGATTTGATGTTTCTGCTCGTGTCTCTCAGGCGTCGAGTTTAATGATCAATCCTGGCAGCTCCTAAACGGGCTGAGGGGAAGGAGTGCTGGGACCGGCCTGTTGAGAAAAGAAAAGCTGTTAGTTGTGATACTCCTCTCGCCACGCACTGCTCGGGACCTCTCACGGCTGCTGAGGAGCTGGCCCGGTGGAACGGGGCTGTCTGGTTGGAGTGATGCTGTAAGTGACGCTGCAGGATACATTCGATCAGCCGCGAATTGGCAAACAGGTGTGTTTACCACTTAGGGACCCAGCAGAGTTCTAGAATTATTCTCTATGAATCCCAAGCGAGGCCCGATGAGTGGTAGCCAGGAAGCCAATCATTTTTTTCCCTGTAAACAACATAGTTGGCTAGCCGGAGAGCTAACTAGAGCTATCCGCATCTATGAATGCCGTCATTACAGGCAAAATAAATGAGAAAATTAGGCAGAATCCAAGTTTGGCTAATGGCACTGCCGTACGCCAGCCAAAAAAAATGCTCTCCTTTTCTCGGCTGCCATCATCGAAAGCCCATTATCTCTGAGACTTCAGCTGACATTGGCATATTGGAGTATGGAATCAAATGTTTACGAGGATACAAGTGTATCTGTGGTGCGAGAGCAGACTCGCTGTAACTGATTTAATAATAATGCTATGGCCAGCAGCAGCTGTGATGATATCCTCGTTAAATACAGTGGCCATTAAGGGCCTCGGTGATGGAGAAGGATGATGTATTTGTTGTACACAAATTTATAAAAGAAATAACAGAGTGTTCTAAAGCGTGAAAAGGGAACCAGTGAGGTGTTTAGCCTGTTGTGCCTTTTATTAAGTTTTGTGAGAGCAGGGGCGTTGCTTGTGTTTCAGCATGGCGCGATGGACCTTTGGGCTTTGGTAACAGGGTCCTCCTCCTTGTGCATGGCCACGCCCACCTCCTTCTTTCAAGTGCAGGTTTTTGTAAGGAAACGTGGCTCCTCTGGCCCAGAGCAGGGCCTACGTCTCCGCAGTGACTCTTGAATAGCCTGCCGCGTGTGTCCGCGTGCGCCTGTGTACACTGAATCAGTATATTGCGTTGTTGTCGCGCTCCAAACACACACGCAGTGCGCACTGTCACCCCGCTGTTTACATAATGATGTCACTTAGTCATAGGAACAGACATGCTCTCCTGCTGCTTGCCTGTCTCAGTGCTGCACCTGCTGCCTCACCCAGCCAGCTTCCGCAAGGCCAGCCAATTGTGAAGGGGAGAGGAAGTCGTGGGGGGGCGGTAATTCACTTCGTACGGTTACGCCGTGGCGGAGGTCGACAGGAAGTACTTTTCCCCGGCCCAAGGCCACACCAGGGCTGCGGTGAGGTCGCAGGAGGGGGAGGAGCTCCAACAGTTTTTTTTTTCTTACCCAAAGTGCTTGATTTCGCTTCAGCAATGCCACAGTTAGGTTTGTCGTAGGGTAAGCAACTGTCTGGAACTCAGTCACTGTGAAAGTGTCCATCCTCCCCACCATTAATTGAAATCCTAATAGAAAGTAAGGCTCGAGGCAGATCACACCGCACGCTTTAGAAGCCGGCCCTTGAGTCGCGCTGTTCCAGCGGGGTGCAGTGGACTCACTGTGGAAACCAGGGCTTTCCGGTTCGCTCGTTTCCCGGGGCACCGCCGCAGCCAAAAGGCCCCGCACGGCACTGGAAAGAGCCGAGTTAGCGGCGGCCATCTGGACCTGGGCAGATGGTGAGGAACTCACGCCAGCCTGATTCAGGACGCTGTAGGTATGAGATCCTGGACTGTGGCTGGTCTCAGATGCACATGTGTCTGTGTGCTCCACCGCCCTGCGAGGCTAAACCGCACCGTGGGCGTAGACGTCATCCGTCCTTCCTGCGCGCCGGTCCTCCCCTTGCACCCTGCTGTCTGTGCGTAAGCAGCTGCGCGTCACGGCGGGGAGCGACCTGACACCGGCCAGAGTGGCCTTGTGGGGCACTGGGGTCCAGGTGTGTCATCACTGGCCCAATTACTCCACACACTCCACACTCCACTTACAGGAGGGCACTTGAGGATTGTTCAGCATGCCAGTCTGGAGCTGGAGCACAGAGCCTGTCCCGAGGCTGTGAGGTCACGCCGCTCTTATCGTTGCCACGGCAGCGCAGCTCAGCCTGACGAGGCCACGCAGCGACGGTAGAGTCTTGCTCCGCCGTGGGAAGCCTGGGTCCTTGAAATAGGAATGGCCGGGCCTTGAAATGGGCGTGGCCGTGCGCTTGTCAGAACACGCGTCGGGCCCCGAGCCTTCAGACAGATACGTGCACCAGAGCAGAGTCGCGCTCGCCGCCATGGCAGAGCACCCAGCGTGACACGCCGCGACCCCTGGGAATTCCTACCCCATTCCCAAAACTGCGGCACGGACATTATGGACACTCGGCACCGCTTAATGTGCACAAGGTTTTCTGAGGGTGGGAAAAGCTCTCCCACAATTCCAGCGCCCATTCCTATCTTTCATTTACTGAAGCTGTAATTAAGATAAGAAGATGCTCAAACTGTCTGAATATGTTCCTGCCTGTCCAGTTGATGGACGGTTTGTTTGTATCATTTCCGCCAAAGCTGGCGTCTATCTATTTACTTTTTTTATTTTGTCTCAGCTGCTATGGAGTATAAGTGTATATGTACACACACTCAAAAAAAAGGAGACAAAAAAAAAAAAAAAAAAAATGTATATTTTGAAAGCGGAGGACACCCACTCTCAGTGCTGTTTTTCAGTCATATTTACAATTCAGCACTATGCCATTGTAGCAAACCAGGAAAACAATTTGCTCTTTAGTCGCACAATTTTGATTCCAGTTACGCTTTAAACACATTTCACAAGGTGATTGTAGAAAATCAGCTTCAGATTCGCGTACGCTGCTTTCAAAACTGCCACTTGGGGGAAAATGTAATAGATTCTCAATTTGTCTTTACGTTGGAATGCTCTGTGTTCCTCCTTCCTCCTTATTTAGTATCATCTCTATTTGTGTCACACAATATCTGTGCACCTCAGTGAAAATCCGTCTGTGTGGTGTGTGTGTGCGCGCTTCAGGTTTCACAGAAGGGAGACACATAGAGACATGTGAAACACACAGGAGACGTCCTTATACGTACCCGGAACCCCGTGACCTCAGGGGCCCTCGGTGCCCAGCGGGCCCCCTGAGGTTCGGCGGTGCAAACATATTTTTAAACGTGACATTTCAAACATGCTTACTGTTGAATGTCACATGCATTCGAAATATGCTGGCCCTCACCTCGCCGATTGACAGGGAAGCCTTCCGGAATACAACTCGACCTTTGCACATCCATCACACGCTAACATTGTTTACAGAGTAGCTACGGTGCATCTACAGGTTCTTTATTTATTTTTTTTTAAAGGCCATTAAAACAGACCGACAAAGTTTATGCCGAAACCACTAAAAATATTTTGCCGGCGACATTTTTTGTTATTTTGGTTCTGTACTCTAGCACTTTCAGTTTGAAAGGATACAATGAGCTTTTATTTGAGGGTATTTTCATCCATATCGGATGAACCCTTTAGAAATTATAGAATCTTTTGTACATAGTCCCCCCCCATTTCCGGCCATCAAAAAATATTGGACAGTTTAACATAATGTAGAATAAAATAATAATTTTTATATTTGATCGCATATCCTTTGCATGCCATGACTTTCTGATGTCTGTGACCCGACAACATCAACATCTTGATATCTTATTTTCTGGTACTCTTACAAGTGATACTATAACTTCTCTGCATTTGAATGAATCTCTATGGGAATTTGGGGGTGGGACTAGATTTAGCTGTAAATTATGCGAGAACAGTATGGAATATATGGTTGGTGAAATGGCTGTAAGTTTTCAAGGGTCTGAGGTATCAAACGAGCCTCAAACCATCACTCTGCTGCCAGATATGCAGTAGATATGGATGGATCACTTTAAGGGTTGTTTCTCCTGTCAAATTTTCCTATTGAACTCTATGGAAAAATAAGTCAGGAGAAGAAACCCTTTAAGTTATCCATCCATGTCTACTGGACTATGTACAAAAGGTTCTATAATTTCGAAACTGTTCATCCGATATGGATGAATATACCCTCAGATTAAAGCTGACAGTCTGCACTTCAACCTCATTGTCATTGTATCCTTGTAACTCAAAGTGCTAGAGTATAGAACCAAAATAACAAAAAATGTGTCACTGTCCAATGAATTATGGTGCTCACTGTATGTTTTCATTTGAAATTATATGGTTTTTATTGTTATGGCGGTGCAGTCACATGGTTTGTTAATGCCCCTAGGCCTTCATAATGTCTCCTTTATGCTTGATTGTTTTTTTATGATTTCTTTGGATAAATATGAATTTCAGGTTGCATATGGTGATGCAATGTCATTGAAATTCATGGTTTTGTATATATTTTGTATCAAGTCATGCTCCAATGCATGTACTATTCTTTGCTATGCAAGGAATGAACTTTTTGATTTAATCTGGGTTGTACAAATAGGCTTGAGTCCTTGTGCTGGTATTGAGGATTCCTTGGCTTTAGCACTAATGCTCAAACTCGTAATGCTCATTGATATGTACTTTGTCAGAAGTGCTAAATGTGCCTGCTCTGCCCGCCTCCCGGATCCCGGTTATTCAGTTTGAGGTTCGCCGTGAAAATGCCGCCGCCTTTGTTCTCCGGTTGGTGGACGTGCTGTTACCACCCATGAGGTAACAGCATTGTGTGTGCGTGTGCGTGTGTCTGCGTGCGTGCGTGCGTGTGTGCGTGCGTGCGTGTGCGTGTGTGTGTGTGTGTGTGTTTGGGAAGGGTGGAGGGGTGAGGTTGTGTGTTTCCACTCCACAGTTTGGGGAAACGGCTCAATCGATCAGATCAATCAAATTCCACACATTCTTGCTACAGGTTTCTCCCATAAGCAAAAAAAGGCGGGGGCGGAATGCAATGTTGCAGGATTACAGCCCTGCCGATCTCCGTCTTCTCCGCAGTCAGCAGCAGGGAGCCGCAGAGTGAATGAACTTTACGCAGCGCGCAGCCACGCTGATGGCAAACGGGCCAGTCTGGAGAAGCGGCCTGTGGGGGTGGGGGGGGCGGGGGGGGGGGTTTGTGTGACTGTGGTACCCCCCCTCGCTGGGGCAGGTCTGGAAGCGCTGTAGCCCTGCTGCCTCTGTCCTCTCACGCTTACATTATTCATACCCACACAAACAAACATTCTGCACTTTCCTTCACCTTGAGTTTCTGCCCAATTTTGTGGGAGAATTCTGAGCCTCGGAGAAGCGCAGCCGAACGAGACCGGCACCTGAGGCCTCCCACTCCGCCTGCATCTTTCAGGATTGTGTGGGAGTTTTCTGTGGGAAGGATAGAGCATTACATTTGATCTATTGCTAATGTTTTCTTCAGCTTTGATTGGATGTTCAATACATTTCTGGTGTTTTTGTGAGGAAATCAGGAGTGATTTAGTAGGAGCATGCACGGATTATTGGGATGTGGAGGGAGTGGTTGTGTTCTTGTTTGGGCAGGCTATGTTCACCGGGGTGAGAGGTTTTTTACTTTGTGTCCGTCAGACCTTCCTTCCCCTCCATTAGACAGGAACGGGACCCAGGGAAGCCACACTGCACGGACATCACGGTTTGATGGGAATGCGCTGGAAAACAGTGAAATGTTGTGGCTGGATTATAGGACTGCAGTGCAGAAGGGGGCGGGGCCTTATGTGCCGGCTGTTGCACGGAGGGGGAGGGGTTATCCGGGCATCCCACTGAAAGGGCTTTATGGCCGTGTAATACACCTTTGATTGGAATCCTCGAGTCCACACTGTAATGGACAAGAAAAAATTACATTTTGGGGGCTGTACTGTAAATGTCAGGGCAACTCAATGCAGGCAGCAGAGAGCAGGCCGGTCCTCACACTGCTGGGGAGGAGATGAAATTGTACACACACCTAGCTTAGACGTGATCGCTCACAATAAGCGCTAACTGATTGATTTTCATCTCAATTATATTTAGCTGTACGTCCAATACAGTGTACGGCACGAGTAGCAAATCGGTTGGTTCCTTGCTGCGAGGACACTAGCTAAATTACATCAAGAATGCTAAATCACAGTCGGAAAAAGCGCGAAACACTGGAGGGTCTGACATAATGATGAATGATTTTAACAATGCAACGTAAATGCCGGGCCTGGTTGAGGAGGAGCTCTTTTCTGTGTGTTGGATTGCCTTTCATGAGGTAATAAGAGACTCAAGCATGGCTTGATCGTATGCTGAACATCCAGAGAGAGAGAGAGAGAGAGAGAGAGAGGGAGAGAGAGGGAGAGAGAGGGAGAGAGAGGGAGAGAGAGGGAGGGAGAGGGAGGGAGAGAGAGTGGGAGAGGGACCCTTATGGAAATGTAATATACTGCAATATATTTTAAATATATTGTGACGATAATTGTGATATATTTACAATATACTGCACTATTACATTTCCATAAGGGGAGGGAGGGAGGGAGGGAGGGAGGGAGGGAGAGAGAGAGAGAGGGAGGGAGGGAGAGAGAGAGGGAGAGGGGGGGGATAGATAGAGAGATAGAGAGAGAGATAGGGTGAGGGTGTAGGCAGCTCCTTGCCCCAGCTGTACATGTGTGCAGTGATTACAGCAGCCTGTGTGTATTCTGATAGCCTTAGTGGGATGCAGGGGCTCCCCCTGCAGGTCTAAGTGTGCAATCACACTGCCATGCCATTCCTTGCAGTGCTTGTTCTAGTCATATCCCGAAGCCCTCCCCCTTTCACCACACAAGTTTAGTTGCATTGATTGATTTGCATCTCTGTTTGTCTTCCTCACCTTTAAGAGTGGACTAGAAATAAACTAGAAATAAACTAGAAATAAAAAAAAACCTTCTCCCCTGAATACCAGGTTATGACATGAGGCCCTGGCAGTCATAAACCCTTAGAAGACCTGCCTACTGTGGGGTCAGTTGCTTCAGGATGACACCGAGTTAAAGGTTGCTCAGCTTGCTTATAGAAAACCATGTGTTTTGGTTTCTCATAGAACTACAGTTGTAATAAAACCAAACCTAGTACTGTGTGTGCAGAACTGTATATCTGCCAGGTGAACGTTGATGCCCATATGGATAGTTTTGCAATAGTGCTATAGACTATAATAGATTTTTTTATAATGGAAAGATGGTGGGTTCTATTCAGAAGACCTTAGGGTGCAGCATTGGAGACGTGTTCTCCCTGTTGAGGTCCAGAATGACCGCGGTCCTCTTGCAGGAGTGGAGAGAAGGGCCGCTCAGTCCGATGGCTTTGTGTCGGGAATGACTCGTGTCATTGTAAACCCGGTCCCCTCACGCATGCTGTCTTCGGTTACGTAATGCCTCACAATGCGCAAGCTTCCCTGCCAGAAGACCCAGAGTCCAGCTGGTGAGGACTAAAATAGTGTGAGAAATCTGTGCGCGTGCTCTCTCTCTCTCTCTCTCTCTCTCTCTCTCTCTCTCTCTCTCTCTCTCTCTCTCTCTCTCTCTCTCGCTCTCTTTCTCTCTCGCGCTTGCTCTGTTCTACCTGGTGCAGTCGGAGGATGCGGCTTTGTGGGCCCGATCCAGCCTCCCTCACCGCTCCGCTTTCGTCCCTCAGCCCGTTCTGTTCTCTGAGGAGACGCAAACGCTTCATCTCGCGTAGAGGGCCGGAGAACCAGAAAACCGCGGGTGAAAGTGAGAGAGTGCGCTAGACGGTTCTCACGACACTTATTTGTGAGGCTAAAGGCAGTTTAGCTTCGTTCTGTTTGCCTCATCCCTTCTTGATTTCACTCTGCCACCGCCAGAGCTTTCATTCCTTTGAGACCAACCTCCGCGAGATTAATAACCTTTCCCGGGCTTCATGCTAACATCTTCAGTGCCGGCTTGTCGCTCTTTTTTTTGTGACAAGTGGTACGAAGGGTATGGCTGCCGCTTCCCGCTAGCGTGCTGGCGAGAGGGGGAATCGATGAGCCGGGAATTGGGAATTGATTTTCAGACCGGAACGGAACGCAGACTGTGAAGTTTGACCTCCACTGGAGCTTCCACTCTCCCTCGTTTACAAGCACTCAGTACAATGTGTTTATGAGTGAAATTGGTTTAGTAAAATACAATTTCCCTTTAAGTGCCTTTCCATTTGGACCTGACACTGACTCAACTTCAGACAGCCGGCCTGGTGGTGTGTGTATTTCTCATAACAATCCTCTTCACTCAAGAGCCCAAAGTGAGTTAATAGTAGTTTTAAAATAGCGGGCTGGCATTGTTCAGCAGTGGAGATAATGCAGGTGGAAGGACCCAGGGTCGTGTTTGTGTCTCATTAAAGCTCTGCTCACTATGGCATTTTTATAACCCTGTGTGAAAAAAGAGGAAAGATTAACTTGTGAAAACGAGTCCACAGATGTACGAGCTGGATTAATAAGGGTAACCCAGTTCCCATGTTCGACACATCCCCCTCTGGTTTAGTTTGGGAACGTGAGGGACTTTGGTGAAGACGCCCGCAGTGTCCGTTTGAGGCTGCTTTGAGGAGGGAATGTCTCCGGAATGTTCCGCCCCGCAGTCTGAAAGCTTCATTAATCAGGCCAGCCTCGCCCAGGCCAGGACACGCCATACCTGTCCTCTCACAGATGTGCAGGATTTCTCGAGGATTAACCGAGCCACCGAACGGCAGCCGGCTCTCGTCTCATGAACGGGCGTGACCTCGGGGGGATGATCCGCAAGGCAGGCGGCGCTGCTCTCCCCTCCCCCCGCCCGTCGTCGACCGCTTCCCTTCTACCACGAGGTTGGCTTCTGTGTTGACGGCCATAGGTCTCCCGTCCTACAGCAGACCCGAACAGCGCCTCTCCGAGCTCTATCGACAGACACAGATTTGTGGCTGTTGTCTGAAGCTATTACTTGGCAAAAATCTTAACTTAAATAGTTCTCTTTGTGAAAAGCAATAAGGCGCTGAGGGGTATTGTAAAAGGTGTAGCACCTGAATGTCCGGCCTGTTGTGATTGGTTTTGTAATTTACATGAGCACTGTGGATTGGCTCGTACGCAGGGCACTTTATAAGCCACCGTTAAATAAAAGAGCTGCTGAGCTGCTGTGGAGGGGTATATCACAGGGTCACAGCATCCAGTGCCTTTGTTGCTTGAATAAATACATATGCTCAAGGTAATGGTACGTTTTGTCTTCAAAGAGAGACCACCCGTTCGTCATTGTTTTTCTGTGTACTGAAGGCCTGAACCTTAGTTTTATGTCATGGTCGTCAGCCGGGCAGGATGATTTGTTTTTAACTTGTCTTTAATTATGCAGAGAGCAAAAACATGACATTTCAACAGCTCAAGTTAGGCACAGATGGCAATTTTCTGCAGGGCGTAATAGGCAGACTGTGGTGTAGGGAGGAGGCTGGTTAAAATAGAGTACGCCTATCACGGATGGAAAGTTTTACCAACTATTGTTGGAATTTGGTGCGTTAACAGTGCACTTACTCCCTTGGGGAAGATGGGTTGAACCTTCATGTTTGAAAAAAAAAAAGAAGTTTTTATTCGTCGTGCTTCGGAATACGCACTTCCTACCGCTCCTGATATGTTTATTGAAAAGGGGAATAACAGGTTGATTTCTGTCTGACATTTGATTAAATTGTGTGGGTTTATGGAAATGATGTGCTGAAATGTGTTGTTCCCCAGGTATTACTTTGTTTAACAACCAAATAATGATCTGTAAACTCTCTCTTTCTCTGTCTCTCTGTTTCTCTCTCTTTCTCTGTCTCTCTGTTTCTCTCTCTCTCTCTCGCTCTCGCTCTCGCTCTCTCAGGCACGCTACAAACAGAGCCTGGACCCCACGGTGGACGAGGTGAAGAAACTGTGCACCTCGCTGCGCCGCAACGCTAAAGAGGAGCGTGTTCTGTTCCACTACAACGGCCACGGCGTCCCCCGGCCCACCGTCAACGGAGAGATCTGGGTCTTCAACAAGGTGAGAACGAGATGCACACGGGCACTTCTGGGGTCCGTCGTCCGTTTGTTCGTTCGTGTATTCGTGCGTGCGCGTGCGTTCGTTCATTCGTGCGTGGGGTCATTTGTGCATGCCATAATACACAGCTTGTACCCACACTGATATGTCCCATGCATTGGAAAGCTAGTGGTTAGGCCTTTAGGCTTTTTTTTGAGAGAATCTGATGTTTAAATGCAAGGCTGAATATCTCTGCCCCGGCGTTGACGTTAGAGCACGATAGTGTTTGCGTCAGAGTGACCTCATACAAATGAACACGGTTTGTGTGCGTTTCCAGTCTGCTGTGATTCACGCCGCACAGCAGTGATGTGTCGTTCACGAACAATCCGATTCTTTTGAACGGCTCTTTGCTAGGAACGGGAACCGAGTCTCGTAGCGGTTTTTGCCAAGTTTTCCCTAGAGTGTTTTGTCAAAAATATTTCATAAAGCGCAACCATAATGTTTTGGTATATGATATTTTATATTAGAATACATTTCCATAGCATATATTTTTTTAGTAACATTAACTGTCGCTGTTAAAAATACTGAGCGAAGTTCACAAAACGCAAGGCCATGCAGTTGCAAAAAAAATTGAGAGTTTGCATTAGCTCTTCAACTCAAATATTATTCGTGGTCAGTCTATCGCTCAACTTCCACAACCTTGCATAATATATTGACAGGAAGTCGTACGTCTTGTAAAGAAAGTGAGTGGAAAAATATTATATATTTATACCATGGCTTGGATAAATACTCGATTCTGATTGGTTGACAGCCGTGGTTTAAATGCTTGTATAGGTCATCCAGGTCACAAGTTTGATCACCGTTCTAAATTCATGCGCTGCCTGGCCAGCTACACGACCTATGCCTATTGATGGGAATTATGGCAAGCTATTGCGTTATAACCGGCTAAGTCCAAAACGTTCAATAAAATAAGTGGAACAAATAGTAACTTTAATTTAGGCAACTGCATAGCTGGCTACGATAAACTTTTGTCATTGTTTTTAAGATAATGCAAATGCAATACGTGGTTAGGTAACTAACCTATCTAGGCATAGTTACATTATCACAGAGTTAGCAAAGCAGTTTGGTGTTTAATCTTTTTTACTGTGAGCCATAACGTTAGATTCCTCTCCTATAAGTTACCGTAGCAACAGCATACAGACTTATAAAACCGTTAAATAACATTAATCTGCAGATAAAAAAGTTTGTATTCGGCAACTATCTTAGTTAGGCCATGTAAAAAAAAAAAAGTTGTTGATCAGTCCCCGCCCGACATCCGAAAAAGGCCCCGACCACTTTTTTTTTTTTTTTTCGTGACGATGGCCAGAAGTTGCAGAAAACACAGGGAAATCCTATTTCTAAGCCATTTGGATAGAAAATCGTACTCACACCGCACTAGGAGATCCTATCCGATCCACTAGGCCTAGCCCTCTATCGACCACCACGCAAAATTGTTAGAGCGCATGTGCAGCATACGGGTTGCTAATGAACAATGCACGCCATCTTTGATCAACAATAGCGAGAGTTCACACATGCGATTGTCTATGGTATATTAACAAAACGTTCTACAACAATGCCTTTTATTGTGCTAACAATAGTCCGTTCTGGGTGCAGTACACCGATTAAAGATTGGTTTGGGTGTTCGGTGGAGGTCGACATGACTTTATCACAGGTGTTTGATGAATTCAATCAAGGAACATTTATTGACCAAAATTACATGAAACATTACAATCAATATGAGCAAAACTTATGTTGACAGGCTACAATTAAACAGAAGCAATTTGGTCAAGAGACACAATGTTCTATATATTCTGTCCTCTTTATTTCTCTCTACGGTCCGCTGTACCTGGTGCTTAAATGAAAAAAAAAAAAAAAAACCTCCCTACGAAAAAAAAAAAGGACGATCTACAACTTTTTTTTTTTTATATGGCCTTACAACAACTTTAATCTAGCAAAACATTTTTGGGGCTAGAGGTGCAATATTTATTCAGTTTGGAAATACCAATTTATCATGTAGCCTAAATTAACGTCAGCAACATGCGGGCTGCTTGTGAATGCAAGTCACTTCACAAAGAACGTTAATCTGTATAGGCTATAGAAAACTTTTTATCCAGCGACATTTTTTAGATAAGTTACATCTAACAAACTCTGTAGTATTTTTCTGATGTCCCCATGCATATCATGATGCGAATCTGAAATGTAGGCTATTTCCTGAGCTAGCCTACATGTTAGGCTATTTAAATAGGCTACACTGCATCGTCTGCGTGACCAAACCATGTTTAAAAAGCAAGACAGAGAGAGGGAGCCAGGTAACAGTTAATGTTAAATCTGATTGAGTTATGGTTTCATACAATTTTCTTAAATAATGTAATGACAAAAATAACCAAACAAAACCAAGACAATTTTTTCCTTATAGAATCGATTGTTTTCAGAACTAACGACGATAGAACTAGTAACCAGAATTCTGCTTGACAACGCAAAAACATGTCAAAAGGGCCGTGGAATGATATTTCAATTTCAGCTGATTAAGTCGATAAAAATCAATCAAAGTAAAAATATTATCATTGTTGGTAACCATGATATAAGAGATATAAACCACTCCATGCCAGTGTATATAAGAATATATGGCACTCCAGGGTGGTTAATGCCCCTGTCGTTCCATATTCTTGTATATATACGGCATGTCGTGGTTTATATCTTACATATATATATTTAATCTATTTCTAATTATTATTATATTCTAGTTTAAGTGTGTGTGTGGGTCGGGGGCGGTAGAAAACCGTAATGAAGTGAGTGTAAATATGAACAAAATAAAAAAGATATGTAGCCTGGGTGGAGCATCATGTATGTACATGTTATTCATGTAATTTGCCAATGGGCAGATGTTACAGTCCTCTGCCAGACATTTGGCGACTAGTATGTGCATTATTAGATTTAGTAGGCCAGTGTAATCCTGCCATTCGTAGTCGTAAAGTGCCCCCCTCTCACACATACACGCGCGCGCGCACGTAAAAAGAGCGAAGGAAACTAACGGAACCATAAGATCCAGTTCCCTTCGAAGAGCCGTAATTCCCATCACTGCCGCACAGCTGTCTAAGCCGGCGGCCTCGTTATGCTCTTGCACCGTTCTACTGAGAATTTCACTTCCCTGTCAGAGCCGACGCTGTTACACCAGCAATATAAGTTTACACCAGCAGGCCACGGTTTGTAAAGTACCTCCTGGGGACCGGGGAGTAAACAGCAGCCTGACACACATCTCTCCCTCTCGCTGTGTCTCTCTGACTGGCTCCCTTTGCCCCAAGCATGTGCCCACACTGTAAATTCCCCCGTCCCACCTGCACGCTTAATCCGCCGCACAGACAGTCACCCAAATCAGCCTGTTCCCATTTCCTCATCCCTCCCAATCAGCACCGATAGGCCCCCTCTCCCTCCCCCATGTGTGTGGCTTTATCCTTTTCTCTCTCTCTCTTTCTGTCTCTCTCTCTCTCTCTCTCTCTCTCTCTCGCTCTCTCTCACTCTCTTTCTCTCTCTCTAGCCCCCCCACCACCACCCCCTCACCCTCTCTCTGTCTCTCCGTGTCCTACCACCGTGTCCCGTCCCAAACCCCACCCAGTCTGACAGGGGGTTATCGGGACTCTTGTTTAAGTATAAATCCATTCAGGCCATAAAGTCTTGAGGATCCTAATCAATGAAGTGCCTAATCAGAAATGCCTTTATCCCCGTTTGGGGGGGTACTGGCACCACATCGTACCCCACCACAGACACCCCTCCCCACTGCTGTGTTTACTATAGAGGACACGCGCAACTCTCTCTCTGTCGGGTGTCACGGCTACGGGGCGTCAGCGGGCCTGCACCCGTACCACGCCTGGCGCGTGGCGCTTCGCCGCGGGCCTCAGCAGACGGCCTGTTTATGACCGGGAACGCCGTGTCCTACACTTTAACGGCTCCGGAGGCGTGCCGCACGTCGCAGGGCCGCAGCGCCGCAGCGCCGCAGCGCCGTGATTTAGCCTAGCGCACCTGCGTTTCACGAGAGGCGTGGGAGTGCAGGCGGATTAAATCTGAGAGGAGAGATCCACTTACTGTGTTCCTTCCATTTTGTTGGAAGTGGAAAAACAAACAGCTTATATGTGTAGCTACATCGGAGATACAGGTACATACATACAGGGCTTATGTTTCACATATAACGCATTCATTATTAATGAAGCTGGTAAGTATCTTCCTCCAGGTTACAGAAGCAGGGGGATTTGAGCAGGCAGGGGATTTGAACTTTTGGGCACAGGTCCAGTTCCTTCACCCCTAGGCCACCCTTCCTATTTCAATCCTACTCACGCTTCTCTGGACACTGGAATAGAACTCTGAATGTATCCACACAGTATAGAATGCTAAATACGGAACATTGTGCTGAATTCTGCCCATTGAAAGATTAAAGCGGGTAATTAGTCCTGTAGCATTGTTAAAAAAAAACTGCTTGATTATGATATTGCTGTGCCGCTCTGTGGCCGTCTCCGTTTGCGAAAGCAGGGTCATTTCATTCAGGAGGAGTGCATTTGATGACGTCACGGATGTGGTTGCCTTTCAGAACTACACCCAGTACATCCCCCTGTCCATCTACGACCTGCAGACGTGGATGGGCAGCCCCTCCATCTTCGTGTACGACTGCTCCAACGCCGGCATCATCGTCAAGTCCTTCAAGCAGTTCGCCCTGCAGAGGGAACAGGAGCTGGAGGTGGGTGAAGGGAAGGGTTTCTGTGCTGGTCCACACACACACACACACACACACACACACCCGGCCCCCAACGCTCGCACGCTTTGATGTCAGTATCAGTGTGGCGCAGAGCTGCGGGAGGATTGATGATCAGAGGGTGTACCCTCGCATTTTTTTAACCCCCCCCCCCCCCCATCTCATAAATATTCAGTTCAGGTGCTCTCTCGCCCGCGGATCATAATCGCCGTATACGGCAGGGCCGCGCTATGGAATGCCGCAGGGCAAAGCCGCCTTTTTCTAATGCCGCCACCCGGCCCCCACCCCACCTACAACAACCCCCGCCCACGAGCAGCGCATGCCTAGCCAGCCAGTCTTTAAGGGCAGGTTTAGGAGCTACGCACCCCCGCCCTCCCCTGACGAGCCCGCTGCCCACCCCAGAGTCACAGAATAAGGAGCCCGGGCTCACGTTTCCGTTCATTGGCTGAATTTCCTGGACGCAGCTCAGCGGGCCTCCGGCTGCAGGCGATGGCAGGCGAGCGTTAAACGCGCGGTCAGGGCGGCGGGATTGGGTCACATTCGGGCCTCCCTCCGGGCCGAGCACGGGATGCGGAATGAAGATTTCTGCGCGCGTTTATTTATTTGCTTTCGTGTTTTAATAATACATTTTTTTACCTGAGATTTACAATGATCCGCACACTGCTGCAGTGGTATATGACTCAGGGTCCCGGGGCCGCATTGAACAGTAGCCTGTGTGTGCGGTACGTGTGCAGCGTGTGAAAGCACGGCGGACTGAAAAAGGGCCCCGCGCTTCCGTATAACATGGACATCTGCAGCTGAATGAATAAATAATGGGCTTTTGGTTTGGTTTGGATTTCCCCTTCATCCTTTTTTTTAAACAACCCTCCCCCCCCCCCCCCCGCCCCTCCCTTATAGCTGCAGCCCACTTAAATTATTCATGTGAAAGTTTTAAACTGTAGTAGATTATGTGGAAAAGCAGGAGTAAAAAGTGTCTCTTTTCTCCGGCTCAAAGCTTCTGCTCCTACAAAGGCAGTTTCTCACAGCGCGGGCTTCAGTTGTGCGACTGCTCAGGCCTTTCTCTTTCTCTCATTGTCTGCTTTTTAAAAAATCTCTTTCTTCCCTCAGTCCAATGATTAAAAAAAATAGCAACATTGAAGACAGGGCTGAGAGCGGGCGGGGCGAGCCAGGGAAAGGCGGGAGAATCGTGCTGCCCTGGAGAGGCGGAGGGACGCTGGCATGTACCCCACATGTACATCAATCACGCCGAAAAGGGTCTAAGAAACCAGCCCACCAGGGATTGAGGGAGCGCGTTCCTCTTTTATCTCGGACAGTGCGCGCGTTTAATTGCGTGGGCTCCCGCTCCTCCAGCCAGCCGGCTCCCAGATATCCTGCGGAATTGGAATACCCCGGAGGGGCTTTTAAACGATCTTTCCCTTCCCGATTTCGCTGTAATTGCAGACCGCAGAGCTGACGGCGTCCAGCGGAGCGATTCCTGCGGAGTGGAGCCCCTTAAGGAAGGCGCGCGCGGCTCGGAGCGAAACGTGGGTGTTCACTGCGGGCCGGCCCTCCGAGAGCACGGGAGCCGGTCGCTTTGAGATCCCGCGCCTGGGTCGTCTGCAAATGATAACGCAAATGGTGACGGTGGCCTCGCCAAAGCACCGCTCCTCGACTTTGACTCGTGTAGCCTAGGATAGAACGATTCTTGTAGGAACAATTCTAGCTGTGATGTTTGAGGTACATGGCTGGAAGTAAATAAATGTAAGCGTTTAAAGATATGAACCCCCTATAACCAATACTTACTTGTAGCCTATTGCTGCGCAGTGTGATTCCGAGCGGCCTCTCTTCCACACGCTCTTCCTCTCTTTATTGTCTCCCGCTCTTATTGCCTGTGTGCCCGAACAGAGGCAGGAATGTGATTATCTTAACGAGGTAAGAGATGAGCCCCGCCGAGCGTCGGAGCGTGCTGCGGAATGCCGGCGCTCCTCGGAGCGGCCCGCGCTCGCCTCCGCCTCCGCCTCGGCCCGGAGACGGGAAGGCCGGAGCCGCATTAAAGATTCAGGAGAGGCAGGGAGTTCCCCTGCTCGTGGAGCTGCCGCAGTGTGGGCGTGACGGGAGCCTTACGTAATCCTGTCAGGCCTGAACACGCTCCCCTGTGGAGCCACGGCCTCTCCGCACACACACGCACGCACACACACACACGCACACGCACACACACCGTTACACCTTATCAACCCTCTCCTTGTTCTGTGTGCGCTTACCTGTCTTGTGTCTGTCTGTCTGTCTGTCTGTCCGTCCGTCCGTACTGCCTGTCTGTCTGTGTTTTACCTTGTCTGCGTGCGCTTGCCTGTGTGCACGTGTGTGTGTGTGTCTGCCTGTCTGTATTAGGTGCATGCTCATGTGTGTGTGTGTGTGTGTTCGCATGTGTGTGTGTCTGTCTGCCTTGTCTGTCTGTGTTTTACCTTGTCTGCGTGCGCTTGCCTGTGTGCACGTGTGTGTGTGTCTGCCTGTCTGTATTAGGTGCATGCTCTTGTGTGTGTGTGTGTGTGTGTGTGTGTGTGTGTGTGTGTGCGTGCGCACGTGTGTGTGTGTGTGTGCGCATGTGTGTGGAAGCACATCCCCATCACTCGTCTGGCCTCATATCAGAAGTGCTGAGCCACAGTCTTAAAGGTCAGGCCTGCAGTGCACTGGAGAAGTGCACACACTCTATGAAACTGACAGCCAGATAAAACACACACCAAATGTGCAGCTGTGTAGGAATTTTTAATATCAGGAGCCGAGGTAACATACGTCTGACCTCCTTCTGTGATCTGTCTAGATTCTGCAGTATGCCCCCCCTCCCCCCAACCTCACAGAGCCCCTCCCTCTACACCACCTCCTCATTTGAGAGCCCTCCCTCTGCAGAGCGCCCAAACACTTTGAGTCTGACTGCCTCGTACCTGAAACTCTCAGACACTACCTGCCAATAGTAGGCAGTGAAGATAATTCACAACCTCCCAATACTCACAACAACACCTACCAATACTCACAACAACATCTCCCAATACTCACAACAACACCTCCCAGTGCTCACAACAGCACCTCCCAATACTCACAACAACACCTCCCAGTGCTCACAACAGCACCTCCCAATACTCACAACAGCACCTCCCAATACTCACAACAACACCTCCCAGTGCTCACAACAGCACCTCCCAATACTCACAACAGCACCTCCCAATACTCACAACAGCACCTCCCAATACACACAACAACAACTACCAATACTCACTACAGCACCTCCCAATACTCACAACAGCACCTCCTTACAACAGCACCTCCCAATACTCACTACAGCACCTCCCAATACTCACAACAGCACCTCCCAATACTCACTACAGCACCTCCCAATACTCACAACAGCACCTCCCAAAACTCTCAAGCATGGCTGCCCTTTCAGTGTCTTTCGGGGGTCACCACTCCAGACCAGCAGCCTCTTATCACTGTCCCAATGTGTCCGAGCGCTTGGTCCGCTGTTGCCCTGCGAGGCATGTAGGGTTGCAATGGACAGGGGGGTGCTGTGGATGAGTGACAGTTTTTAAAATTTATCTAGACTTGGTCTGGCCCATTTCTGCACCGTAAACATAAGTGCACGTTGTGTGGAAGATGGACAATCCAGCCTGGCTGTTTCTTTCACCTCCTGGTCTTTTATGTTAAAAGGAGAGGGGAATAACCAAAGAAGTTTTCTCTCACACACACTAAAGATGGCAAACAGCTCCCCTCTCAGTGGCGAGGCTGTGTGGTTCATGAATAATTGATTGACGGCTGATGAATGTGGAAAAAAATAGTCCAGCGTTGTTTTCCAGCGCAATTTTGTGATTGTCCGCCTATGTGTGTATTTGGCTGGTGTGCGGTTGTTTTGTGCCACAGCGTCTCTTGGCAAATTAGTGTCAATCAAAAAATTAATAGAAATTAATTTGCACCATAATATCCCAGGTGAGAAACTACTATGGTTATTGTCATGATAATTTGCATGATTACAATATGCTAATATGTTAATTATTGTTGCTGTTTTGTGAAATTCCTCACATCCTTATTGTGTAATTTAGCATACAGATGGTGCCACATAATTCTGAGCTAGCTTTTAAGCTGTGTTCTTGCTATATTTTAAGAAATGTAATGCTTTTTCTTTTTTATAGCGCCATTCTCTTAACATATTGTTTGCACAGTCAGAAATGGACGACATTACCTTCAGTATAATTTATAATTTATATAATTTTCAGGGACAGAAAGTTGATAGAAAACATAATAAATTATTCACATAATCCTGAATGACCAAAATATGACATAGACAATATCCAAATGAGATACAGTGTCCGTGAAGTAGACTTGATATAAAAACCTGGAGCTTATGTGACACGCTTTATACATTCATGTCTCTGTGATATTTCATATGGAAATTTGACCCCCTGAAATAAAATGGTTTTCATTCCCCTGTTGCAGGGGCTTTTCGGCTAACCCCGCACATTGAAGATGTGCTATAGGTACCTCCCTCTTCCCCAGGCCTGCTGGGATTTTTCTTGTACTTTGTCTTAATTTATTAATTGAAGTTTAAACTTTCATGGAAAGTTTGCTGAATAGGCAGAGGGTCACAAAATGCACGTGAGCACAGCAGGGAATGAGCAGAACTCCCATAACCCCCTGCGCAAAATGCCTTGTCAGTCCAAATTGAAAGTCACTACAACTTACAGACCTCAGCCCCCAGAGGTTAGTTTAGCGCCTTTCTTATCTAAATGAAAAAAACACTGAATACAGTCTAATAAGCAATAACTTTCCTGGTGTGTTCTAGTTTTAGCGTGCTCGGCTAACAAACCGTATCTGTGATATTTTTGTCATAGCAGTTCTTACTAATTTGACAGTAAGGGGACCGCTCGTAGCACAGATGTACCTCACGAGGCTTTCAAAGAGGATATTAATTAAGGTTGCTTTCCACTGGCCCTGTGTTGGTGCTTCTGTTTTGATATCCTGTGACTCAGTGGGTTTAACGTGGTAGTTTGGGACATGCCTGATTTGGAGAGCACTTTTCTGGAGTGCAGGTGTAGGGTCCCTGCATGGCTTTCGGGCACAGGTCGTCCGTGCGTGCGTGCGTCTGTCAGAAGAGGCACTTGCAGGTCTGTTCAGCTCGGCACTGACAGGGCCTCTCATAGGGCCTCCCACCCCCACACTGCCACCAAGGATATTGCATTTTCCCTGACTTGCATCAGATCCTGAGCACAGCGCATGATGCATATTGATCTATTTCACCCATTCTTCCATTTCAACCTATTCTAATTCCATGGTGCTTCAGACATACTCTTTCTCTTGTTAATTCCTTGGAGAGTGTGTCTCTGTGTGTCTGTGTCTGTATGTGTGTGCTGCAAGCATTTTTGTATGCCTGCTGCAGTTGTACTGTGCTTGTATGCGGGTGTGTATGCGTGTGTGTACGTGTGTGTGTGTGTGTGCGTGTGTGTGCGTGTGTGTGCGTGTGTGTGCGTGTGTGTGTGTGTGTGTGTGTGTGCGTGTGTGTATGCGTGTGTGTGCGTGTGTGTGCGTGTGCGTGTGTGTGCGTGTGTCTGTGAGTGTGTGCGTCTGCGTGTCTGTACCCAGCAGTGAGCCTGTGTACCTGCATGGTTACACCTGTGTGTGAGGCTGTGTGGAGTGCTCAGAGAGCCTGGGGCGGAGTGTGTGGAAAGCTGGATCAGAACCAGCTTGGCTCTCCTGCCCGCCAGGCCCATGGGAGCCACTGTCATAAATGTTTCAAATGCAGAGAGCCTTTCAGCACTTAGCATCTCTGCTTCGAGCCACGTTGCTCCACGGAAGTGATGGAATTCAGTGATTATTCACTGATTTCTTTCACCTGAGGCACATGCGGTGTCACCCTCCCCCCCCCCCTCCCATGACCACGCCCCTAACCCCTCAGCCAGGCAACCAGCGGCCAGGGTCCAGAGAGCAACGGAGTAGCACGGCTACCTCTCTGAGTTCTGTGGCTGCCTTTCCTGTCTGACTGGCATTAGTAATCGTCTCTCCTTTTCAGCCACAGGACGCCCCGCCCGGATAGCGCTCGCTCGCTCTTTGAAAATCAAAGTCATTGCAAATACAAACTCTAGCAGTGTCCTCGGGGGCCTAACGGTGTTTGAAGCCTTTTTTCAAAGCAATGGTGATGTGTCTGGATCAGGCCGCTCTGTGCTTACCGCACCTGCATGCTACGGCCGTCCTCACCAACACAAATCATCCAGCGTCTGAAAACTCAACCCAGGAATGTGGTTTTATTTTCAGCCGCCGAACATTTTCTGTTGACCACGGACCAGGAGTTGAGCATTGATTTATGTGCCAGACGCTGCTTTTTGACTTTTGCGGGAGAAATTAAAATGAATGTATGTTCAAATATAATACATATTGTATGAAAGATGTATCCTCTTCTGCCATTTTAGCAGCAAAGTTTTGGATTGTTCGATCTCTTGATGCAGCTTGGTACAGCAAGCAGGATTTCTAAAAAATTTAAATAATGTGGTTTGTGGAGTGAAGGTATGTAGTTTGATACTTTGAATGACTTTGAGTTTGAATAATATTACATTACCCATTTCCACTACAAAAGTGGTTATTAACTCAGACTGCATTCTGTCATAGAAGACGGAGATTAAGGAGCACAACGTTTTCCAGGAAATGGAATGATATTTCACCATGTATATTATCATTAGGGCTGTATTTTTATACTTGATTTATTCTGCTAAAATAGTCTTCTTGACAACCCCTGTCTGTCTCCTCTCTCAGGTTGCGGCCATCAACCCAAACCACCCCCTGGCACAGATGCCCCTGCCCCCCTCCATGAAGAACTGCATCCAGCTGGCTGCCTGCGAGGCCAGCGAGCTGCTCCCCATGAACCCTGACCTCCCGGCAGACCTCTTCACTTCCTGCCTCACCACGCCCATCAAGATTGCCCTGCGCTGGTGAGACCGCGCACATACACTCACTCACTCACTCACTCACTCACTCACTCTTACTCACTCTTACTCACTCTCACTCACTCACTCACTCACTCACTCACTCACTCACTCACTCACTCACTCACTCACTCACTCACTCACTCACTCACTCACTCACTCACTCACTCACTCACTCACTCACTCACTCACTCACTGGTATTTACACATAGTAATAAAAAAACATCTAGAAACTCCAACACAGATCTATGAAAAGGACGTGCCACTCTATTTAATGTGCAGATTAAGATTATGTAACATGGAGAAATACATTAACACTTTTCTACAAATCCCTTATAGTCAGTCTCCTTAGTTTTTGTTGTATTGCTTGGTACTGCTCTCTGTAATCAGCAGTAATAAGAGTCACACTAGTGTAATTATTTAAGGTAAAATAGCCTTCATCACACTGTTACGGCCACTCCCTGAATGCCCGCAACAGAAAAATGCCATGAGTCACGAGTTGCAATTAAAGAATATAAGTCTATTAGGCGAAGAGTAAACAGGGTAGAAGAGTGTATGGATGCGTGAATGCAAGTAGGTTATATGTGTATATGTGTATGTGTGTGTAGAAAAAAAGGAAAAATGTCAGTAGAATAAAAAACCACGGTCCAGCAAACACACATGGTCGTAGGCCGTGAAAGGAGAAAAAACGTCGGACTCAGGCCAGTCTTTCAAAGGCCTGGGCCCATGTGACTCCAATCGAACAATCAGTGCAATCATTCAATTAACTCTGGAAGGAGAAAAACACCAGACAGCCCAACAGCACAGCAAGGGAGAGACAGACACTCGTAACAACATGCTCACATGTATGAATGTGGACACACATATGCGCATGAATGAACACACACGAACTTACAAACGTACACACAAGTACATACATGAATGCACACATCAATGCGGAACACTCAAACCATATAATTAGCACCAAGAAGTTAGGAGCTGGCAATCCCAGTTCAATACTGGGGCAATCCCCATGGTAGCTCATGAGTTCATGTTTCTTGATCATGTCAGTGTATTCATAATGCTCTCATTTGTTAGTCTTTTCTGGCTTATCATGTTCCAGAGTGCTTTTGGTTTAGCAGTGCACATTATCAAAGCCAGTGGTTTTCTTGTTTTTTTAGATTTGATCCATTACTTGGTATTGCACGATACCCTTTCTGCCCCAACGCAAGGCCACGTCACACGTCAGAGGGCTTGCTATGCTTCTAAACGTGATTTCATCATCTCCGATCCCTCGTTCTTCACCGAAAACAGTGCGATGTTTGAAATGATACAAACGTGGCTGCATCGAGGACTCGATATTATATAGGCTATTATATTTCATCAACAGGCTGCATTATGGTAATGTAATGAGGTGTCTGAAAGAGATTAGATGTGTGAGAGTTAAGTGAGAGACTCACTGCCATCTCTCTTTGTGCTGCTGGTGTGATTTCTGCTTGCGTGCGTGCGTGCGTGCGTGCGTGCGTGCGTGCGTGCGTGCGTGCGTGCGTGCGTGCGTGCGTGCGTGCGTGCGTCTGTGTGTGTGTGTGTGTGTGTGTGTGTGTGTGTGTGTGTGTGTGTGTGTGTGTGTGTGTGTGTGTGGGGGGGGGGGGGGGGGTGTGTGCATGCGTGGGTGCGTGCCTGTGTGTGCGTGTTTGGTTTTGGACATGTTCTCTGCTCAGCAGCGAGCGCTCACTACTGTAATAAGTGACCCGTCTCCCTGGACACCACCACTGCGCTGCCGCGCTCCACTCCACTGACTGAGAGCCGTTTAATATTCACAATGAGATTAAGGCATCATCCCGGCTCAATCCAATCTGTGCACTTTATTAAATGTTATCTTTTCCCTTCCCGTGTTCGCCGCCGACAGACCACTGTGTCCCCGCAAGGGGAGGGGCTAACCGTGGTGGGTGGGGGAGGGGGGCGGGTTGGCCTGGATACTCCGCTGTGGAACGTTCTGTCCTCCCCTGCCCATCCTGTCTGTGGAAGAACGCTCTCATCCTCGCTAATGAGGGGATGATGGATGTGCAGGAACTGCAGCATGTAGGTCAGAGCCTCTGAGGTCTTTCCTGGGGAGTGCGCGCTCCGCCGCCATGGGAGAGCGGGGCGTGGCGCCGCCCGTCCGGGGGCTAAGCCCGGGTGATTTAACCGCTCCATAAACACCGAACGCATCCAAACCTCTCTCCTTTTAACTGCCACGCCCATCTCAGTGGCTGGCCCTGCCTCCTGTCCCCCGGTGGCTGTAATGGGGATTGATGACACTGGGGCAGCCAGGAAGCGCTCAGAGACAGAGCCCTGTGTCGGGGAAGCGAGGATTAAGTAAAAATGCGTTGATATTCTGAATCAAGCGGTTCCAGCACTCAATGCCCTCGTTAAATTGCCCCAGCACTCTGAATACTGAACACAAGCGGTATCACATGCTGAAACCCCTCACTCAACCGTACATTTAATTATATTTAATGGATTTTATTTATTAATTATTATTAAAAATGACAATTATCAATTAAATCGCTGAATTTGTTGATAAGTAAATCGTACAGTAACCTGGTGGATCAACCAACAAGTCAAAACAAAGTCTAAATCAGGTCTTAAGATTGAGTCGTTTTATTACAGGAAAAGGTCAGTTGGAATAATGAGTTGTAATCATACATTCATTGATGAACGTAGGCTGACCGCTTAAAATTTACAAAAAGAAAGAAGCCATTTAAACATTAAATTGGAATTACCAGAAAAGAGAGAGAGATCGTAAAGCAAGAAATTGCCAGTATTACCCTCCTCCAGCGCAAAAGGAACAAGTTGTAAGAATCCCAAGGATCAAGGAAAAACTCTGTCTCTGTATGTAGATTCCACTGCACAGCGTGACACTCCCAGAACTTTCACAGCTCCAAAAGCTCCACAGCCCCAACTGATCTCCTAACAAACGAACTGATAAAAACTAACTGCCTGAACAAACTGACTCCACTCTTTCCTTCGGCCTCCCCCGGGTTCATTTGTAACCGAAAGGTTGCAGGTTCGATTCCCAGGTAGGACACTGCCGTTGTACCCTTGAGCAAGATGCTTAACCTAAATCACTTCAGTATATATCCAGCTGTAAAATGTATAATATGTAAAAAATGATGATAAGTTGTGTAAGTCGCTCTGGATAAGAGCGTCTGCTAAATGCCTGCAATCTGAACGCGGAAACTTTAATTAAGAAATAGACTGTCTCGTGTTCTTCATATCCCCATGATATTATTATTAAAGGATCCAGGGTTTTAACACCTTTGTAGCCAGACTAAACAACCCTGGGTCAAAGCAAACAACAAATGAGCTTAGGACCTTTTTTTTTTAGTGTTTGTGTGTGTGTGTGTGTGTGGGGGGGAGACAGAGATTAAGGACAACATCCCGACACCTGCTTTCTATCTCCCTTTCACCTCCACTACATTACGCACCCTGTGTATACGGGAGAGGAGACGCCGTTGGCTAATTGCGATGGCTAGCGCCTCTGAGGTCTGTAGATGTTTCAGCACCGTGTGTGAGAGAGGCGTCGGATCCACTGTGTACTGTCAGGATCAACAACTACTCCTACTACTACTACTCCTAAAAGAGAGTAGTCGCTGTGTGGAATAGCTTGCCAGGTCATGTCGTAGTGGCAGAAACTGTAGGTGTTTTCAAGACCAGGCTTGATATGGTGCTGGATAGTATCTAGTTTATAGAGGAGTGCTACGTACCCTTTAGTGGTAGGAAAATGGCAAGCATTGTTTTCTCATCAAGTTACGTTGCGCTGCGTTGCGTTGTGTTGCATTGCGTTGCATTGCGATTGACGTGCTGGATGGCCAGACTCCTCTGGCTCACACACAGATGGGTATCAGACACGTACAGTACAGTGTATATTTCCACTGTTCAGCAAGTCTTGCCTTTCAGCATGATCTTCAGTGTGGGGCCTGGCACGTAACATGTAAGATTTCTCTGTACTTGCTTGGAGCTCTTTGGGGACCTTTTCTAATTGGCTCTGCCAGTAAGCTCTGGTCTCTGCGCCGTCTCCAGGTGCAGCCCATTGACACTCATGCTTGTTTTTACCTAGGCCGCGCTGTACTGTCCGCCTCACGTTAAAACAAACGGTAGCGGTCGGTTTCTTTGTTTATCGGCCGAACCCAAAGTAAAGTGCAGCGGTCAGCAGCCTTTTTTTATGACGTTTTGGAAATTGTGCCGAGGCGTTATTACTCCAGAGCATTACTCAAAGCGCATGATGCAACGGTTACTGGTCTGACCGGGACCAAGATGAAACCTACGCTGGCAGCATTTTTATCAAAGGTGCAGTATAATCCTCTACATACATAGACTCCAGGATTTGAAGAAAGGCAGATATTGTTGCATACATAGTGCAGGGAAAATGAATCCATCAAGACTTCCTCTAGCCTGCACAAGAGACACAGATAATACTTCAATTACATACATAATGTATATTCGGCCTGCTGTGAGGCTCGGTTAGTAAAGGCGTTTACCATAAGGGACTGCAAGCGCCCTCTCTGGAGGGACATAATCGGCTTCGTCCTGCCAGGGGTAGGGCGGGGTTTATATTCCAAAACGGGAAGGAACATGGAGGAGGATATAAAAGAACATGGGGTACATTAATAGGTATGGATCCACTTTCCACCGAAGCAGGGGTGTTTTTGGATAAGGTTGCACCTCCGGACTCGAGCTGCAAACCTGATTCATCAACCTAAAAAAAAAAAAACATGTTGAAAGGATGATCACGTCCAGCTTGTGCTTGTGTCACTCAGCTCACAGTCCTCTCAGTCACTGGGGAGGAGAGCTCTGCTCTGTGTGTGTGGTGTGTGTGTGTGTGTGTGTGTGTATCTCAGAGTCCTCTCAGTGGCTGGGGAGGAGAGCTCTGCTCTGTGTGTGCAGGTAACAGGCCCTGGCAGGCTCTCTGTCCCTTCCTCACCTTAGCCTGTGCGTGCGTGCGGTGCGTGCGTGCGTGCGTGTCACAGTCCTCTCAGTTGCTGGTGTAGTGAGGTTTTGTCAGAATTAATTAAGTTCAACACTGAATTAGATTTCTATACGTCAGTAGAGCCCAACTTAGTGAAATAACGTAGACACGACAATGGGTTGGAAAATTTACATATGTTTTATTGGCTACAACTATGAACATGTGAATAATAGAAACAATAATTGATATAACATGAGGAATATATTCTATGACTTAATCTTAATCAAAGGAAATGATAATTATGTGACGGCTAAATATAGAAGCGAACAGTCCTACCATTAACAAAGGTTAGTTTCTGTTATGGGTTAATGACATGCTAAACTATATTTTGTGGTTAGCTCTTTTTTTCAGTCTCATAAATATAAAGTGTAAACAGTGTAAAACTATAAGGTCAGGGAAATTGGATATTCACGACCGAAACGCGCATAGCAAAACAATATACAAACAACAGTAGGAACAAGCAGTAAAATTACCTCAACTGGATATTACAGGTTTTAAATTTAAAATGTGTCCTCAAAAACAGCTGTTGCAAATAAACCAGCTTGGTTTATTTCGTGGACGGTGCAGGTCAACTCTGTCTCAGTGATCAGGCGAGATGTGGGTTGGGAAACCCACAGTGAAGTCCGTCCGGGTTTCATTGGTGCGTCTGGTAGGGGTAAGACAGAATCTTTACCATCAGAGCAACGTTGGTAGAGTTTCATGGGTTTTTATGCTCAAAAGTCACTGACAAGACCGAACCCGTTCCTTTGATCCGAATTGGTAGATGGCTTTAGGGCACCCATGCGATTGATTGGCCTCATTTCCTTGGAACCATCAATAAACACAGATGGATCAGCTATTTGCAATCACCTCAGGGTGTGTCTTTGTGTGTTAAATTGCGGTCCCCCCTCTTCTTTTCAAGGGTGGGGTTGGACAGAGGGAAGGGGGGGGTCCCCCTGGCCTGATCCTAGGGAGCCGAGCGTCAGCAGTAAAGGAGCGTGGGAGGAGTGACACTGCGTGTTTTACAGAAGCCCTTTTCTGATCTGGGAGAGGCAGGACGCCACGTAAACTACCTGCCGGATGACTGCCCGTCCCTCTTCAAAATGTAATGCCTTTCACTTTAGCGGTGCTTTTCTCTCCGGAGCGCTGCGGTTAGGTGGCTGCTGGTTGGCCCGGTCCTGGGGGAATCCGGTCACCTGCCTTTTTCAGCCTCTGTCGTTAGGGAACAGGAAGTACGGCGGGGGAGGAAAGCTCATCATTTCTTCATGAGATGACATCTGCAGGGGGAAAACCTTTTAGCCTCTCCGTCCCACTCCCCTTACGGAAACCGCAGCTTTGTTTTTAAATAAATCAAACCGTGTTTCCAGCCTCTGCTGGCATATCCTCACATTACAGGGCGAATGAGAAACTACATCTCCCTAACCTCTTTCCACAATGCAATACAGGGGTTTGCTGCAGCGTACATGGGCCCGGGGTTAGAACATGTATTATTGATTAGGTAGAGGCAATAGTATAGAATATAATGATGTAAAAGAACCTCGGGTGACAGTGCGGAAAGTGTGCGTGCGGTGTGTGCATGTATGTGCGTGCGTGCGTGTGTGGGGTAAGCAATAGCTTTCTGAGCCCAAGGGGATTGCCCAATCATCATCGCTTTCTGCTGTCACCCTGATGGAGAAGGAAATGGCCGCCTCTTCCACTTGTGCTGACATTGCTCTTTACTCCCCTCTCCTCTCTCTCACTCCCTCTCCACTCTGTGGAAAAAGAAAGCAACTGAATCTCACAGAGACACTGATTCCAAAGTCATTGTTTTGGAGATAACATGGTCAATCCAGAAATGCAACCTGTAATAACACAGGGGTTATTATGTGGGGGGGGGGGGGTGGGGGGGGGTGCAAACAAAATATTTTGGCAGGGAGATACTGTATGTTCTGAAAGTTAATGCTCTGAAATCAGTCACATACATACTGTGCACAAGTGCACATTCTGTACTGTAGATGGGCATTAGCACAGTAGCCTATTTTTAATAGGTCTGTTATGTGATCAGCAATGCTGTATTTATACCGTATAACTATATTTCCCTTCCTTGACCTCAAATAGAGCCTTAAAGTACTTGCATTTGAAGTAGGACGATATGCAGCTACAACGTTTTAATGCATAGATACAGTATAATTGCGTTTTGTTCTTATCTACAGTCAGGTCCATAAGTATTTGGACAGTGACACAATTTTTGTTGTTTTGGCTCTGTACTCCAGCACATTAGATTTTAAATGAAACAGTGACTACGAGGTTAAAGTGAAGACTTTCAGCTTTAATTTGAGGGTTTTTACGTCCATATCGGGTGAACTGTGTAGCAATTGTCGCCATTTCTATACATAGTCGCCCCCAATTTAGAGGACCAAAAGTAATTGGACAAATTAACATAAATTTTAATAAAGTTATATTTAATATTTGGTTGCATATCCGTATCATACGTGCATATTTGAGCAGAGAAAGTGGTGCTTTTACATACTTCATAATCTGTGATTCATTCTTTATGTCTTTAGAGACACGTCTTTATTTATTAGGGCACTTGGGATAAAAAGATAAAGTTATAAGATAAAGTTATATATATATACAGATCCTTTCCAAAAAATTAGAATATTATATTTCAAGAAATTAGAATAGTGTGTCGAAAATCAGCATTTACTTCAGTTATTTCAGAGAATGAATGTTTTAGACTGAGTGTCACACTATCATCTAATTTACACAAAACACCTGCAAAGTTTATCTCAGTTTGGTTCAGTATGGGGAAGACTGCAGACTTGACAATTGGCCAGAAGACCATCATTGACACCCTCCAGAAGATGGGTAAGCCACAAAAGGTCATCGCTAAGGAGGCTGGCTGTTCACAGAGTGCAGTGTCCAAGCATATCAATAGAAAGTTTAGTGGAAGGGAAAAATGTGGCAGGAGAAGGTGCACAAGCTAAAGAGATGACCGTAGGCTTCAGCGGATTGTCAAGCAAAGACGATTCCAAAATTTGGCGGAGATGCAGAGGGAGTGGACTGAGGCTGTGCTTCAAAAACCACCAGGTACAGATGTATCCAGGACATGGGCTACAACTGTCGGATTCCTCGAGTCAAGCCACTCCACTCATTCTCTGAAATAACTGAAGTAAATGCTGATTTTCGACACACTATTCTAATTTCTTGAAATACTGTTTTGGGGGTTTTCTGGAGCTGTAAGCCAAAATTATGAAAAATGAAACGAATAAAGGCTAGAAATATTAAACTTTGTGTGTAATTAATCTATAATCTATGAAAGTTTCACTTTTTGAATGGAATTATGGAAAAAAAAAAACTTCCATGATATTCTAATTTTTTGGAAAGGATCTGTATATATATATACACACACACACACACACGTATTTATGAATTTTTTTGCAGTTAAAATTTTTATTTTATGTTTGCACAAGAGAACAGCAGTGGTGTCCTATTTGGGATTTGAATGAATGGTCTTGAGACCAGGGTGTAAATGCCCTATCCATTACACCACATACAGCCCGGTAAACCGCACAGTGCCGTGTACCTCAGTCCTCCCAGCTGCACCATTACAAAGTGCTGGTATTACACATTGAGCTGTCTGGCCAACTCCCTTGTCCCTTAAACTTCATTTTGACCTATATTGGAAAGTGCGCACGGAGCGGACAGTCGGGGCCTTATGGCTCCCCTTGGCTCCTTCTTTCTATCCATTTGCAGTTCACCGGCTAGATTTACATGCACCTCCTGACAGCAAACCAATAAGCCTCAGCGTTAGGTGGCAACTCTGCCGCTATTACCTTTTACTTTTATCTTTTGTTTTTAATCTAGCCTTGCCCTCAGTCAGGGTTTAACTACGGGGTTAGTGTCCTCACAAAAAGTGTTGCGCATTTGAAGAAAGAATACAAAACCCAATAGCTCCTATACCGCTCTACGAAAATACCCCTGAACCAGCCAGGGACTGGGCGGCGGGGCTAAAGGCCCTTCTCTCAGCATTACTCCTCCCTGTTGTGCATTACTCCGCCCTGTTATGCATGACTCCGCCCTGTTATGTATGACTCCGCCCTGTTCTGCATTACTCCTACCTGTTCTCCATGACTCCGCCCTGTTATGCATTACTCCGCCCTGTTATGCATTACTCCGCCCTGTTATGCATTACTCCGCCCTGTTATGCATTACTCCGCCCTGTTATGCATTACTCCGCCCTGTTATGCATTACTCCGCCCTGTTATGCATTACTCCGCCCTGTTATGCATTACTCCGCCCTGTTATGCATTACTCCGCCCTGTTATGCATTACGCCGCCCTGTTATGCATTACTCCGCCCTGTTATGCATTACTCCGCCCTGTTATGCATTACTCCGCCCTGTTATGCATTACTCCGCCCTGTTATGCATTACTCCGCCCTGTTATGCATTACTCCGCCCTGTTATGCATTACTCCGCCCTGTTATGCATTACTCCGCCCTGTTATGCATTACTCCGCCCTGTTATGCATTACTCCGCCCTGTTATGCATTACTCCGCCCTGTTATGCATTACTCCGCCCTGTTATGCATTACTCCGCCCTGTTATGCATTACTCCGCCCTGTTATGCATTACTCCGCCCTGTTATGCATTACTCCGCCCTGTTATGCATTACTCCGCCCTGTTATGCATTACTCCGCCCTGTTATGCATTACTCCGCCCTGTTATGCATTACTCCGTCCTGTTATGCATTACTCCGCCCTGTTATGCATTGCTCCGCCCTGTTATGCATTGCTCCGCCCTGTTATGCATCGCTCCGCCCTGTTATGCATCGCTCCGCCCTGTTATGCATCGCTCCGCCCTGTTATGCATGGCTCCGCCCTGTTATGTATGGCTCCGCCCTGTGCTGAATTACTCTGCCCTGTTCACAGCCACAAAAGAAGGGATGAGGTGTTTCAAGTGAATGCAAACTGAACTGGGAAAGGTGAGATGGTTCAACATCTGCATTTCATTTTCTAGAGGACGTGTTCAATACGTTTGTTGTGTTAATGTGTTTACTGTGGCGCGTTGTGGGATGTCAGTGGCCAGGGCAGGGTTATTTTGGAAAGAGTGGAGCATTCCGCTGGAGTTTCTGACCTGGCTTTGGTTTCTGCACCAACAGTCCCTGGAGGCAGCTGATTGGAGTAGCTCTGTCTGATTGGAGTAGCTCTGTCTTGCAGCTGACAATCATGTTTTCTTGTAAAAATCTAGTTTAGGAAGTTTGTGTCTCATTTAACAAATATATATTAAAAAATCTCAGTCAGATTGAGATGTTGCACAATTTAATTTGTGTTCTCAGTTGTGTTTTTGTGATTGAGTTTCAGAACCGAAGTGTGGCGTGCGTTTGTTGAGCGTGTCTGTGGGCTTTTTTATTGTGCGATGCGGGGCGCAGGACCCCAGCGGTGAGGGGGGGCACAGAGCTAATTAGCGGCGTGTTTAACGCGCTCCAGCGGGAAGCCTTCAGGGATCTGAGCGCTAATGAGACGGAGCTACCGGCACATTCCAGGTAGCAGAAGGTCCTCTGTGTGGAGGACAGTGTGGCGTCTTCATTACATACTGGCCTTTGCCACGGTGACTTCTCCTTTGTGTGTGTGTGTGTGTGTGTGTGTGTGTGTGTGTGTGTCACCCCTCCTCTCCCATGGGCTGTTTTCCCCATCCTCTCCTCCCTTTCTTGTTCCTCCATCCCTCCATCCCTCCCTCCCGTGATCTCCCCCTCTCCTCTCTGTATAGGAAGCTGTAAGTCCCCCTGTGGACTAGACTCCCGCTGGGTTCTCAAGCTCTCACCCTGCCTCACTGCAGAGAACACACGTCGTCTTCCGTGTTCCCGCCCACCCACCGGTCTTACGAGAGAGTCCGTTCTTTCAACCTTTTGCTTAAACACTCATTTAAAAGGTGACATTAGTTTCCACGTGTTGCGGAATGAGGTTATACCTCATCTCTGTGCTGTTTGTGGCACTTTTCATAGCAGGTGTTTTTTAAAACATTGTTGTTTATTTTAACTATGGCATATGTTGCTTGTAAGTGTAGTTGGAATGCATTGTTTGCCAGGGAAGCCATAGATTTCCCAGGGTGTGGTGAATCGCCCGGCTGCAGCTTCCGCGTCTAATCGGGAGCTTCAGGAGCGGCCCTACGGATCGCTCTCCGGAAACAACTAAATTACGCCTGTAGTCGGGGCGCTGCCGCCACGGAAACACAATTAACCTCTCTTCCCACCAGGCGAGCTTTGTCACATTCAACACTAATAACTGCCTAGCGAATGTGAAGAAGGCTGCTAAAAACCACGGCGGGAAGCGGGCGACAGGGAAGGAAGCGTCGTGTTCCTTCCACCTCCCCAAGCACGCTGAGGCTGCTGGGCTGTCCCCTCCAGCTGTGCTGACATAGTGCTGTTCCACTACACCCCTCAGACAGGGGAGCTCTCTCTGGGCGTCGGCCATGTCGTAATCTCCCTCTGAGTCTCTGAACAGCAGCAGGGATTACCCGTTTCTGAATTAATCTGCACGGCAGCCTTTCTGTTCTGTGTCCTGTGTGCAGTGAGAGATGGGGAGGGGCGGTAACATGCAGATTGAGGGGCGGTAACATGCAGATTGAGGGGCGGTAACATGCAGATTGAGGGGCGGTAACATGCAGATTGAGGGGCGGTAACATGCAGATTGAGGGGCGGTAACATGCCGATTGAGGGGCGGTAACATGCCGATTGAGGGGCGGTAACATGCAGATTGAGGGGCGGTAACATGCAGATTGAGGGGGCAGTAGATATTACTGGAACAAGGCTTTAGTTCTCTGAATTTTTGTCTCTGAACTTACCATCTCTCATGCTTAAATCCTGCCATGAGTCATGACCCCCTGCCTCCTCACTCAAACGTGGAGCACAAAAGTGTGGAGCACAAAAGGTAGCTGGGCAACCACACGGAGACCCCGCCCCACTGCAGAACTGACCTATCTCAGATGTGTTTGGACTCCCCAGTCTCCCAGACAGTATATCTTAAGTGCCCCTCCTCAGAAAGGTTACTACAGTCGAAGGTTGGAAGGTCTTTTGTGACCATCGTAATGTTGACGGACAGAATGAACCCTCTATCGTTCTCTATCTCTCCTTCCATCAGTGCAGAGGGATTCTCGGAGGACAGTGCACTCATTGCTGTTGATCCACACATTGGATTGGTTTGGATTGCTCCTGTGAGAAAGAATAATGTGAGGGCTATAGAGATGGAGCCTCGGCGTAGGCCTGGAATATGAATGAAGAAATTAAAGGGAATGAACGACGCGCTCCAGCTAGTCGAGTCTACTCCAGTCTCAATCAGCAGTGCAGCGAGAGGGAGTTTACACACCCGAGTGTGCTGCTTACCGGCTGTGCAGCGGGAGGATTGTTATGGGGCTGGTGGGGAATAGCTGTTTAGATGTTAGTGAAAAGTCATTGTGCCTGATTTTCTGCCTAATCACCATGATTCAGCACGTCTGCTCTGCAGGTCTCATTCCACAGACGAAGAACTGGGCAGTAAAATGCTGAGGTTTTTATGCGGCCCTGTTTTTGCCGTATCACGACTTCAGTCATAAACTCATAAAGATTGCATGAAGTGTCAGACCGAGGACCAGAGCCTCTAAGTGTGCGGTGGCTTTTGATCCCTCAGCTCTGCAGCAAAGTCTGCAGTGCGCACACACACACACACACACACACACACACATACACAAATGCACACAAACTCACACGCACTCGCACACACGCTCACACACGTGCACACGCAACCACACACACACATATACGCAAACGCACACACACACACACACACACACACACGTTCACGCACTCACAAACACACACGCAACCACACACATACGCACGCACGCGCACACACACACACACACACACACACACACACGCACACACACACCACCTTCTCCTCTACAGACATAAACTGGAGGCCAGCTTCTTGAACGTGCCATTTCTCCCTTCCTTTGCTGATGCCTTTTTAGAATCCCCCACAAAAAGAGCAGGATGGGCTTTTCACAGCCTGTAAATTCACCCACTGACTTCAGCCTCCGGAAAAGATCTCACTGAAGTCCATCTGTATTCACAACCATGCCCCCTCTCCCACCCCCCAATGATTCCTTTTACAGCAACATAGATTTTCCTCCAACGAAAATGAGTCAAACGTGCCATTTTGTGACGGGCTCTACAAACTCTGCACATCCCACAGTAGAAAGCCTTTGCTTTCCAGTCCTCGTCGTTTTTGTTTTTTGCCCGTTTCTCGTTCCCGGCGTCTTAGACTCCGCAGGTAATGTTTCTCACGAGAGCGTCCTGTTTGTGTCCGCAGGTTCTGCATGCAGAAGAGTGCCAAGCTGGTGCCCGGGGTGACATTGGACCTGATCGAGAAGTAAGTAGCGCCTCCCTTCCTCCCCTCTGTGCCACGGCTTGGCAGCCCGTCTGTTCCGAGGCTTCGCTTTGAGCTTTTTCTTTTTATTTCTCATGTCTACAGGTTATTTATTTTTGATTTATTTTTTCACCGCTCTTTTCTTTTCGCGAAAACACGGAGCCGCGTTTTGACGGCCTCGTGATCCTTCTCCTTTCAATAAAACACAGATCACTTTTTAAAACCAGAACTCTCCTGGTGGTTTAAGAATCGGTTTTTGAAGGCTGGCTGTCGATTGCCTGCCTGTGTTGTGGCAAACATGCATATCTTCCGTAGTAATTAAACCGTTTTCATGCCGAGGGCGTGTCGTGCTGCTCGTGATAGGCGGCGGTGGCGGCGGCAAAGCCTCCAGAATATCACCCCAAAGCATGAGCTCAAAGCACCCGGAGAAATGACAGAGCAGTCACCCAAAAGAAAATCACCATCAGTGAGAGTTTCCTTCTCAACTACAAAATATGATCCAGGAACTGCCTCCCATTCCTACTCTGTCTTCTTCATGCTCACATATAAAGTAAAGCTCTCTGTTTCTCTCTCTCTCTCTCATACACACATACACATATAAAGTAAAGCTCTCTCTCTCTCCCTCATACACACATATAAAGTAAAGCTCTCTGTTTCTCTCTCTCTCCCTCATACACACATATAAAGTAAAGCTCTCTGTTTCTCTCTCTCTCCCTCATACACACATATAAAGTAAAGCTTTCTGTTTCTCTCTCTCTCCCTCATACACAAATATAAAGTAAAGCTCTCTGTTTCTCTCTCTCTCCCTCATACACACATATAAAGTAAAGCTCTCTGTTTCTCTCTCTCGCTCATACACACATATAAAGTAAAGCTCTCTCTCTCTCGCTCATACACACATATAAAGTAAAGCTCTCTCTCTCTCATACACACATATAAAGTAAAGCTCTATGTTTCTCTCTCTCGCTCATACACACATATAAAGTAAAGCTCTCTCTCTCTCCCTCATACACACATATAAAGTAAAGCTCTCTCTCTCTCCCTCATACACACATATAAAGTAAAGCTCTCTCTTTCTCTCTCTCTCGCTCATACACACATAAAGTAAAGCTCTCTCTCCCTCATACACACATATAAAGTAAAGCTCTCTGTTTCTCTCTCTCTCGCTCATACACACATATAAAGTAAAGCTCTATGTTTCTCTCTCTCTCCCTCATACACACATATAAAGTAAAGCTCTCTGTTTGTCTCTCTCTCCCTCATACACACATATAAAGTAAAGCTCTCTGTTTCTCTCTCTCTCCCTCATACACACATATAAAGCAAAGCTCTATGTTTCTCTCTCTCTCCCTCATACACACATATAAAGTAAAGCTCTCTCTCTCTCTCTCCCTCATACACATACACACATATAAAGTAAAGCTCTCTCTCTCTCCCTCGTACACACATATACACATATAAACTAAAGCTCTCTTTTTCTCTGAAGTTGAACCATGAAGTGTTCAGCTCAGAAGCATCAAAAAGCAGCAAAAAGCAGATAAAAATAAAAAGGCATTGTGGCATTGAGGATCCAGAGCTGGCTGTAATCATGTGGATGTGAGCTGATGTGAGCACTGCCAGCTCCAGACCGCTTCAGAACTGGAGCCACCGCAAAGACGCCAGTGTTTCAACCAGTACCTCCCCAACCAGTACCTCCCCATCTGCACTCTGAACCGGTACCGAGCCACTCCCCCATCTGCACTCTGAACCGGTACCGAGACACTCCCCCATCTGCACTCTGAACCGGTACCGAGACACTCCCCCCATGCGCACTATGAATCAGTACCGAGCCACTCCCCCATGCGCACTATGAATCAGTACCGAGCCACTCCCCCATCTGCACTCTGAATCAGTACCGAGCCACTCCCCCATCTGCACTCTGAACCAGTACCGAGACACTCCCCCATGCGCACTATGAATCAGTACCGAGCCACTCCTCCATCTGCACTCTGAATCAGTACCGAGCCACTCCCCCATCTGCACTCTAAACCAGTACCGAGACACTCCCCCATGCGCACTATGAATCAGTACCGAGCCACTCTTCATCTGCACTCTGAATCAGTACCGAGCCACTCCCCCATCTGCACTCTGAACCGGTCACGAGTCCACTCCCCCATGCGCACTATGAATCAGTACCGAGACACTCCCCCATGCGCCCTATGAATCAGTACCGAGCCACTCCTCCATCTGCACTCTGAATCAGTACCGAGCCACTCCTCCATCTGCACTCTGAATCAGTACCGAGCCCACTCCCCGCTGCTATTCCCAGCCAGAGCCGCGGTTCTGGAACGTTGCACTTGAAACGGCGGCCCGGCGCCCGCTGCGCGCAGGAAATGCGTCGGAGACGCGGCTCAGCGGAGGCCTCGGTGATTCCCGAGGCAGGCAGGGGGAAATCAGCGGGAGCGGGGAACAGCCTTTGAGCACTCGCCAGATGAAAGCCCGAGTGTTGGCAGGCTAGATCCTTTTCTCTCTCTTTCTTTTCTCGCTGCCTCCCAACAACACTTGTGCAAAGGCTTTACCTTTCAGCTCTGCCGCCGAACACCACCCAAAGGACAAAACAAAAGTTCTTCAAGACGGGCCTGTGAAGCGACGCGCTCCTAAAAGGCACGTAATGTACTGTAAGTTTGGCCGCTCTCCGCCAACGGCAAATGGCACTCTGGGAAAGAAGAGCGAGTTACAGTCGCGCTGTTTTTGACAGTTATCTCAGCGATTTCAGCCTGGGCTGCGCAGCTCACTGCTCCATTAGGGTGATGTATGACTGCGTGACACACCCTGGTGCGCGCGCTACGTCAGCAGCCACAGCATTAACCAGCTAAATAAGCGCATTCCGGAGGCTTTCATATACCGTCCTGCCGAGCGTGGGCGTTGGCTTCTCACTCTCTCTCTCTGCCGTAGACAACTTCATTTACTCCAGTCAGAGTTCACGAGAATTGCAGTGGGAGTCCGTCCAGCGCCTGGCATGCTGAGTTAAAAAAATTAAAAAATAAAACAATTTTTAAAAATGCTTCCCATGGTTCCTCTTTCCCCCCCAGTCCAGCCGATTATGCGTCTGTTCCATGCTGCATACACCCCCTCCCTGCACCGTTTACCCCAAACAACTTTGGCTGCGTCGTGCCAGGAAAGACAAAGTGCTGTGCTTTACCGGGTCAGTTAATTCCATTTTGCGGGAAGTCCTGTCGAGACCAGCGAACCTGTGCAGTATTGCTTTGTGGCTTTACCTGCCCCACACTCGGAGTAATGAAGACTAAGAGAAGAGGCCCAGGCGTGCGGACGGAGAAGGAGCTTTCTGCTTGCTTCATTAGAGCCGTGCTGAGGCCTACGCGGGACTCTGCGGGCACTTAATGCGCTTTGCTCTAAATAATGAGGCTTGATAACAAAGCTCGTGGGCCTGTAATGTTACCCGGCTTTTACTCCTCCCCGGCATCCTATTTAGACACTGCAAGGGCTTTTTATGCTCAATTCCAAGTTATTTTAATCAAACAAACACAGAATGCTTAGTTGTTAAGAGCAGCGTGTCCCTGTTTTTATCTGGGGATTTGCGCGGGCTGTTGGTTTTATGGAGGTAATGACTGCTCCCCAAGTTTATGACCCCCCTCGACCTCCTTACTGAGCTTTGCAGTCCAAACCCATGTCTGTTTAGAGTATATCGTACTTCACAAAGGGAAGCTCCACCCAAAAATAATGATGATGTTGGTTGTGTCTCACCCTCGGTATAGTTTGTGTGACCTGTATTTATTTGCTTAAGTCTGTATCAAGCCTTTCATCTGTATCTGCTAAAGAGCATTTGAAGCGATGATGTCTTTGGGATATAACTCCTCAGCCTTGTCTCATGTATATGAATGGAGCTGTCATTTTAATTGGAGAATGCAGTCTAATAGTGACAAATCTATTGTTTTCTTTGCATTTCGCGAAACGCGAGACTGCAGGTCCTGCTTCCGTAAAATCTCAACCGCAGCTTACACTAAATACGGTACTAACGATAACGTTTTATTTAAATAAATGGCTGGCGGCTCCGGAAGGGCTTTATTTAATTATTGAAAGGGATGCACTCTGCAGTGCATTTGTCACGGCCGACGCACGTCTTCCCAGTGTTGGGTTGCATCTAATGCGGTAATAATGCATCGCAATAAAAGTTTTGCGCACAAACGGATCCCGTTTGCTGCCAGATGTCTTCACTCCCGCGCTCATTCCGACAAACGTCGCGTTTAAAACATCGCGGACGCCTCCGCAATAAACCGGCGTAACTAGCTGGCGAAAGACTTATCGTGTGGCTTTTCACAGATTCGGTGATTTATGAGGCAGTCCTGTCCTGTATATAGGCCACGTTCATTAATGAGAGAGTTAAGGGAGAATTGGGTTAGAAAGAGCTTAATGATGCAGCGTGTGGAGAGGGGTTTGGGGAGCACTTGTGCAGGTGAAGAGAGGTGCTGTTGGGAGCTGCTGATCTTTTCTCAATGAGCCGCTCTGACGGGCCGTTTCAAAGGATAGGAGGTGACATTTGCCTCCAGGTTTTGACGCAGCAGGAGATCGGTGAGTCAGCTATCACGTGTCTGTGATACGAGCCGATGAGCAATTTGTCTTTTTCTCTCTCTTACTCATTCAGTCCCATGTGTACACACACACACACACACACACACACACACACACACACACACATACACACATACACACATCCTTGCGGCCGCACCACTCACACTCGCGAACACCCACACCCATGTGCGCACACACACACACACACACACACACACACACACACACACACATGCACCCATGCGCGCGCACACACACAGACTCTTTGAAATGGAGTGATCAGCTCTGCTGAGCAGGCTGCAGTGTTATTAATTATTATGTGTCACTCATTATTTACAGAAGCATTAAGTCACCGGAGAGTAATTTAGCAGCCCTGCAGAGTGCAGACCGTACAGGCGTGAGCGTGAGCATTTATGCACAGACAGACCTGTAAGGCCAGTCCAGGGTGCCTGTCCCAGCACTTTTACGGGTTTTGTGTGTTATAAAGTTATGTTACTACCCTTGAGAATTTCCCCCCAAGGTAACGATCAGTGATCCCATGACTCCTGTGTCCTTTCCAACGGAACGCCGCGTGGAACTTTTCCGAATCGTCATTCGCGTCCCGGGCCCGTTGTTCCTCGCACACACCCGTCCATGACACCCCCAGGAGACTAAAAGACATTTCCATCTGTAATGGATACACAGCCCCTTCAGGGCTTTTAAATGGGAATTTTTGTCAGATAGTGACTCAACTTGATCAGCGCGGCCCCGAGGTAATTATCCACGGCATGGCTCACAGGATTAATTATGTTAACAAGGGAGACTTAGAGACGAGACGGAAGCCTTACATCACGGATGCAGTCAGTGGCTCGTCCTTCCCGCTCAAGGAGCGGCGGTGGAAATGAAAGTGTTGCCGATAATGAAATAGTAATATTGGTGTAAGATAAGTTAGGGTGCCCTGGGATTTGGAGGAAGGGGGGCGGGAGCTTTAGCTTGCGAAGCTTTAGAAGTAAGGCTGAGCCTGCGTTGCATTTCAATGTAAAGTGCGCCTGAGTTTAACCATGCGGCAGGCATGCTGGTGTGGCCTTCATAGACTGCTCTGCGTCTTCCCTCTGGGGGTTGTGTGGAATTTCAACAACACGGTACCAACAGGGAAGGCTGAGGAGGCCCACAGCACCCTCAGGCCCCACAGACTCCTTTAATTTGGGTGAGGGGGACCAGGTAGACACTGGTTGGTTCCCCACCTCACTTGTGGGCTGATGTCAGGTGGATATGTGCCCATGGACCTTCAGAAACATCCGTTTGAGAGGTTGGTTGGCCTGCAGAAGACTAAAGTGCCCCATTGCAGCCCTTGGCCCAGTCAGGTACACATGTACTAGTGCGTGTGTCCCTTATTTAATCTCTGGTCCCCCAAAACCGCAGTCCAGCAGGTCGAGTAGGTCAGCGAGAGAGGTTGCGGAGGTCGCCTTTTCAGGGGCGAGGCAAACGGTGAAAATGTAGCCGGTCAAACAACCAATTTAATCAGCCTCGGGTGAAGGGCTCAGGTTAAAGGAAATCAAGAAAATACTGAGCCCTTCAGGTTCAGAGCCGGAGAAGAGCGATATTACTTTTACAGGATGACCAATACCCCCCCACCACCCCCCATTTAGAACAAGTAGGAAATTATTTTCTATACTTCTTGATCGTTACCAGGGGTATCTTGTATCTTGGTTGTTTTGTAGTTTTTTTTTTCCTCCCTCTTCTGTTCTGGTATTTTATTACCAAGCACCCTCTCCAAGAGCAAGAACACATTTCCCTCCAGGGTTTTATACATTAAATCTGCCGGTAATAAGATGTTGCGGACGGGCTCTGTGGAGTTTACAGAGGGAGCTTTAATAGGAGGCAGGCAGGCAGGCAGGCAGGCAGGAAAACAGCGAGGCTCGAGGAGAGGGTCCTGATCGAAACGCGAGTGTATATCAGCTGCATATTTTTCTCATTAAAGCATCAGCGATCAGGTTGGCCTGTATACCGCGGCATTAAGGCTGGGCGGGTGTGCTGGATCTGTGTAAGGCTTTGCGCTCGCTGAGGCTGGAGCTGAATGTCAGGAAAAGGATCATTTTATAATTTGTTTCTTTTTATTATTCTCCTCATGAACACCCCCCTACTGTAGCTGTTATCCTCCCTCTCTTCACTTTTTCGCTCAAAAACACGTTTCTTCTTTCCGTCGCCGTTTCCCCTTCCTGTGCTGCTCCTCCAGCTTTGCCAAGTTCCATGGCCTGAATATTACATCAACTATGGAAATGTCTCGCCATACATTTTTTTCTCTTTTAAGAGCCGCTTTCTTCTTAACGGATTGCTTTATCTGTTCTCTTGTCTGCCAGCTTCGTTTCCAGGAGATATGCTTGCCTTTTAAAATGGATCAGGGAGGAATATACCCCCTGTATTTTTTGGGGGTTTTTTTCACCTTACCTCATGAAAGGGGATGGATTTGCCAATTAACAATAACTTACTATTTTATTTTAAATAAATGTTAACTTACATGTTATTTTTCGTCTTTTCGAGCTGGAAGGTTTTTGCACAAGCTGCAGTTAAGCTACAGGAATGATGAGAATGATGCTTCTAACATTTGGTGTAGCAGAGTGGATGTGTAACGTTATTATTATAATTTTTTTTAAGTATCAGACTATGTTTGCTGTGAACACCAATGTTTTACACATATCTGAATCTTTGTCATCCAGTGTCACACAGTGAGTTAGCGTGCGAAGGAAGCCGTGCCAGCATCTGTCCTTGGCTTTACTGAATGGACACCGTTTCCTAGCTATATCTATCACTGTGGAAACGCTTAACTGAGATTTATTGTCTGTTTTGTTTTTTTCTTGTCTGCTTAATGTATCCGAGGAGCTGGTTAACTATTGATCTGTGGAATGAACTGGGTCTGTCTGGTATGGGCTACAGCTCTTGTACAAACTACTTGCTTGCACGTCGGCTTGAGTATTAGCTGCCAGCTCGCAGTGAGATGGTGAACATTAGCTAGTTAGCATCGTTAGCTAATTGCAATAACATTGGGTTTATCACATCAACACAACGACTGTTCACATGGGGGAAAATCACGTATTGAATGTAAACCCACTTTGTTTTAATTTGTAGTCATGTGACCTTGATTGATTGGTAACAATATTTCAATGTAGGACCAGAAGCGTGCCAGCTAGCATTGTTATACATACAGCAATAGAGTAAACTTTTGCCCTACGTACGTATACTATGTTAACATAGACTGGAACTGGTATGAGTTTCAGTGCAGAGCTGATGGGGCCAGAAGTGAGTCCTTTGATAGGTTGAGGTTAGTTGCGTACATGATGGATTGCATGTTTGTCTACACTAGCCAATGTAGGGCCCATGATCCATCGCCCTCTTTATACTGATGGTGCCACACTAGAAAAAGATCCAGGGTTTTATTCCTCGTGCTGTCAAACCCTCCCCCATCTCTCTCCCTCTCCCTCTCCCTCTCTCTCCCCCGCACACTCTGCTGATGTGGGCAATAAAACATCTCTGATGGGACTGAGGCCTGGTCAACACATCATCATCATCATCAGCGGGAGAATGGTTTTATTGATCACGCCGGAGCCTGGGTGCTTTGTGTGCGCTGGCCTCGGAACCCCCCCTCCCCCCCGACAGGACCCCCCTGGTAAACCCCGGCAAGGGAGGGGGAGGAGGGAATCACGGGGCCAGGGCGGGAGCCACATCAGTCAGTCAGACCCATCCTTCAGGGGGAGTGCACATGCAGCAAGCCATTGGTAGAATGAGCCGGGCCCTCGCGTTACGGTAATGAGAGAATGCCGCATAGAATGAGCCGGGCCCTTTCGTTGCGGTGATGAGAGCGTGGAGCCGGGCTCACAGAATCTCCACTAGCCGTAATCCCGCTCTTGGTCCCCGGGCTGCAGTGGTTATTAAAATGGGGAGATCAGAGCCATCAGCGGAGGTGATTTCTCATGCATCTCTGTGTTGATTACAGCGAGGAGCGAGGCCCACAGCCCATTGCAGCCAGCTGCCTCTCCTGCTCGCCATCTCCCACTGCTCATTTACATCGCTCGCCGCTGTGAACGTGCAATCGCCAGGCGCACCCTGAATCTAAGAGTTCTGATTGCTATTGATGCCTTGCTCCAGCTGCGGGAGCCCTGGTCTGCTTTGACTTATCCCGGGTTTGTCGCTGCGCACTCAAACTCCACCCCCTTTCCGTCGGCTCGGGCTGTCCTGAGCGGATGACCCGATTTGTCAACTCGATATTTCAGTGTTGATGGAGAGTTATTTCCAACGTCTTATCAGAGGAAGGAATGATTTGCGTTGTTTCTGTTCACAGTGTTTGGGGTTTGTGTTAACAGCATATGGTGGTCTCTGTTAACAGTGTATGGGGTTTGTGTTAACAGCATATGGTGGTCTCTGTTAACAGTGTATGGGGTTTGTGTTAACAGCATATGGTGGTCTCTGTTAACAGTGTATGGGGTTTGTGTTAACAGCATATGGTGGTCTCTGTTAACAGTGTATGGGGTTTGTGTTAACAGCATATGGTGGTCTCTGTTAACAGTGTATGGGAGTTTGTGTTAACACTGTATGGGGTTTGTGTTAACAGCATATGGTGGTCTCTGTTAACAGTGTATGGCGGTTTGTGTTAACGGTGTATTGGGGTTTGTGTTAATAGTGTATGGGAGTTTCTATTAGCAGTGTTTGGGGTTTGTGTTAACAGCATATGGGGGTTTGTGTTAACAGCATATGGGGTCTCTGTTAACAGTGTATGGGAGTTTTTATTAACAGTGTATGGGGGTTTGTGTTAACAGCATATGGGGTCTCTGTTAACAGTGTATGGGAGTTTTTCTTAACAGTGTATGGGGGTTTGTGTTAACAGCATATGGGGTCTCTGTTAACAGTGTATGGGAGTTTTTATTAACAGTGTATGGGGGTTTGTGTTAACAGCATATGGGGTCTCTGTTAACAGTGTATGGGAGTTTTTATTAACAGTGTATGGGGGTTTGTGTTAACAGCATATGGGGTCTCTGTTAACAGTGTAAGGGAGTGTTTATTAACAGTGTATGGGGGTTTGTGTTATGTAGGGAACATGCCTCTATATTCTTACATGTGGAGTATTACTCATGCAAGGTGTTTACATATACATTTATCAGTAATGGTGATAGACAAATAAAACATGTTCGTCTTACCAGTCTTCACCCGGGCACCATAAATGTAGAGAATACGAACGAATCTGGTAGCAGTGAGCAAGATGATTAGTAATATGATTTCTGAATCATCAGAGTCCTCACGCAGGCACCAAATATGTAGAGAATATCCTCGGACAGGGCGCCAATAAAATAGAAATATTTATAAATCCTCACACCAGGGCACCATAAATGTAAGGAATATTCCTCTGTATATATATATATATACACTCTTACATGTTTAACAAAAATAGATTAATTAAACAAGGAAAAACATGAATATTACGTTCTACTAAACAGACATATCGTGTTTTGTGCATATTGTAGCATTTGTGTGTGGGTATGCACATATGGGTGTGTGTGTGTGTCGGTGTGTAGGCCTATGCCACGTGTGCGTTCAGGGAACAAAGGAATCATGTGGAGTAAGCTAACTGTGTCGCAGCATGATGGTGGTTATTGATCTCAAATCTGACGTTACTATAAATAAGTTCACGCACTTCTTTCACAAAATAACATATTTATCTACAGTAAGTTGAATTGAGACCATATCACACAAATGTTAGTACGTGTTAAAGAAAAGAAGAGCAAACCATGCTTGCTAACCAGCAAACCTAGCTTGCTAACCAGCACAACAAGTTTATACAGCTATTATCGCACAAAGGCGAGATACATTCAAATTACCAATAAACAATTCAGACTAAAATCCTAAGCTATGCCTGGGATGTTTGATCAGTCTTACTGAAGTCTGCGGTGAGTTGATTACAGCTGGCTTGTCCTTGAGGTGGATGGCCAGGACGTCTCCTTTGGTCTTTTTCCTGGTTTGCGTCTTTGTCCGACGTCGTCTGGTTATCGCCTGCGTCTTTGTCCGTGGCTGGAACACACCTCGGTCGGAGTTGTGTTAATTCAGTTCTATGGTTAGATGCCGTAGGCAAGCTAACCCGTTCCTTGTGTCTCTCTCCGCGGCCCACCTTTGTAGCTGTGTAGCTAGCAAAAGGGGGAAGACAAAATGGAGTACTGCTTTTGTGCAGCTGTGCTGCTGCACGATAGAGGAAGAGAGAAAAAGTGAATTGGGGCGACAGACTGGAATGTCTTCAGTCTTATGTTTTAATTTTATGGCCCTTAGTGTCTCATATTTCCAAGAGACATGATTGGATCACTAACAACGGACGTTACGCTGTGGCCGTGTTTTAAATGTTTTTTGGGTTTCCTGTGGAATGAATGGAAATGTAGTCTGTTGTCCCTACAGTTAACACTGTGGGAGTTTCCATTAACAGTGTTTGGGGTTTGTGTTAACAGCATATGGGGGTCTCTGTTAACAGTTTATGGGGGTTTGTGTTAACAGTGTATGCGAGCTTCTATTAACAGTGTATGGGATTTATGTTAACGGCGTATGGGGTTTGTGTTGTGCGCTTGTGTCTGTGTGTGAGCAGAATCCCAGGCCGGCTCAATGACAGACGCACTCCACTGGGAGAGCTCAACTGGATCTTTACCGCCATTACAGACACCATCGCCTGGAACGTCCTGCCCAGAGGTATATCTCACAAGGCCTTTTCTGAAGCCTCTTTTTTCTCTAATTCTGTTATTTCTGGCTGTTCAGTACTGCACTACTATGTGTGGTAACGCGTATCACAGCTCTATACTGCAGTTTGTAGATCCTTAAGCACTGACGCTCCGCATTCACTGACACTTAGCACCGTCACAGCAGGTGGATGTTGATCATGAGACATATTTAGCTGTGAATTGTGACTGATCCTTTGAGCAGGAGGTTAAATGGCTCTCAGTCCGGAGGTTTTCACACCAGCGCCTGGCCCAACAGCACAGTTAAGCAGACTGGCGAATGGTGATTTTTGCGCGTTAGAGCTGCATAAATCCTGAGCCGGCGCCGGTCTTTGTTCATCCGCCGACACAGAGCGGGGAGAAAAATGTGCGTAATTAAGGCGTGTCGAGCTTAATCCACTGCACACAAGGATTAGAGTTATTAAAATGCATTGAGGATTCAGCGAGAGAAAACCTTTGTCCCACTAAATTGACTGAAAGGCATGAATAAGCAGATGAGATGCCATTAGAGCCTATAAGCCTGTCTCAGGGCAGGGTGCCTGTGCCATAACCTCTCCCATTGTACTCTGTCCGTGTCCCCGTGTCCCACAGACCTCTTCCAGAAGCTGTTCCGCCAGGACCTGTTGGTTGCCAGCCTGTTCCGCAATTTCCTATTGGCCGAACGGATAATGAGGTCGTACAACTGCACCCCGGTCAGCAGCCCACGCCTCCCCCCGACCTACATGCACGCCATGTGGTAAGCCCTGCGCGTCCGGTCCGCAGACACTCAGAGACCCGTCCGACCCTCACGTTATTCAAAAGATCCTGTCCCCCCTTTAAACGGCACAATGAGATGCTAGTCCTGCGCATTGGGAGAAGAGGATGGTCGCATTATATGAACAGCTGGTGTTCAGCGTGCTGGTGGTTTTGCGTTGCGGTCTCGTAAACGGACAGTAAGCGGGGCGCTCAGACTGAGCTGCCTTAGGTCCGGGGGAGAGCGAGGTGAGGCGAGGGAGAGGTGCGCGAGGAGCCAAAACAAAGAGAGGCCCCTATCCTGAGCCGGAGTTAGACACGGCCCTCCCTGTGAGCCAGTGGTCCCCCGACCCTGTTCCCGGAGATCTACCATCCTTTAGGCTTTCACTCCTTCGGCACACCTGATTCTACTAATTAGCAGCTCAACTGGACCTCTAGCTGTTGACTCAGGTGTGCTTGGTTAGGGTTGGAGTGAAAACCTACAGGAGCAGGGGTGGGGAACCACGGCTGTAAGCCCTCTTCTACTGAGAAGGTGTTAATGCCGGGACATGGCTGTGCAATCTCACAAATGACATCTCACAATTAAATAAAGAGCCTTAGGATGGCGAGAGGCACACATTGTGTAAATTAAGCTTTTATTGCATTGTTGTTATCTGCGTTTGCCGAACTCCCGGCTGCGGAGTGTAATTATCCTCGCCGAAAACGCTCGCTATTTATTTATTTATGTTACTTTGCGGAGCGGGAGCTTTTTGTCCCCCCCCCCCCCCCCCCCCCCGTCCTCATTGTTTGTTTTTTTCTCCTCCTCCTCCTCACTCCGTCCGTTTCCACGAGCGAGCGCTTCCTCCAGCTGCCAGGACCGTTTATACAGAGGTTTTATTGAAGCTTCGGCGCGTTTGGTTGTTGGCGAGGGACGGGTTCCCGCGTCCTCCATCTTGTTTTACAGAGTCAGGGCTGATATGGGGTTTCCTTTCATTAGGCCCATTACTGCTGGAGCGGGTAAAGTGCGATGCCTCTGATCTGTTGACGTGTGTGAAACTCTCCCGTACTGCGAGCTGAGCCCCAGAGCCCAGAGACGCCCCTTCAGTGTCAGCACTGCCACTCAGCTCTGAAAGCAGGGGGAAGTGATTTACGACGAGGCGCGCATGCAAACTGTGCTCATTATTCAAATGGCCCGCGTGGACTTCTCAATATTAATATTTGCGCACCGGAGATAAATTTGGTCGGGAGCGGGTAAGACGCCCCCCAACGCCGAAGCCAAAATACTCCGTCCCGCTTCCTCGTACCGTCACAGAAGAGCGGAAAAGAAGCTCGCCGTGTCAGAGTAAGCACTAACAGACGCATGCCATCGCGCCTCTCAGCTCCTTAATAGGCCCCAACACTTTGCTTTGTTTGTGTGCAAATATTTAATAGCTTCCATGTTCTCTTCCTGCTTGTGCCTGTATAGCTTTGTGTGCCTTTGATATCCAAGAGCAAGGAATATTCGGCATTGAGGAAAGCCGCGTTTAAATGCACTTTCTGGAGAGGGAACGTTTATTTATTTATTAATTATTCATTTATTTAACCAGGAAAGCCTCAAAAGGGGAACCTGATATAAAATCTGAGTATTATCAGGGATTCCAAAATTTTCACAAGAACACGGTGGTCCTCGCTATTACACTTTTCACCAGAGAAAAGAACCATCTGAAAGTGGTATAATTGTGCATTATGCCACACTCCTACTGCATGAAGACTCCCCAAAAACACGTGTTAAAGAAAAGAAAATCCATGACTCCTAACCTCTCTCTCTGCTTAAGTCTCTCCTCGACCAATCACCCGTGATGCCAATATCTGTGATCAGCGATGGATAAACGTTATGGCTGTGAGGTCACCCTCAATGCAGACCTTTGCGGGAGGGGCTCCAGTGTGGCTCGAATGACCCTGCTTTCTCTGAACTAACTCCTGCGTTTTGGTGCTGCCCCCTGCAGGCAGGCGTGGGACTTGGCCGTGGACATCTGCCTCTCCCAGCTCCCCACCATCATAGAGGAGGGCACCGCCTTCAGGGTGAGTGTGCGCCGCGGGTCGCTCGGCAACAGCGGCCGGGTTCTCGCGTCCTTCAGAGGACGAGCAGCGGGGCCCGGGGCTAGTACAAACGGCTCCATGCTGGGATATTATCCAGCTAAAGATGTTAACGTGAGCGATAAGCTACCGGTCGGGCGCAGAGAAAGAGCTCTCTGATGACGGAGCGGTCTGTGGGGTCCGGTGAGGGAGCGCTGCCTTTTTCTCCTTCTGCTCGGAGAGGCCGATTCCGCCGGGGGGTGCGGACACGTTCCGTTCAGCGCTACCGTGTTGCGTCATTTAGTCAGATTCATCTTTTGGCCCTCCTTCCTGCCAAGGATCAGTTAAACTAAAGCAAGGCTGGAGATGAAGCGGAAATGAGGCGCGGCTGCCAGCGGGGATTTGCCCTCTCTCTCGCTTGACGTTGTTAAAATGCGTAGTGTGCAGTGACGTTTCCCCAGCGCTGCGCCAGGGCCTTTAACCTGTGGAGCACTCTCAGTTCAGGAGTTTTTACCGGAGATGTTCCACAGCCTGGCCTCGTGGGTGGGTGGGGATGGGGTCCATCCGCCATGTGGGGTCGGTTTAGTGGCGTGACGGTGAGAGGGGTGCTCTCTCTCTCCAAATCCAAATCCAAAAAAGCTTTATTGGCAGGAAATACTTAGAACAGTAAATATTGCCAAGGCGTATAGTACTGCAAACAACAATAACCACAACAGTATAATGAGTAATGATGACCATAATAAAAATAATAATAATAACAACAATAATAATAGTAATTATAATAATAATAAAAACATTGAAAATTAATGAAGTAATAACAGGGATGTTCTTGGTCACTCAGTGTCCAACAATGCGGAGTCGGGACCCACGAGATGCGAAGCAATTGCGGCTGTTGGTCCTTCTCCTAACAGGATTTTCATCTTGTCATTCTTTGTCAGGGAAGAGAAGTTCTTTATCATTTTTGAGAGTTTTTTTAAATATATTTGTCTTGTATTTGAATATTTTTCACATTAAAGGAGAAAGTGCATCTCTGTCTCCACCTCTCCTGTCTTACAGTTATTCAGCTTTGTACTGATGCCCCCAACCTATCTCTCTCTCACCTATCTCTATCTCTCTCTCTCACTCTATCTCTCTCTGCCCTTTTCCACCCTCTTGGATTTTCAGCCAGAACTCAAGGTCCAGTAGAATGTATAAGCCTTTATGAGCTCACATTAGATCTTTCTCTCCTCGGTACTGATGCAGCCGTTGTGCAGGTAGTCTTTATGGACCCTGCAGGGTTAGCAGTCCTGGGTAAACAGAGCACAGGCCTTGCAGTGGCTGAGCCGTCTGAGTGGCCCACAGGTCGACTCTATTTAAGGGAGGCTGTTTGCAACGTGAATTTTACTGACCTGAGGAGGTTTTTTTGTTAGGTTTATTTCGTTTTTAATGAAACTGAAGGCTTATGCAGGCAGTGAGCTGCTGCTGCTGCTCTATGACTTCAGCCCCCATTACTGAAACTCACCGAAGCTCCCCGGGCTCTGAGAACTTTGATTATTTGCAAATTAATTTACTCAGCCGGCGCTAATATTTCTCCAGCAGCAGCAGCACGGAGGAGTGGAGGTGGGGCTGAAGGATTTAATTTCAGCTCAGATAGAACTTAGGCTGCTGCCATCAATAAAGGGGGGAAACCTGTCATGACTCTGCTCTAAGTAGGCAAAGGAAGTAGAATTCATTTTTAAATTTAGAACGCACGCGGTCACACTCATTTGGGCACAGATTGCGTAAGGCGTTATGTAATTTTTCATGTCGATGGTCAGTGTGGGATGACTGCGTCCCTTGGCTTGTGTGTGGTTGTGCACGTGTGTTTCTTTGTATGAAGTGTCTCTCGCCTGCATCAGTGAGACGTACATTTATGTATGTATTCAGACTGATTATTGTGTTCCGTTGGGTGTAATTTGGCGGTTTGTGGTCTGTCTCTACAGCACAGTCCCTTCTTCGCGGAGCAGCTGACTGCCTTCCAGGTGTGGCTAACGATGGGCGTGGAGAACAGGAACCCACCCGAGCAGCTCCCCATCGTCCTGCAGGTACGGAACCCCCGCTGCATTATGGGTAACCTGGACCCACCGCCCGTGCGTTCCACACACATCGAACCCAAGATTTTTTATTTTACTTTAACCTCTTAATGCCAAACGCCCCCTAGCGGTCACGCCGGCGTGACGGAAATTATTACATTATACATTTCATTAATTTAATAATATATAATAAACTGCTCACCTCAATATTTTGATTAAATATCCTTAAGATATATCCATTCCTTCTGGGAAAGTGGTTTTTAAGCCCAAAACGTCGGGATAAAACTTCGTAAATAACGTTGGAAACTCGGACCTAATTCTCAAACATGTATTGCAGCTTGATGTCACACCATAAACAATGTGCTGGTAAACTGTTCTGCTTAATTGTATTTCACAAAACTTTGGTTTGAAAAATCATTATACCTTTAGGCTTCAAGAAAAAATACTTTAAAACTTTCATACGGCTGTACATTATTTTTTTCCAATTTTAAACCGACTTGTGCTTTTTTGCACTTGATTACGACTCGTTCGGCTGTGTTCACTTTGGCGTTGTGAAACTCAGCCAGTTTCTGGAGTACCAATCCCATGGCTTAGTATATGTTAGCCAGAGTAGTTTTGAACATGCTTGCAGAGATTTATGCAAAACCGTCGTCAATTGGGTGTATTTCTTTGACTGATAGCACAATAGGCCTATCTGAAGTGGGAAAAACCGTCTTCCACCCGCCTCCACTCTGAGTATTATTAGCTTTCCATTGGGTTTTAAAACTGTCTGTCAAATATTCCAGGAAATAGCCAAGACTCTTATCTTTGAAACAAGCCGGCTATTGAATACAATAGCCGTCGTAAAAAAGGAAATCGAGCCGTGCGTATGAGGAAGTGGCGAGCCACGCGTAATTATCGAACCAAAATGGCGCAGTGTTTTTACCTTGTAGCGTAGCTCGCTACATTCCGTTTAGCAAAGCACAATTAATTAGGTAAGGCCCGCAGTTACATTTTTTACTTTAGAGTATTTTTGATACAGTTTTTGTGTAGTTATGTCGAGATTTTTGAGGCGTTTATCCGTGCACCAAGTGCTAGACGAACTGGATAAGCCAGAAGATGTTTTTGCCGAGGGAGACTCATCCTGTCTCAGTGACGCTGAATCCACTGATGACCGAGATGATGTTGCTGACATGTAAGTTGTTTTATCATACTAACAGTGTTATGCTATAAACGCATTGAATTTCGCCATGGCAGGTAACGTCGTTAGGGCTGGTGGTATTACCGATTTTTCGATATACCAGTGTGAATTCACGCAATGCCATGCGGGTTCGTAATTACATTGTCAACTGTATTTTATTGTTTTTCATACAATTAATATTACAAATTGCACATTCCAACGGTATGATACATAATTTATGAAGTAGACTTAGGGTGTATTGGTGTAAGCATCGAAGGAAATTTAGCTGCAATGCGTGAATCCCTGTGTTTCTTCTGTGAAGCTAACTAACCTTATATACTTATGCATAAAATCGGTCCCTCTCAGCTAAATTAATATAGATAGTATTGCCTTTACAGTGGCAAGCTAGCAAGCATCCCTGTGTTTTCCTGTCTGTTTATTATAGTTTATACGAGTATTAGGAATGGAAGTGTGGTGTTGCTGATTTGCCCACAGCTTAACTGTGAACTACAGTCGACGTTCATTGCTAGGGGATAGCTGCTACATTATGCGAAGGATGTGCTTTGCCTTGTCTGTTCTGTAAGTGATCTTGATGTCTCTGTGCGCACTTACTGTACGTCGCTTTGGATAAAAGCGTCTGCTAAAATAAATGTAATGTAATGCAAGCAAAATTACAGGTAACAAGCAGCTAGCTATCTATTTGTGTCTGAGATGAGCTACTAAAAACGATTTTTTTGAGTGTGAAATGGCTTCTGGAAGTGTTTAGTAAAGTCAATGTTCCACCTGAGTAATTGTTCTGTATGCAGTACAGAAGGCTGTGCAGGTAAACAAAATGGTAATTTATGCATGGTATGAGGGAGAGAACATGATAACATGAGGGAGTACTTGTTGATTATTATTATTGTTGATGTTGTTGTATAAGGGGGACTAATGGGTATATCAACATGGTGGACAATTCCATGGACAGGGTTAGTGGGATTTGTAATGATGCAGATTGCTCTCCTGAGGGAATGTGTAGTCTAAATGGCTTCTGTATGAATGGTTAAATAATCTCTCCTCAACCTCCACCCCGATGTTTGATCCTTTACCTTTTTTTTGTTTTTAGTTCATTTTTTTTAGCTTTTTTGGACCCTGCCATTTTGTACTTTCTTTGTGTAAATACGGTAAACTTCAGCAATTAGAGGCAAGGATCTTTTTATTTGTTACAGCAGGGGTGTTTTTATTTTTTATCTAGGAAACTGGTGGACTTTTGATTTTTTATCCACTGCACTTTTAGTAGTACACCTTAGTGCACTTGTATATAGTTGATATATGTTTTGTCATGTATAAAGTTTTGCCTCCTAAAACCCAACCCCAACGTCCCTGTCATAGGAGGTGGCAACAGAATAAAGGACATGACTGGCAAGCATTAATGTGTAGGGAAGTTTCAATACTATTCCCATTATTCATTTGAAAACCTGTTTGCACATTCCTGGACTCATTTCTGGCTAATGGGGCTCTGGTGAAATACACAAGATTCACTGTGCTGCTACATGGGTTTTGACAGCTTTTTTGTAACCTTGGGTAGTTAGTTGTGTAATATGCAGAACACCAAGAACACGTCTAAAAATGAACTTGTATTGCCAATATTGACAAATTATCTCATTTTATTGTAAAAACCTAAAAAATAAATCATATTGAGACCTTTCTGGAACATTGCCATTTTTGGTACATTTGGCACCATTTGGCACCATTTGGCACCATTTGGATAACGAAAAAGGTTCACCTGAAAAAAACCCCTGTAAAATTTGAATGGTTTGAGATATTGACACCAGATTGTTACCAGAGGTAGGCAGCATATTGATGAATCAGATAGAGGAGTCATTTCCTTGATTGCATTTGTAGCTCCCCAGGTAAAAATTCTTAAACTTGAATGTAGGTACCCGTTTTTTAGTTTTTTATATTTTCTGTACATAAATTGTTGTAGTTAAGTATCAAAAACTGGATTTCTATGAGTTCTCACTGCTTAGTCGTAATACTGCAGGTGTCTGCTTTAATAAAAGCCATGAACCATATTTGTATACCATTATAGTTTTTGAGATAACCACCTTTGTTTGTCACTAGTGAAAACAGGCAAAATTTGGCCTATTTTGCCCTCGGTAGGAAGAGGTTAACACATACAGCATATGGCACACTCCGACAGGGACTTAATTTTTTTCCCCTCCTAATTTAGGCACAGCTGAGGAAATATGGCTGTTTCCAACTTCCCCCCTGTGTTAATGGCAGCTATGTCCCCCTTAAAATTGGCGCTTGTGAGGAACGGCACCCTTTCGTACCGCGCGCGCCTGTCCAGAGGGGAGAATAAAAAGCGATTAAAGGCTTCTCCGCGACGCTCGTTCACAGCCCTCTCCCACCGCCCTGGTCCCTTGGAGACCGCGCAGGGCCCCGGACCGGCGCGAGGGCCGGGCCGTCTCCGGGAGGGCCCAGATGGCGCGGGGGCGGGGGTAAAGGCCCGCGGGGGGTCCTCGTTGAGGAGGCGTCTCAGCCTGGTGGTCTGTAACCCGCAGCAGTCAGCCCGCCCTCTTCCATTCACTGCAGTGTTACAGAGAAAATAAGAGCAAACAAACAATTAGAGGAGAGAGAGAGAGAGAGAGAGAGGAGAGAAGAGAGGAGAGAGGGTGAGAGAGGGTGAGAGAGGGTGAGAGAGTGAGAGAGTGAGAGAGAGTGAGAGAGAGTGAGAGAGAGAGTGGAGAGAGTGAGAGAGAGAGAGAGAGAGAGAGAGAGAGGAGAGGGAGAGAGAGAGAGAGAGAGAGAGAGAGGGGAGGAGAGGGAGAGAGGGAGGAGAGAGGGAGGGAGGGAGGGAGGGAGAGAGAGGGAGGGAGGGAGGGAGGGAGGGGGAGAGAGAGAGCCCAGTGGGGCTCCATCCCTCAGTGCTTCCTGGAGGAAGAGTACCCGCTGAGGCTCCTCCCCCCCCCCCCCCCCCCCAGGTGTGCAGTCAGCGACGCCTAGCGGCCACTAGCCGTGCTCATTAGCATGCCGCTGCTAGCGGAGCCAGACCCCTGCGGTTCCACCACGGCTCAATCGACGCTTTTAGCGCGACAGCCAGACACTCGCATCCCCCCAGCGTCTGTAGATCTTATTTATACTACGGGCTTTTATTTGTGTGTGTATGTAACCTTTGTTCTGCGCGCCACCTCGGTCAGCCTTGTAGAACAGAGTAATAAATCTCTGGCTTCTGCCCAGCTCGCTTCTTAATCTGTTGTGCTGCCGTTGTTTTGCTCTCTCTCTCTCTTCCTGCCTTTCCCTCTCTCGCTCTCTCTCTCATCCACATCTCTCCCCTCTCTTAAGTTACATAAAATCTGTTTGAAGAACAGAGCAGTTGCCCAGCAAGCCAGCCCCTCCCCCACCTCCCCCCGTGGGTTTACAGTAAGCGGCTGCTCTGCCCCCACCCCCCTCCCCCCATGCGCACGCACGACATCACCCGCTGATGCAGGAGCTCAAACACCCGTCTTGACTAAACCCCTAGAGCTGAGTAATAAAGCCTGCTCTTGGGGGGGGGGGGGGGGTGCATTGTTGGGGGCAGCAGTCACTGGCTCAAGTGTGGGAAACAGGAGAGAGTGATAGAGAGAAAGAGAGAGATTATGCGCTGACATCAGCAGCCCCCTCACTGAGTGACGTGCTCCTCGGACCCGGCTCGGACTGTGACGGGGTACGCTGCCGTGACGCTCGAGACGCGTTTGTGGCTTTGATTGAATGCCCCATATCGGGGATTAAAGGAACAAACGTAGGAGCCAGTACGTACTGAGAGGAAGTGACTCATCAAAGCGTGTGCCCTACAGGAAACCCGACGCCCTGAGCAGGGTTAAGCAGAGGTGGGTGTAGAGGGCACTGATGTGTGGGTCAGAGCAGTCACATCACGGCCAGAGTGCGTATAGTAGTGTATGTCCTATGCTATGTGGTCCTCACTCTTTCCTTAGTTGAGAGTGCTATACTATGCGGTCCTCACCCTTCCCTTAGTTGAGAGTGCTATACTATGCGGTCCTCACCCTCCCCTTAGTTGAGAGTGCTATACTATGCGGTCCTCACCCTCCCCTTAGTTGATAGTGCTATACTATGCAGTCCTCACCCTCCCCTTAGTTGAGAGTGCTATACTATGCGGTCCTCACCCTCCCCTTAGGTGATAGTGCTATACTATGCGGTCCTCACCCTCCCGTTAGTTGATAGTGCTATACTATGCGGTCCTCACCCCTCTCCTTAGTTGACAGAGCTATACTATGCGGTCCTCACCCTCCCCTTAGTTGATAGTGCTATACTATGCAGTCCTTACCCTCCCCTTAGTTGACAGAGCTATACTATGCGGTCCTCACCCTCCCCTTAGTTGAGAGTGCTATACTATGCAGTCCTCACCCTCCCCTTAGTTGACAGAGCTATACTATGCGGTCCTCACCCTCCCCTTAGTTGATAGTGCTATACTATGCAGTCCTTACCCTCTCCTTAGTTGACAGAGCTATACTATGCGGTCCTCACCCTCCCCTTAGTTGAGAGTGCTATACTATGCGGTCCTCACCCTCTCCTTAGTTGAGAGTGCTTACTATGCGGTCCTCACCCTCCCCTTAGTTGATAGTGCTATACTATGCGGTCTCACCCTCCCCTTAGTTGATAGTGCTATACTATGCGGTCCTCACCCTCCCTTAGTTGACAGTGCTATACTATGCAGTCCTCACCCTCCCGTTAGTTGACAGTGCTATACTATGCAGTCCTCACCCTCCCGTTAGTTGACAGAGCTATACTATGCAGTCCTCACCCTCCCGTTAGTTGACAGTGCTATACTATGCAGTCCTCACCCTCCCGTTAGTTGACAGTGCTATGCGCTATGCAGTCCTCACCCTCCCCTTAGTTGACAGAGCTATACTATGCAGTCCTCACCCTCCCCTTAGTTGATAGTGCTATGCGCTATGCTATGTGCGGGTGCGTTGTGGGCAGCTTGGGCCCAGCCTCTGGTCTTAGCATCTGCTCTAGATCAGAGAGAAGGGTGTCCAGCATCACCAGCCTGCGCAGGGCTCCCCTGCTGAGGCCTCCCAGTCATCTCAGGGCCCCGCTCTCGGGCGTATGCAGATTGGACATCTGTAGCTGCTAATTTGCGCGCCCGCGCCGTTTGATTTGCCTCCCGTGGCGTCAGCGGCGAGGTCTCTGGGGTCCCCGCCTCGCACGGCTCGCACGCCGCCGGGGTTTGTGTTTGCATGCGAGGCGCCGGTGTCTCCGCTCCGTGTTTAAACCGAAAACACCTGATACAAGCTGTTTCCACACTAATGACATGTGACGCATCCAGCCTTACATCACATGCAGTTCACATACAGATTACTCCTGCGTATACGCAACTGAGTTACAAAGCAGATCTGCCCCTATCGTAGTATACACTATATTTAACATGTGTTAATGCACTTTTTTTATTTGTACTTATACAATTATACATACGATAAGCATGGAGGTTACAGTGCCGTCTGTACTGCAAGGTAGGGATTAAAAATAAAATTTTAAAAACAGTGAACAGTCCTTGTAAATATATTTGTAGTAGTTCAACACTATTCTTTTTTTGAGCCTTCCACTTTTTTAAGCGTTTTATGAAATATAATTGTTAGGGACTGGTGGCCTGTTCTCTGTGGGTATTAAGAATTGCTCTGTTGTGCTTTGCAATATTGAAGCGCCTTAGCTGAATTGAATTATTAAAAATGTCAGTCAAGGTATTATTGAAAGGAATTGGGCTGTTAGTCACAGCTACATCATTTAGGAAATACAGGTTTTATCGGTCGTAATCTTGATCTGTTGTGATGCCTTGCTTTTGTTTCTTTTTAACTGTCCCCTGGTTCTGTGGATTTCATACTAATAGGAAAACTAGTCTTGCTTTTGAGCTGCAAGCTGTTTACAGTTGTTTCCCTCTTATATTTTTACGATAAATTCAAATAAATATTAAACATGCATCTTTAATTGTGTTAGGTGTACATTAGAAACATGTACAAAACACCAACATTTTTGCAATTGTGAAAAATGATTGTTGAAAAGCTCCAGGGCATACACCATACAACACAGGCTCACCCATGCAGTAATGTAATGTTTTAGTGGATTTTAATGCAGTACTCGCAATATTTAAGGGGGCTTTAATGCAGTATTGTAATTTTTTAGTGGATTTTAATGCAGTACTGCAATATTCCAGGGGCTTTTAATCAGTATTATAATGTTTTGGTGGATTTTAATGCAGTATTGCAATGTTTTAGTGGATTTTAATGCAGTACTGCAATATTTCAGGGGGTTTTAATGCAGTATTGTAATGTTTTTGTGGATTTTAATGCAGTATTTTAGTACTGCATGCTTTTTAATGCAGCATTGTAACATTGCAATGTTGCAATATAAGTATTGTAAATGCTAGTGCATATTATTGTAGCGGTAACACTGCTGGTCTGTGGGGGTAGCCTGCCAAGCGGTAATGGGATAAGAAGCGCACAAAAGATGACCGTGAAATTAGCCAATGTTTTTATTACATATTGCGATGAAGAACAAACAAATAATGTACAAAGATTATCCCGAATGCGTGCAAATTTTAAAAGAAATGAACAATGTTGAAGAAGTGAACACACGCACTCACACACTCTCTCACACGCACATACACGCACACCAACACACACCCGCACACAGACACACACACACACACAGAGCCCCTGTAGCTGTCCATGGTTCTGAATGTCTCCCGGGCTACAGTGCTGACGGCGAGCCTGAAAGGAGGCACCTCCCACCCACCCCCTCTTCCTGCACCCCTGCTAGCACCACAGCTGTCAGCAGTAATACGGGCTGGATTTAGGGCTGCGTGAGAGGGGGGGAAATGGCCACTGGGGTTCTGTTTTTCTGTGAAATCCATTACAATACTGTACACTGCTGTTTCTGAAAAGACTTTATAATGCAATGTGTTATTCACACTAACCGCCACGCAGCTTCGGAACACGTAGCATCCATCCAATAAACCCTGTCGTGCGCAACGTCTGCAGAACGCCGCCGGCTTGTTTACCGCACATCGGAAAGGACGCCGCAGCCAAGATATCTCTCTCTCAAGGCGGCTGCTCTCAGTATAAATTCACTTGGCGTTCTCTGTCACTCACCTCCTGTAATGTTGGCTCCTGAAGGTGCGAGGGATTGCAGCACCCCTTCCTCTGTAAATACGCATGTGATTACACGGGGCCGCAATTGAGAGGTAATTACGTTGAGCTGGGCGCCGGAGTGTTTGCCGGCTGCCTGCTGATGACACCTCATGCCTCCGAGCCGCGCTGGGATTAACCCCCTTTCTGCACTGGCGTGTTTTAGCCAGATCTACAGGGTGTTTAGCGTAGGGCCTGGCCAGCCCTCTGCTCAGCGGTTACCAAAGTGTGGGGTGCGCCCCCTAGAGAAATGACGGGGGCACGGGAGGGCGGTCAGGGTCGAAGGAAAAAGGCGCAGCATAGAATGCACGTGTGTGTGTGTGTGTGTGTGTGTGTGTGTGTGTGTGTTGTGTGTGTGTGTGTGTGTGTGTGTGTGTGGTGTGTGTGTGTGTGTGTGTGTGTGTGTGTGTGTGTGTGTGTGTGTGTGTGTGTGTGTGTGTGTGTGTGTTTGTTTTTGTGGGGAATCACTACCTCTGCCAATCCCCCAGAGACCCTCTATCCTCCACAGGGTCATGACCCCTCCCAGGCCCCTGTAAGCGGTCAGGAATACCCTCTCCAGCCAGGGTTCCAAGCACCTCATCTCCTCTCCCGCCTACGCCCTAATGTGACCTGTGTTTCTGGCTTATGGTCACAGCACGACCAGGTCTAATAATACACAGAGCGATCTATAAAAACTGAAGAGCTAGTGGCCACAGGCCTGTGCTTGAGTGTGGGCCCTGCGCTCTCGTCCAAAGAAACAGCGTGCCTCTACCGCGCGGGAACGCCAGCATCCGGCCCCTCGCTGTAATCTCAGCTTCCTGAGACACGCGCGCGCACACACTCGCGCACCACACACACACACACACTCGCGCACACACCACACCACTCGCGCGCACACACACACACACACACACACACACACACACACACACACACACACACACACACACACCACACATACACACACTCCGCACCTGTGCCAGGGTTCTCAGAACCGATAGCGCGGACACCTGTTCCAGTTACTCAGCTTCCCCTCCACACGCGCAGGCAAGGGGTACCGCGATATTACCCTGAGATCCCCCGCCGTGCGCTAACCGCTCCAATCTCTTCCAGGTCCTGCTGAGCCAGGTGCACCGGCTGCGGGCGTTGGACCTGCTGGGGCGCTTCCTGGACCTGGGACCCTGGGCGGTCAGCCTGGTGAGAGAGACAGAGCCGCACTCATCTCATCGCTCCCACACGCTCCTGAGAACAGCCGTGCTGGGATATGTGCAGTACGCTGTGTACACAAGCATACGTACATTGCCAGCGTCTGCCTGCATTGTCGTCCGTGCGCACACGCTCTAAGGGATTTGTAAAGAGAGGCCTTGCAGAGACGTGCTCAGCTCCTGTTCCTGACGCAAAGGCTCAAGTGCATATGACTTCTGTTATCCCGGCATAATGCAGTCGCCCAGCAACCGAGCAGCACGCGTGTGCTGGAGGCCCTGTTTGTGTGTGTGGGGTTAATGCGTCTCTACCCCCCCAGGCGTGTGTGCGTGTGCCTGCGTGTGCGTGTGCCTGTGCCTGTCTGCATCTGCGTGTGTGAGCGTGCGTGTTTGTGTGCATGTGAGCGTGCGCGTGTGTGCGGTTTGTGGAGTTAACGCCTCTCTGTCTCTGCGTGTGGTGTGTGTGTGTGTGTGTGTGCGTGTGTGCGGTGTGTGTGGGGTTAACGCCTTTCTCTCTCTCTCCCAGGCTCTCTCAGTGGGAATATTCCCCTACGTGCTCAAGCTGCTGCAGAGCTCTGCCCGTGAGCTGCGGCCGCTCCTGGTCTTCATCTGGGCCAAGATCCTGGCAGTGGACAGTGTGAGTCCCCAACATCCTCCAAACACCCTTACACAGACACACGCACAAACGCAGGCGCTCCGCACACACGCATACACACGCAGACGCTCCACACACACACACACGTACAATATTCTCCACTCAGCAGCTAGCAGTTTTTCCCAAACACATACTTTTCATACCAGGGAGGGAGGGGCGACTCCAGGTGTGGAGACGTGGAGTGCAGTGAGTGTCAGTATTACATTATCTTTCCATTAGCCCCTTATCTGCACCATGAAATCCATCTGAACTGATCCCTCGTCTGAATAATGCCTTGCGCTGAACGAGAGCTTGTTTAACATTTACAAAATAGAAAAGGAAACAAGCGCTCCTGCCCTCAGCGCTTAGCCGCTCTGAAACACCCCTTCCTCTGCCGAGGACACTGTAGTGGGCACTGTGCAAGTGTGGAAGTGAGATTCCCTGGGCTGCGGTACACCCTTAGCGATTAGCCGCACTGAAACACCCCTTCCTCTGCCGAGGACACTGTAGTGGGCGCTGTGGAAGTGTGGAAGTGTAGAAGTGTGGAAGTGAGATTCCCTGGGCTGCGGTACACCCTCAGCCACGGCGATGCGCTGTGTGGCTCTTAATGCCTTCCCTGGGTCAGCTGCCCTGTGTTATCTCAGTAACTGCAGGTACAAACGCCAGGCTTTCTTTTGGAGTGCGGAGGGTAATGAGCATTGCACTCTGTATATTAATAAGAGCCAGAGAAGGGGGGGGGCTGTCAGAGCCGCAGCCCAGTACCTGCGCCTCTGCCCGCCTCTTTACACGTGCCCACTTTCAGTGATGCATTCCAACCCACATCAAACAACTGCCGACAGGCAGGGAGGGGCTCCTCACCGCATAGGCCCCCAAGGCCTTCGGCAAGAGACACGATTGCACTGACTGTCTTCCTCCTCCTCCTGTTCCCCAGAGAACATTGGCGATCAAAATCTATCAAATTTTATTTAAATAGCACAATTCCAACTCAATGTGCTTCACATAAAATGAGAGGGAAAAAAAGTAAAGGAATGGAAGAAAAAGAGTAATATGCATAATTAGCAATGTAACATTCCACTGTGACAGTGCTCGCCAGTACCTCACTGGAAACACACTCTAATCCAATCCAGAAATAAATCATTTTTGGTTGGTTTTGGCAAAGTGATCTGATTTATAACTAATATTACAGTTTAATTATTATTGTACATGTATGCCTATATCTGATTGTAGTTTGATGCTAATGGGATTGTTATGTTTTCTCTTTGTGAGATTGGGTAAAGTGCTTTTTTTGGGGGGGGTAAAAAGTCAATAAGCACTGTGAAATCAATTTTAGCCAAATAATTTATCTGGGTGTACCAAGCACGTTCTAAGTAGACCGTACTAATGAGGCTAACTTTGTTCATTATTGGCTGTGATATCCAAACACTCACTTCCACAGGTTTTTAATTTTGAAGTAGCGTCGCACTGCGAACCTTGGCAGCGGATATTCTAATAATTTTCTTGTCTCATTCTCTGTTGCTGCCTGTATTTTTATACACTTTTAATGGCTGTGAGGAAATCTGCCTTTGTGTTTTTGGCATGTTTCATTTTACCGCCGAGAATAGTTTGTTGTGGGGCAGCCCGTTCTGTGAGTTTGCCGGATATCTGCGCGCACACTAACTATAGTTGCTAAAGAAAGTATGCGTGCGGACGTCCGCCTAGGCAGTGCTGCAACAGCCGTTTTTTGTGTCCGCACAGACCTGTCCGTTTCACCTACAAGCGTACCTTCTGCGTACCGCTATCTTCTTCCGTGAAGGACGCCATCGTTGTCATTTGCGTGCAAAGATGACGGGAAGTGTAGTCTACAAAGGGGGGTTGGTACGCTCGACGATGAAAGGCGAACGTCCGCGCGGACTGTCCACCTGCGTACGTGCCTACTCCCCCATTTTAAAACCCTCTGTAACCGCCCTAGGCCTGCAGCATAGCACGTCCTGCGATTAACCAGCCCCCGAGTCTCGGAACAAATAAAGAGCCGCATGGATGAGATTAATGACATGTTTCATCCTGGCATCCTGCTGATCCACTTTGTTCTCTAAAAGGGGTGATTCATCACTATTCTTTATTCGCAGCTTTAAGGGAAGGGGGGGGGGGGGGTGCGTTTAAAAAGCCGGCGGATAAAACATGCGACGGCAGAAACATGCTGATGCCTGGTCATTTCCGCCGCCGAATCACCGACGTGTCTGCGCGTCGGCACGGGGAAACGGGCGTCGCATTACCGTAACGGCACCTCTCGCGGCTCTCCCGCACCGGGACGCGCGTCCCGCAGGTCGGACACGCCCGCTTGACAGGTCTCCGCCCCGCCCCTGTTCTGCGTCGCCGTCCGCGGATATCGATCGGGGGGCCGGACCCGGGGATCGTGCAGCGGTGGGAACTTGACATTTATCTGCAATGTTACGCTCCAGTGCTGTTAGCGGGGCAGTTTATCTTCTGAGATGGCAGCTGTCGCCTAAGTGTGCATTTTTCCTGCACAAATGTTAAAAGACTGAAAATGTGAGGTTAAATTGGACTATAGTATTGCCAATGAGGGTAGGGATGGGTCGGGCCCAGTGTCTGTTTCATGTTTGTCAGCAGAACCTACTACGCATGGATACATAAGTTTATATTCCCCAATCCCCAGTCATGTTAGGAGCAGTACAGGAAGTAAGAGTGCCAATGTTGTACTGATGGCCTAAACCTTCCTAACCCCCCCCCCCCTTTTCTCTCTCTCTCTCACTCTCACTCTCACTCAGAGTATTGAGGCTGTTCTTTGTCTGTAAAACAGCCAATGCTCTCATTGTGTGGGTATATATTTTAGTAGGTCTTTTGCCCTGAGTGGCTAAAATAACGGAACATGAAATGTCTCTCTCAATCTCCCTCCCTCCCTTTCTCTCTGCAGTCTTGTCAAGCAGACCTGGTGAAGGACAATGGGCACAAGTACTTCCTGTCAGTCCTGGCTGACCCCTACATGCCTGTGAGTACTGTGAGTCTTTGAATCATAAAACCCGCTAGGCGGTTGTTGTCAGTATTTTGACAAATCAGCAATTAATATTGGTTAAGATGTCCTTAGCCATAGCAGGCAAGCTCATGTAATATGGCCTGAGAATCTTAGGGCCTCCGTTTCTCCCTCATAGGCCGAGCACCGCACGATGGCCGTCTTCATCCTGGCGGTGATCGTCAACAGTTACAACACGGGTCAGGTGGGTACAGACTGAGTCCGCTGGTTGGGAGGGGAGAGAGAGTGTGAGGAACTGCATCCTTGTGCAAATTAAGTGAATCAAACATGGATTTTAATTTGCAGCCATCTTTGTTTGCATTCCATTGTCACACCTGATTCTTTTGTCCTTGCTAATTATTACCCCCCCCCCCCTTGTTTATCCATCTTCATCATCTTAAGTTCTCATTGGTTCTTTCCTGTTGGATTCCACCATTTCCTGTGTTCAGATTTGACACTTATAATTTTTTTTCTGTGCTGCATTGGGATGATGCAATATAGCGTAATCTATCCACCTGAACGTAACCTTCACAGAAATCACTGGGAATTAATGTCTGGAGGGCATTTTTCAGAGGGACTTATAGGGTTTCAGAAAAGTGTAAAAACAAATGGTGGACATAGACCTCATCAAATGAAAAAAAAGTACAAAATCAACCTGTGATTCGACTAATGATGTATAAAGACCCTTCAAAATTGACCATTAGAAGGAAAAACTAGAAAGGTATGTTGTTGATTAACCCCGGTTCCCGGGATCCCGGTATTTCCCATCACAATTCCTTCCCGTTCCCGACCGGGAATGACGTTGGGAAAATTTAACATGGGCAATGCAGATTAATAACTCCTGCATTGTATTTGGCCCAAGTAAGTACAATAAAATAATCAATATATGAGTTTATTTCCAAAATGCAGTATCCACCATTTGAAAAAAGTGACGCCTACTCAAAGGAAAACTGGGTAACTGATTGCACTTTAGAGCACGTGACCATTGCTAGCACACGCACAGGAAATAGAAGTTCTATATACCTAGAGGCTAGTGGACAATGCCATGGTGCTGAAAGATAGTTTTATATGGCCACATGGATGCCGGTAGCCTGTAAACCAATAAGTAGGGTCGCACATTTGCTAATAGCCTACTAAAACCGCCCCTGGTGTTTTAGACGGGATTTCCCGGGAAACCTGGGAGCGAGGTGTTATAATCCCGGGTTTAAAAATAGCACATTTTCGGGATAATATGAAACACTAGTTTGTTGTGTTTATAAACTGAGCTATGTGCGCTACCGTGCTCTGAACCCATCTACCCTTCCTTTGACAAAGGAAACACAATGTTTGCAGGAAGGAGGGCGAGGAGGGCGGGGTCAGCCAGGGGAGAACACGCTCAAAAAATGTTAGTTACCCCACGGTGTGGAATGCGCGGCATCTGACAGTGACGCAGGGAAGGAGCCGAGCTCACGGCTCCGGTAATTACCTCCGCTCCGGAGCAGCCGTACGCCTCGGGACGGCGCCCTGTCACCGGCGCTTTTTAATGCCGCAGAATCCCGGGGGCTCCAACAACAGCTCCCGCGCGGCGACAGCCCCGGCTGACACCTCCCATTCCTGCGGGAATCAGTCAGGGAGCGCCATCGCGCTCGGCCCTCATTCCCCACACATGCTACGCCGCCTTTCATTCTCTCTTATTACTGTTTATTTTATGCCACCTCTCCACCCCCCCCCCCCCCCCATCCACCTCCCTTTAATTTGATTTGCAGGTTGAATTATAGATGAGCAGGAACATTACAGAGAAGCAGTTTTGTTCTCTGCTTATTAGATTATTTATACAGTTGCCTTTTCCGCGCGCGGCTGCGATTTCCGATTCGCTGCTGAGCTTCGGGTCGATTCTTCAGCACTGCTTCATTGACAGAGGTCATATGAAACCCCCCCCCCCCCCCCCCCCCCCCAACCACCCAATCGCCTCAAGCTCCCAATGCGCCTCTGCTCTGATCAGCCAGGATCTGAATCATTCATTGATCCCAGTCAGACCAGTGTAAAGTGTGCTTTATAACTGTATAATCAGACCAGTGTAAAGTGTGCTTTATAACTGTATAATCAGACCAGTGTAAAGTGTGCTTTATAACTGTATAATCAGACCAGTGTAAAGTGTGCTTTATAACTGTATAATCAGACCAGTGTAAAGTGTGCTTTTATAACTGTATAATCAGACCAGTGTAAAGTGTGCTTTATAACTGTATAATCAGACCAGTGTAAAGTGTGCTTTATAACTGTATAATCAGACCAGTGTAAAGTGTGCTTTATAACTGTATAATCAGACCAGTGTAAAGTGTGCTTTATAACTGTATAATCAGACCAGTGTAAAGTGTGCTTTATAACTGTATAATCAAAGCAGTGTAAAGTGTGCTTTATAACTGTATAATCAGAGCAGTGTAAAGTGTGCTTTATAACTGTATAATCAGACCAGTGTAAAGTGTGCTTTATAACTGTATAATCAGAGCAGTGTAAAGTGTGCTTTATAACTGTATAATCAGAGCAGTGTAAAGTGTGCTTTATAACTCTATAATCAAAGCAGTGTAAAGTGTGCTTTATAACTGTATAATCAGAGCAGTGTAAATTGTGCTTTATAACTGTATAATCAGAGCAGTGTAAAGTGTGCTTTATAACTGTATAATAAAAGCAGTGTAAAGTGTGCTTTATAACTGTATAATCAGACCAGTGTAAAGTGTGCTTTATAACTGTATAATCAGAGCAGTGTAAAGTGTGCTTTATAACTGTATAATCAGAGCAGTGTAAAGTGTGCTTTATAACTGTATAATCAGAGCAGTGTAAAGTGTGCTTTATAACTGTATAATCAGAGCAGTGTAAAGTGTGCTTTATACCTGTATAATAAGAGCAGTGTAACATGTGCTTTATAACTCTATAATCAGACCAGTGTAAAAATGTCCTTTATAACTGTATAATCGTGCCAGTGTAAAGTGTGCTTTATAACTGTAATCAGAGCAGTGTAAACTGTGCTTTATAACTGTATAATCCGACCAGTGTAAAGAGTGCTTTATAACTGTATAATAAGAGCAGTGTAAAGTGTGCTTTATAACGATACAATCAGAGCGGTGTAAAGTGCTTTATAACTGTATAATCAGCAGTGTAAAGTGTGCTTTATAACTGTATAATCAGAGCAGTGTAACGTATGCTTTATAACTGTATAATCAGACCAGTGTAAAGTGTGCTTTATAACTATAATCAGAGCGGTGTAAAGTGTGCTTCATAAGCAGTGTATATTGTGCTTTATAACTGTATAATAAGAGCAGTGTAAAGTGCGCTTTATAACTGTATAATCATACCAGTGTAAAGTGTGCTTTATAACTGTATAATCAGACCAGTGTAAATTGTGCTTCATAACTGTATAATAAGAGCAGTGTAACATGTGCGTTATAACTGTATAATAACAGTGGTGTAAAGTGTGCTTTATAACCTGTGTATATTGTGTTTTTTAATTGTATAATCAGAGCAGTGTAAAGTGCTTTATAACTGTATAATCAGAGCAGTGTAAAGTGTGCTTTATAAGCAGTGTATATTGTGTTTTATAACTGTATAATAAGAGCAGTGTAAAGTGCTTTATAACTGTATAATAACAGTGGTGTAAAGTGTGCTTTATAACCTGTGTATATTGTGTTTTTTAATTGTATAATAAGAGCAGTGTAAAGTGCTTTATAACTGTATAATCAGTGCAGTGTAAAGTGTGCTTTATAAGCAGTGTATATTGTGTTTTATAACTGTATAATAAGAACAGTGTAAAGTGCTTTATAACTGTATAAGAGCAGTGTAAAGTGTGCTTTATAACTATAATCAGAGCAATGTAAAGTGCTTTATAACTGTATAATCAGAGCAGTGTAAAGTGTGCTTTATAACAGTACAATCAGAGCGATGTAAAGTGCTTTATAGTGCTTTACAACTGTATAATAAGAGCAGTGTAAAGTGCTTTATAACGGTACAATCAGAGCGATGTACTGAGTGTACCGTTATAAAGCACACATTACACTGCTCTTATTATACAGTTATAAAGTACTTTACACTGCTCTTATTATACAGTTATAAAGCACAATTTACACTGCTTATAAAGCACACTTTACACCGCTCTGATTATACAGTTATAAAGCACTTTACATTGCTCTGATTATACAGTTATAAAGCACTTTACATTGCTATTATACAGTTATAAAGCACACTTTACACCCCTCTGATTATGCTGTTATAAAGCACACTTTACATTGCTCTTATTGTACAGTTATAAAGCACACTTTACACTGCTCTTATTATAGTTATAAAGCACACTTTACACCACTCTGATTATACAGTTATAAAGCACACTTTACACTGACTGCTCTTATTATACAGTTATAAAGCACTTTACACTGCTCTGATTATAGGTATAAAGCACACTTTACACCGCTCTGATTATACAGTTATAAAGCACACTTTACACTGCCCTTATTATATAGTTATAAAGCACTTTATATCGCTCTGATTGTACCGTTATAAAGCACACTTTACACTGCTCTTATTATACAGTTATAAAGCACACTTTACATTGCTCTGATTATACAGTTATAAAGTGCTTTATAACTGTATAATCAGAGCGATGTAAAGTGTGCTTTATAAGCAGTGTAAATTGTGCTTTACAACTGTATAATAAGAGCTGTGTAAAGTGTGCTTTATAACTGTATAATCAGAGTGGTGTAAAGTGTGCTTTATAACTGTATAATAAGAGCAGTGTAAAGTGCTTTATAACGGTACAATCAGAGCGATGTAAAGTGCTTTACATCGCTCTGATTGTACCGTTATAAAGCACACATTACACTGCTCTTATTATACAGTTATAAAGTACTTTACACTGCTCTTATTATACAGTTGTAAAGCACAATTTACACTGCTTATAAAGCACACTTTACACCGCTCTGATTATACAGTTATAAAGCACTTTACATTGCTCTGATTATACAGTTATAAAGCACTTTACATTGCTCTGATTATACAGTTCTAAAGCGCTTTACACTGCTATTATACAGTTATAAAGCACACTTTACACCCCTCTGATTATGCTGTTATAAAGCACACTTTACATTGCTCTTATTATACAGTTATAAAGCACACTTTACACTGCTCTTATTATAGTTATAAAGCACACTTTACACCACTCTGATTATACAGTTATAAAGCACACTACACTGACTGCTCTTATTATACAGTTATAAAGCAATTTACACTGCTCTGATTATAGGTATAAAGCACACTTTACACCGCTCTGATTATACAGTTATAAAGCACACTTTACACTGCCCTTATTATATAGTTATAAAGCACTTTATATCGCTCTGATTGTACCGTTATAAAGCACACTTTACACTGCTCTTATTATACAGTTATAAAGCACACTTTACATTGCTCTGATTATACAGTTATAAAGTGCTTTAAAACTGTATAATCAGAGCGATGTAAAGTGTGCTTTATAAGCAGTGTAAATTGTGCTTTACAACTGTATAATAAGAGCAGTGTAAAGTGCTTTATAACGGTACAATCAGAGCGATGTAAAGTGCTTTATAACTGTATAATCAGAGTGGTGTAAAGTGTGCTTTATAACTGCATAATCAGAGGGGTGTAAAGTGTGCTTTATAACTGTATAATAGCAGTGTAAAGCGCTTTAGAACTGTATAATCAGTGGTGTAAAGTGTGCTTTATAACTGCATAATCAGAGGGGTGTAAAGTGTGCTTTATAACTGTATAATCAGAGTGGTGTAAAGTGTGCTTTATAACTGTAATAAGAGCAGTGTAAAGTGTGCTTTATAACTGTATAATAAGAGCAGTGTAAAGTGTGCTTTATAACTGCATAATCAGAGGGATAACTGCATAATCAGAGGGGTGTAAAGTGTGCTTTATAACTATATAATAGCAGTGTAAAGCGCTTTATAACTGTATAATCAGAGTGGTGTAAATTGTGCTTTATAACTGTATAATAAGAGCAGTGTAAAGTGTGCTTTATAACTGCATAATAAGAGAAGTGTAAAGTGTGCTTTATAACTGCATAATCAGAGCAGTGTAAAGTGCTTTATAACTGTATAATAGCAGTGTAAAGCACTATATAACTGTATGAGATTGTAAAACCTCAGTGCTGTGAGACAGTGCCTCTCTTTCTTTGGGAATGGTGCTCAGTGCCTGGGGCTAAAAGGGTATCACTGCCTACATCCAAAATGCAGAGCTGTGCCCCTCACAGCGGGAGGTCTTCCCGGGGTGCATGGCTAATGGTTTGGGCTCTTTATACGGCCATCCGCCCCTCTGCAGCCAGAACCTCCCGCCCTAACGGACAGGCCAAACTGAAATGAGCCTCCTCAGTATGTACCGTCTCCTCTCCCTCTCTGTGCAGAGGCTATGCTCCGGTGTCATTAAATATCCCAGTTTGTCTTTTGAGACGTGCTTTTCAGCGTGAAAAATGAACCTTGTGGCCACTGGAGTTAAAGGTGTGCTGCACCCCTGGTCTTGTGCTGCACCCCTGGTCTTGTGCTGCACCCCTGGACTTGTGCTGCACCCCTGGTCGATCTTGAGCCGAGTCGGTTTTGAGTGCATCAAAAATAGAACAGTCGTGGCAATACCAAAGCGTAGTGTCATTGGGGGCGCATGGAGGAGGCTGTTTCGTACTCGTGCGCGTCTGGCGGTCATGTTGGTCGTGGTTTATCAAAGCTAGGTGGAGATGTGCGGTGGCTCGTTCTGCTGTTTTTAAGTTTGGACACCCAAGATGGCTATATTTTAGAGATTGTAGGAAAATGAAGGAAATTAAATTGTACCAAATTAGCGATTCCGTTGTTAATCAAATTATAAGTTTATTATAAATGGCATTTTAAATTAGGCGAAACTGTAATTGTATTTGTAACTGTAACTGTAATTGTAAGTTTTATGATTTCAGGGAATTTTTTTTCCAGCTTTGTATTGATCCTCCCCCTTCTACCTCCATTTCTCTTTCTCCCACTCTTATTCTCACTCTCACACAATCACTCCCACTCTTATTCTCACTCTCACACAATCACTCCCACTCATACTTTCCCACTCTCAGTTTAGTTAAAATCTGTTCAATTGTTTACTGGCAGGAAACCAAAGCGAACCAAACCAAAAGTATTTCCAAAACATAAATGATCTCTCTCTCCCCCCTCCCTCCCCCCTTCCCTCCCTCCCTCCCTCTCTCTCTCTCTCTCTCTCTCTCTCTCTCTCTCTCTCTCTCTCTCTCTGTATTGTGCAGGAGGCCTGTCTGCAGGGGAACCTCATTGCCATTTGCCTGGAGCAGTTGAACGACCCCCACCCGCTCCTACGCCAGTGGGTGGCCATCTGCCTGGGCAGGATCTGGCAGAACTTCGACTCGGCCCGCTGGTGTGGGGTGAGGGACAGTGCCCACGAGAAGCTCTACAGCCTCCTGTCGGACTCCATCCCAGAGGTACGGCTCCAGCCAATCGGCCTCTCTCAGCCCTGCGCTTTGAACGAGCTTAGTGTCCTACGGCCAGTCTGCGTGCTGCCGCCTTTTCTTTTAATCCACCGGTTAGAAGCAGAGGGGCCCATCTGCAGGCTGGCCACAGATTAGTAGACCCAGCATCTGGTAGCAGGGAGAGCAGGGCTGACTAGCATTTCACTGGGAAGCACACAGCTGTCCTGTCTTTCTGGAGCGCCAGGTGAAATTCCCAAGCCCGTCTCTCCATCCCCACCCTGGCAACCCGGACAGTGATCTTGTTTGATTTGACAGCTGCCGGCTGGTTCTATCACAGGGCCTTACTCCATATCTTAGAGAGCTCCGTTGCCAAAAGTGGAAATTAAGTTATTTTTTAACTAAGACGTTTTTTTTTTTTTTTTTTTTAATCTAACATTTGCTACATTAAGTACATACATAGGGACTCATCTCTTTCCCCGTCACATACAATGGCAGTATGTAGGAGCACAGATGCTGAACTATTGAAAGGAACCACAAGAGCAGTCATTGGTGACGTCCTCTTCTTTGGACATTGCTTTCTTGCATTTCAGCGCTCCAAGGTGAAGTTCTTTCTCTGGTTCCTATTGACTAGTAAAGCCTTCTTCTCTGTGCGAGTTTGAAATCAAAGCAGCTTTATCTAAGACACAATAGTCACAGTTGCTATGCACTTGTTGCAGGCCTGTAACTAAGCTGTAAGGATCTCCTGTCTGTGATCCTGCCGATTGAATGCCAGGCTGCTTTTTATAGCCTGCTGCGCCAGATTTTGTGGCGCAGGGCACAGTTATGTACACAATATGGTCTGAAGAGACTGTGTTTCGGCTTTTAGTCATTGAACTCAGAATGGGGTGAGGCTTTTCACTGTGCTAACGTCCACTCAGCCTTGCAGTGTCATACAGCTTGCAAACCTAGATCTTACCGGCAGTGCCAGAGAGACATAGTTTGCTAGCTTGCTACCAACATGGAAACCAAGCTATCATAAGGGAGGGTTAGCAAACAGACAGGTTAAGTCTCTGAAGTGTCAGAAATATGTGTGAGTTTATCGTTGATGTAATTTAATATTAGCTTGCCAGCTAGCGGTATTGCCTCAAACTTGATTTCAGATGTGTTGATACAGGGAGTCCTATAGCTATCTAGCTAGCATTTTGCCTGCTGTGGCCAGATAAGCTCACTGAATGCCAGCATTAAGCCAGTTGGTTTGCTATTGTTAAACAGCCAATCTTGTTTGAAATAAAATAAAGACACCAATTATTGGTATATCCCGGTAGAAAAAGCACAGACTAATCAGGCCATCATTAAGGAGCTCACTTGCCTAATGCTTGCTAGCTGGCAAGTTAATATCACACTCCCTCTAAAACCGCCTTTAGGCAATTGCATTGTGGCGATCTTGTGGATTGACTTAATTTGCAGATAGTATTTACATAGCCAGCTAGTTGGCTAGTTGGCACTCTCAGCGCTTATTGGAGTGCTAGCACCTGCTGATTCAGGTCATTGGGCTGTCTGTCAGCATGCCAGTACCCCTCAAAGCAGCAGCATTCAGTCCAGTGGAGGGGACGGGCGACACTGCCAAGAGCAAAGAATCTCAGGCCTCTAACGCAAGGTCATCTCGGCCACATCGAGTTCAAATAACTCTCGCACACTGAATATTCCACCTTTTGTCCCCCATATTATTGGGGTGACATTTACTGGCCCCCGCCTGATCTCGGCTGTCTGGTGTCGCCCTGGGCGAGGGCTTAAACGACCTCCTGTTCTACAGAATAAGTATCTACTTAAAATTCTGGTGCAGGAATTGAAGAGTTGCAGTGGAAGCGTAGCCAGTAGCATCCCATGGTAGCAGTGTGCTCCATCCTAATGACACCCATATACAGCCTTTGCATTTGAACTGACTGCTGAAGAACTGCTGACCCCGGCACATTTTAAAAGTTTTTTTTTTTTTTTTATGCCACTTTCCTTGCCTGTCTTTGTATTTTTTGTGAGTAAATGTGCCAGATTTATGCGTTACTGTAGCTGATGACGGATGTCCCTGTGCTTTGCTTATTCTTGTTTTGGAGAGTTTGTGGTGAAAGATGGTTGTTATTTGCTGATTTGGTGGACAGTGGTAGATATTTGTGTATATCCTAGCATGGATTGTATGTCAGGTGGCCACAATAAGACCGTGTTACCCAGTACTAGGGGATTAGAGCCAGTATGCAACATATCACAAGTGTTATATTGAACTATCCAGGAAATTGACGGTAAGGCGTAATCACTAGAAATGGTTTTAAAGTAAGTTTTAGTTAATGTCTACGCTCTAAACGAGTGGGGAATTTACTTCCGAAACCAGTGTGACGTAGTGACTTGAGTACTCCATTGAGATTGTCCCTTCTTGCACAGACTCAGAATGAGTCAAAGTTACCTGTCGCTTGTGTGTCTCGTGGGTCTTGGATTTATGTTGAAATGCTCATGAAGGTTTACAGCCTCATCAGACCAGTCGATTGTCATCCACGGGGTCTCAACAGGTGCAGTGTAACCTGTACTTTAATAGGATGATACATACTTTAGAATGGGATGAACATGCCTACTTCCATTTGAATCACCTGGTTTCATGGCAAGCCCACTGTCGTATCTGGGATTGGCTCAGATTAGTTTTCTGTTGAAACGCCTCTGGGTTGCCTCAGGTACAGCTGACCAACAGTAGAAAAGGCTTCAGTGAAGCTAGAGCGGGGGGCTCAGGTGGTTGCACTGGCACTGAATAGATATTTTCCTCTAGTGTAGCGTGCTTTGCCAATTCAGGAGGTTTACTTTTACTGTTTTTTCCACATCGTCTGATTTGTCACACATTTGTGTAACTGACAACTGTTTCATGAAAATAAAAAAGTACTTCAAACCTTTGGTTCTATACACTATAGGTGTATTGTTGACCTATAAGTCAGAGTAACTGTGTGTGTGTGTGTGTGTGTGTGTGTGTGTGTGTGTGTGTGTGTGTGTGTGTGTGTGTGTGTGTGTGTGTGTGTGTGTGTGTGTGTGTGTGTGTGTGTGTGTGTGTGTGTGTGTGTGTGTGCGCGCGTGTGTGTGCGTGTGCGCGCGTGCTTTCAGGTGCGCTGTTCCGCAGTGTTTGCCTTGGGCACATTTGTGGGAAACTCAGCGGAGCGGACAGACCACTCCACCACCATAGATCACAACGTGGCCATGATGCTGGCGCAGCTAATCAATGACGGAAGCCCCGTGGTGCGGAAGGTGGGTGGGCCCCAGTCAGCCACGCCTCCAGAGGCCCCGACCACACCCTCACAGCAGCCCTTTAGAATAACCAAACCTAGTTTTAGGCAATTCATTCAAAGTGCTCAGAAAACCTTTTTTTATTTGCTACATTCAGTGTTGCCCTGCAGTTAGCGCACACGTAGGCTTGCTTTGTGAGGCACTCCGTTCAGGAGAGATGGTTTTGTGTGAGATGTTTCAGTGGCAGTTGTGCGGCTGGTTCAGGTTGGTTCGTGCTGCCCAAAACAGGAGCTGGTGGTGGCTCTCAGTCACCTGGTGGTTCAGTACGAGAGTAACTTCTGCACGGTGGCCCTGCAGTTCATAGAAGAGGAGAGGAACTACGTGGTGCCCTCGCCAGCCAGCAACACAGGTAGGCTCATACTCAAACCTGGTTGTGGACATAGGGGAAGAGCACTTTGCTCGTTGTGCTGATTGAGTCCCTGTTCCTCTCGTGTCCAGAGCCAGGAAACCTCACCCCAGTGAGGGACAGGGACAGTCCCGCCATCCCCCGCCTGCGTTCTGTCAACTCCTACACCAACATCCGAGCTGCCACCACTGCCCGCAACCTCAACAAGAGCCTGCAGAACCTCAACCTCAACGAGGAGGGTCAGTGTGTGTCCAGCCGCACCCCCAACATCAGACCGCTTCAGTACCCTCAGCTACAAGTACACCCCCAACCTCAGACCACTTCAGTACTCTCAGCTACAAGTACACCCCCAACCTCAGACCGCTTCAGTACCCTCAGCTACAAGTACACCCCCAACATCAGACTGCTTCAGTACCCTCAGCTACAAGTACACCCCCAACCTCAGACCGCTTCAGTACCCTCAGCTACAAGTAGACCCCCAACCTCAGACCGCTTCAGTTCTCTCAGCTACAAGTACACCCCCAACCTCAGACCACTTCAGTACCCTCAGCTACAAGTACACCCCAACCTCAGACCACTTCAGTACCCTCAGCTACAAGTACACCCCCAACCTCAGACCGCTTCAGTACCCTCAGCTACAAGTACACGCCCAACCTCAGACCGCTTCAGTACTCTCAGCTACAAGTACACCCCCAACCTCAGAGCATTTCAGTACCTCCAGCTGCAAGTACACCCCCAACCTCAGAGCATTTCAGTACCCTCAGCTACAAGTAGACCCCCAACCTCAGACCGCTTCAGTACCCTCAGCTACAAGTACACCCCCAACCTCAGACCGCTTCAGTACCCTCAGCTACAAGTACACCCCCAACCTCAGACTGCTTCAGTACCCTCAGCTACAAGTAGACCCCCAACCTCAGACCGCTTCAGTACCCTCAGCTACAAGTACACCCCCAACCTCAGACCGCTTCAGTACTCTCAGCTACAAGTACACCCCCAACCTCAGAGCATTTCAGTACCTCCAGCTGCAAGTACATCCCCAACCTCAGAGCATTTCAGTACCTCCAGCTGCAAGAACATGGCGTGTTTTCTCTTTTTGTGCCATTATAATATTGAATCGGATGCGCGCCGCGCGCACCCGCCGTGCTTGGCTGCCCGCATTACCCACAGCATTGAAGGCATATGCTGTTTGCAGTGAGCTTAGCTCGTGACCTTTCCCTGCTCGCTGCCTCGGACCTGTCAGATGTCCGATGCGCTGAGACACTAATCCCCGCCGCTGTGGTAGTCACGCTGAGTAATTCTGTTCGAGCTGGACGCGGCCCTGGCCCTGTTCTGGACAAGGGACCCTTTCACCTAAATTAACTAGATGGAGCAAAAGTTTATGGTGCCTGAAGGCTAATTTGGGCTTTTGTAAGAGCTGTCAGTTGACTGCTTTGTGTGCTTGTTTGTTTTTTTTGCGTGTGTGTTTGGGGTATGTGCGTCTGCCTGCCTGCGTGCGTGTGTGTGCCTGGTTGCGTGCGTTCGTTCGTTCGTGCGTGCATGTGCGTGCGTGTGTGTGTGTGTGTGTGTGTGCCTGGTTCCGTGCGTGCGTGCGTGCGTGCGTGCGTGCGTGCGTGCGTGCGTGCGTGCGTGCGTGCGTGCGTGCGTGCGTGCGTGCGTGCGTGCGTGCGTGCGTGTGTGTGTGTGTGTGTGTGTGTGTGTGTGTGTGTGCCTGGTTGCGTGCGTGCGTGCGTGTGTGTGTGTCTGCAGGAGGCCCTGTTGCCTTCTCCCCAGGGAACCTAAGCACAAGCAGCAGTGCCAGCAGCACTCTGGGCAGCCCAGATAATGATGAGTACATCCTGTCCTTCGAGACCATCGACAAGATGAGGAGGGTCAGCTCCTACTCTTCACTCAACTCACTCATAGGTAAGTCTCACTGACAGTGATGATCCACACACACACACAAACACACACACAAAGCTCTACTACTGCTCAAACTCTTTCTCTCACACGCACACAACTCGACCACTGCTCAATCTCTCTCACACACGTGCGCACACACACACACACACACACACACACACACACACGCGCGCACACACTCACACACGCATATACAGCTCTACCACTGCTCAGTCTCACACACGGAGCTCAGATGTTTCAATAACATGGCGTAGCGTGGGACAGTATAAGTCAGGACGTTTGATTCCCAGCACGGTGGTTCATCATGGCTCCTCCTCACCAGCACAGCTTGAGCTGGAGCTGTGGGAGGTGCTGAGCAAGCTGAGCTGCAGTTTATGTTCCGTAGGGCTCTGCTGCAGCACTCACACACACAGGCGCGCTGCCATCTTTATGGGGACAAATGTGTTGTCCGCGCGCGGTATGGCCATAAGAGCCTGGAAACACATCGCCAATAGACCTTAGTCATTGTTAATTAGTCATCCATGTAATGACTTTGCGTTTAAAACAATGCCAATTAGTCTTGTTAAACCTTTCCATTTATAAGCCTCTGATCCCAGTAGGCTTTAAGCTAGACATTCCAACATTACTTGATTCTCCAGCCAAAGAAAGAATGTTGCTTGTACTCAGCCGTTTATAAATACAAAAATTCCCAAAGGACTGGAGGGGGAAGGGTCGCATAAAATCTTTATGAAGCAGAATGTGGCAAGTTTGAAATTAATTTCTGAGTCTGTGCGGAAGAAATATGAAGCTGTATCTCTCCCCCTGTAAACAAGCATTAATCAGAAAGCGAGACAGTGAAGGTTGCTGTCAATCAATCAGTGTTGGTGTAAACACACAAATCTGTGCCCTGTCGTGCACATTCCCCAGATTTGGCAGCCTTTAATTATTTTTGTTCTTAACCTGTCCAACAGAATAAGTGTCAAAATCACTTTTTCGGGGCAAATAAATAATGCAGTCAGTCTCTGTTATTGTTTCTAAGATGGTTTCTCCCCCGTGCATCGAGAAGTGCGGAAAAATGCTCAGCATTAAGAACTTTTTAATCCCAAACCGAAATTGCAATTTCTGGACAGTATCGTATAAATTGTATAAATTGTACACTCTCCTGTTCTTCTGGGGAAGATGGAGTGTGCACTCTCAAATCCCAAAGGGACAAAGCCCTCAGCGCCCAGTGTCTCAGAGTGCTATTCCTGCTTTCGGCTCCGAGCACCATTTCCTCGAACGGCGCGTGATTGGCGCGGCCCTGTATGCGTTCTGACACACATTTTGCGTGGAGCGAGAGAGCATTTACTCCCTGCCAGCCCCTGGAGATGAGGGGATTCCACCGCTATCGATCGGCCTCTTCAGAGGCACCTACGCTGCCGCTACAATGCTCAGGCGCCGCCACAATGCTCAGGCACCGCCACAATGCTCAGGCACCGCCACAGGCAGCCGGCAGGACGGCCTGAGCCCGCCGCACGGCCCTCGACGGCCAGGCTGTTCGCCGCGTTCCTCTGGCAGCTGTCCCCTCCAGCTGGCCTGTTGAAAAGCTCGCAAATGTATATCGCTGGCCTTTTCGGGAGAAGAACAGCACGCGCGCAAGTTTACGGTCGGATTAAGGAACGTTATGCAAGCTCCGTAAAGTTCCTCCGCTTCGCTGCCCGCGGGGGAAAGGATTTAGTGTGGCGTGAGAGGGACCGTCGACAGATTGCACGGCGCTATTCCCTAACATAAGGCACTGGGGCACTAGAATGTGGGATTAATGAACGATTGCTCGCTTATTCGCGACAAGAACTGTGGTTATCTTCACTTTGGGACAAAACATAGTGGTGCTCAGGCCCCTGGGGGTCTGTCTCTTACCCCCATAACGGGTGCCTCAACACGGGAGTCCGTCTCACGACCAGCCTGGCCACCTCCATTTTGCCTCAGGGCCTACTGTCGGGGTGGGGAAGAAAGTGTAAAATTGGCAGCAGATGCTGCTGTGGGTTTACCTGATGAATGTAGAGCCTTTGCACCCATCAGGCTGCCCTAAACATGTAGGCCGACACCCGCAAGACCCATTACATAAAGCGCCAGTTTGGAGAATTGGACCCCTGCCCTGCTAATCGCTCTTTATATAGTTTCTACATCCCTTCCTGCTAATCTTTAATTTGCATTTCGCGAAAAATAGCACACAGGTCTCATTGTCATCGCAGGTTGTGTATTTATAGAGTTCTTTTGGCTTGCTGTCAAAAAAAAAAAAAGAAATCAACGGAATTACTCTGTCTCATCTGTTGCCAAGGAAACCGATTTCTTTGCTCATGTCACTAATTTGTCTCAGGACTTATTGCAGGGTAATTTACTGTGCCCTTTGACCCAACACAGTGGGGTGGGACACCACAGCAGTACGTCTGGCTACAGCATTGATTTGTCAAAGATGTGCTGTGAATCAGAGAGCTACTGCAGGGTCCAGATGGCGGTTTGTCTTTGGGACAGTAAAGCTGGGGTCAGTGGAAGCGCGGCGGTGACAGCCCTGCAAGACCCTACACACTCCAGGGAGGCAGTGTTGCCAACTTTTTCCCCACAAAAAGTAGATAACGCATGCTCAAAGAGTCCCTATAGGTCGCTAAATGACGTCGTACGCTAATTTACATATTATGACATCGTCGCGTGCTCATTTGCATAAAGAAACCAGTGCGTTTCACTGGTGGACGGCCGATTGTAACTTCTCTCTGCACTCACTAACCAGCTGCTGTTATGTGAGCGGCAGAGCGATAGCGAGCGCAGGTAAGACTGCAGGCCCACCCAGCAGTGCCGGCGACTGTTTTCCACGAGTCGCTACATTTGTCGCTCGCCTCTTTTTTCAAATAAAGTCGCTAAAGGGGTCTGAAAAGCCGTTAAATCTAGCGTCCAACTGACCAAGTCGGCAAGAGTTCAGGGAGGTCCTGTAGGAACGTTGTGCTGGGTCATATTTCCCTATGCTCACATTTCTGTTAAAGGTTTTATATCCCAGTCTTAACACACCCTGTGCAAATGGCTTTGTGTAAATACGCTTATTGTCATTTTTTATTTTTGTGTTACTTTTATTTTCATCTTTATATTGCTCCCCAAGTCTCAGTGCGAATTGAGACGCTAATATCTGAGCAAACTTTGATATCCGGTGTTTCGCGAAGCCAGTGTTTACTGCCTTCTCTTAAATCAGTTTGCTTTTGTGTGAGCTGCTTTTTAAAAATCAAACTCACATTTAGGGGCCTCCCTGAGCGCGCAGAATCAGACGGAGCCCTCCTGCACAGCGTGCTTCATTAGTCTCGGCTGTGCTTGGTGCTGCACGCCGCCAGTACAATCTCCACAGCGAGCCCAGCCCGGCCGCCGCAAACGCATATTTACTGCGCGGCCAACGGAAACGGCCGCAGCGAGAGGCAATAAAGGAAGAGAGGAGCGAATGAATTGAAGCGATAATAAGGAGAGCATTCGTGAGAGCAGGGGTGAGGTAATACCCACCGCGCGCTCCCAGGGGCCCCTTCCGCCGCTGACTGTGAGAAACGGGAAGGCGGCGTGGCCCTGTGAAGCTGGAGACGGGGGTCCCCCGTGCTCAAGCCCCCACCCCCTGTTACCCACAGTGCCTTGCACTCCGGCCCCAGGGTGGGCCTTTAAGAACACGGCCGCTCAGCTACACAAATGAAGACGATGAAAAGCCCAGCGGGTGGGCAGGTGGAATAGGCTATATGAGCACTGCTCTGGGCAGGTGGAATAGGCTATATGAGCACTGCTCTGGGCAGGTGGAATAGGCTATATGAGCACTGCTCTGGGCAGGTGGAATAGGCTATATGAGCACTGCTCTGGGCAGGTGGAATAGGCTATATGAGCACTGCTCTGGGCAGGTGGAATAGGCTATATGCGCACTGCTCTGGGCAGGTGGAATAGGCTATATGAGCACTGCTCTGGGCAGGTGGAATAGGCTATATGAGCACTGCTCTGGGCAGGTGGAATAGGCTATATGAGCACTGCTCTAGGCAGGTGGAATAGGCTGTATGAGCACTGCTCTGGGCAGGTGGAATAGGCTGTATGAGCACTGCTCTGGGCAGGTGGAATAGGCTATATGAGCACTGCTCTGGGCAGGTGGAATAGGCTGTATGAGCACTGCTCTGGGCAGGTGGAATAGGCTATATGAGCACTGCTCTGGGCAGGTGGAATAGGCTATATGAGCACTGCTCTGGGCAGGTGGAATAGGCTATATGAGCACTGCTCTGGGCAGGTGGAATAGGCTATATGACCACTGCTCTGGGCAGGTGGAATAGGCTATATGAGCACTGCTCTGGGCAGGTGGAATAGGCTATATGACCACTGCTCTGGGCAGGTGGAATAGGCTATATGAGCACTGCTCTGGGCAGGTGGAATAGGCTATATGAGCACTGCTCTGGGCAGGTGGAATAGGCTATATGAGCACTGCTCTGGGCAGGTGGAATAGGCTATATGAGCACTGCTCTGGGCAGGTGGAATAGGCTATATGAGCACTGCTCTGGGCAGGTGGAATAGGCTATATGACCACTGCTCTGGGCAGGTGGAATAGGCTATATGAGCACTGCTCTGGGCAGGTGGAATAGGCTATATGAGCACTGCTCTGGGCAGGTGGAATAGGCTATATGAGCACTGCTCTGGGCAGGTGGAATAGGCTATATGAGCACTGCTCTGGGCAGGTGGAATAGGCTATATGAGCACTGCTCTGGGCAGGTGGAATAGGCTATATGACCACTGCTCTGGGCAGGTGGAATAGGCTATATGAGCACTGCTCTGGGCAGGTGGAATAGGCTATATGACCACTGCTATTTCGTGCTGCTGTTCCTGATGCAACACGGGTCCAAGTTCCATCTTGCTTTAATTAAATTAATCAATCATCAGATATCCTTATATACTCAGTAAAGTAAGACCATAGGATTTTAAATAGAAATTTTAATGGACCACAAGGTGTATCCTTCCATTTCTGAACAAACTTAGCTAGCTTAGCATCCTCTCAGAACCACACTTATTCTGCCTTTCATTGTTGTTCTGAAAATAGGGGCCATTTTCCTACCTGCACAGCAATAATTATAACACCCGTACGGCCTATGAGCCTGCCGGAGATTTTTCTCCATTTTTATTTCAGTCAACTTGTGTACGATGTTTGGATATATATGATGTTTGTGTTAGTGGAAGAAATAATGATATTCAAATGATGTATGTGAACAGTCATTTTGGCCCTGCTGTGTCGTGAATCTCAACACTGCTTAGAAGGCTGGTTGAGCAAATGGTATCCAGGGCTGTGAGCCTACTGCAGGTTTGTGGGAGTTATCATGTTGTGTGCACCTCCTGCAGGTCTGTGGGAGTTATCATGCGGTGTGAGCCTACTGCAGGTTTGTGGGAGTTATCATGTTGTGTGCACCTCCTGCAGGTCTGTGGGAGTTATCATGCGGTGTGAGCCTACTGCAGGTTTGTAGGAGTTATCATGCCGTGTGCACCTCCTGCAGGTTTGTAGGAGTTATCATGCGGTGTGAGCCTACTGCAGGTTTGTAGGAGTTATGTCGTGTACACCTCCTGCAGGTTTGTGGGAGTTATGTTGTGTACACCTCCTGCAGGTTTGTGGGGGACGTCATGTCGTGTACACCTCCTGCAGGTTTGTGGGAGTTATGTTGTGTGTACCTCCTGCAGGTTTGTGGGAGTTATGTTGTGTGTACCTCCTGCAGGTTTGTGGGAGTTATGTCGTGTGTACCTCCTGCAGGTTTGTGGGGGACGTCATGTCGTGTGCACCTCCTGTAGGTTTGTGGGAGTTATGTCGTGTGCACCTCCTGTAGGTTTGTGGGAGTTATGTCGTGTACACCTCCTGCAGGTTTGTGGGAGTTATGTTGTGTGCACCTCCTGTAGGTTTGTGGGAGTTATGTCGTGTACACCTCCTGCAGGTTTGTGGGAGTTATGTTGTGTACACCTCCTGCAGGTTTGTGGGAGTTATGTTGTGTGCACCTCCTGTAGGTTTGTGGGAGTTATGTCGTGTACACCTCCTGCAGGTTTGTGGGCGTTCTCATGTCTTGTGCACCTCCTGTAGGTTTGTGGGCGTTCTCATGTCTTGTGCACCTCCTGTAGGTTTGTGGGCGTTCTCATGTCTTTTGCACCTCCTGTAGGTTTGTGGGAGTTATGTTGTGTGCACCTCCTGCAGATTTGTGGGAGTTATGCGGTGTGTGAGCCTACTGCAGGTTTGTGGGAGTTATCATGTCTTGTGCACCTCCTGTAGGTTTGTGGGAGTTATGTCGTGTGCACCTCCTGCAGGTTTGTGGATGTTACGTCCCTGTGCTGCCCCACGAGTGCTGATTGATTCGTATGCTAACTCGTTTCCTTCGGCTCACCTGGGTTTTGATTGGAAATTTCTGACACCTGTGTGGGATTTCCGAGAGCATATCCATTTGCGGTGTTCTCTAGCCCGTGGTCTTTTGTTTCCTTTGGCTAACTTCATGCACGTTGCCAGCTTTGCTGCCATGCTGACGATCATTTTTAGACATTACTGTGCCGTTCGTTTCAAGTTGTATGCAGTGGCTTACTATATTTTTCTTACTATAGTTTCTCGTAGTTGTTGCCATGCTGTAGGGGTGCACATCTAGTTGGATTTGCACGTAATTCCCCCGCTCTAAAGCCGGTTTTAACTTTTTATGAGAGCATATTTGTGTCTTTTGTATGCTGCTTTTGTTTATGCAAATAGTAGACAAACTACTCGTTTCCAAAAGGAACATGTTGGTGTTAAGCTGCTTGTGGGTTTGTGGCTACTTTGCTGTATTGTGGTCTGCCATTTGGGTAAGCTGCTTGTGTTTTGTAGTGCTTTTGTCTGATGTGCTCATATAATACAGTTACATGTATATGTAAACACAGAGACTCGCGACAATTGAGATCATCCCGGTATCATCTGATTTGACTACATCCAGTAATGTCTCCAGGGCCCCACGTTCCTTTTACAACTGTGCTGGAACACGACAGCATCTCTCTCTCTCTCTCTCTCTCTCTCTCAGCATCGGCCCACAGTCTCCCAGATGTTTCATTTCCAGAAAAAATTACTGAACATGTTAGAAATGTCACCTGAATAAGGAATCACAGTTCAATGGAAAATCAGGCACTCTCACCTTGTCTTCTGCATCTTGTTAGCATTGTCTCAAAATCCAGACAGCCAACTCCCACTCCCATACCACCATGGTTGGTCTCTGATTGAAACGGACAGCCCACTTTAATGCAAATTCGTCCACCAGACCATTTACTCTGACTCTGACCTTATTTGGGTGGCCAGACATGAGCCTAATTACTACCCTCTTTTATTTGTTTTTTTCCCCTCTTTCTTCTTGACTCTTCCTCAGTATCTCCCAGCCATCCTTATATAACCTCCCACACACTCGGCTCCTGCTTACTGAATACAGAACAGCGGAGCTGCAGAAAGAGCTGAGCTCCAGTATGGATGGCCTGAAGCCCTCACAGACACTCAAACACACACAGCCTATATTTTATACAGCATTTTATTATATTTTATAAATAATTTTGTTTTGTACTGCCTTTTTATTTATCTTTATTAAGGGTGCCAACAATTCTGGGCTTGACTGTATGGTTACTCGCAAACTCACAGTCCCACCCCCACACATACACGTACTTGCACGCACACACACACACACACACACACACATACGTGCACATACTCTCACATGTGCACAACCTGAGCACATAAATCTGTAAACTCAGTAACACAAGGGCGCACTGTGAGTACCTTGGCTCTCATTGTATCTCTCTCTCCCTCTCCCTCCCTCCCTCCCTCCCTCCCCCTTTCTCTCTCTCTCTCTCTCTCTCTCTTTCTCTCCCCCTTTCCCTATCTCTCTCTCTCCCCCTCTGTCTCTCACTCACTCTCTATCTCCCCCTCTGTCTCTCTCTCTCTATATTTCGCTCTCTCACTTCCACACACACTCTCATGCTTGGGCTTTCCTTTAAATTCCACACCCTCGCGCGCACACACACACAGCCATGCTGACACAGACACTTTCTCACATGTGCTGGGCACAATAGCACACGAAGGGGCACTAACCAGCCCAGCTCAGGGCCAGAGTTCTCCTCAGCCGAGGCCACGCCGTACGCGCGGCTCTGCCGATCTGCTGGTCTAACCCATAACAGCCCTCCAAAGCGCCGTTTCGGGGCCAGCGAGGTCAGCCGCCGCCCTCTCGCAGCTCCCCGCCCCTGTACTTAAGGGCCTCCCGTGTCAGCAAGCGCCTCTCATCCTCCTCTCCTCTAAGTGTGAAGTGCAGGGAGGGGAGGGGAGGGGAGGAGGCGAGAGGGGAGGGGCGTCCCGCCGGGACAGGGTTCGAGAGCTCTCCAGATTGAAAGCGCGATTGATTGCGTCTCATAATGAATGGCACAGGCAGCTGTCTGCTCACTCCAGGTTTGGAACAAAAATGGCGGGTAGGCGGAGGGGTGGGGGGGAGACAGATAAAACTCAGCTTCACTAAAGATCATCTCCCTGCCGAAAGTGTTGTGATGAAGGCGATGAAGGGCTAAAAAAAAGCTAGCGTGACAGTTGGGGAGACGCGTTCCCGGAGAACCTCTTTCATCCTCAGGACTCAGTCACAGAGTCTTGTTGCGCACCTCTGGAAGTTGCGTGACGGGTTTAAATGAAGGTTGCTCAGACTGCGGAGATGACACGCAGAGAAAATATTTAATGGGAGGGAGGAAAGGGAAGGAAAAATAAACCTTCCGCGAACTCTTGGTAGAACGATCCTCTTGGGGGACACAGTGAATGTCAGACTCTTCCAGTGTCCTGTAGGAAGCGCTTATGATGACAGTGATTTTTATCCATTATAACGATGCAAATGGAATCATCGACCGCAAAGCCTAATGGGAGATTAATTGTGTTTTTCAAATTAATTGTTTTGTTGATTGATTTTTTTATCTTTGTCTCTTCCAAAGCTTTTTTTTTTTTCCTGGAACTCTTTAGCACACTAGGGTGAATAACCTGCGTGATTATGAAACGCATGAAATGGTTTAACAAAGTCGATCAAGTGTGCGTTTGTTTGTAGAGTGTTCACTGTAGGGATGTAACGGTATGAAATTTCACCGTACGGTACAGTATCTACCAAAATACCACGGTATGCGGTATTTCACGGTATTAATTTTTTTCCCCCTTTTAATTAAATGTACTAGTATGGCCCATCGAAAAAACAAACAAGCAAGTATTTTGCTTTGAAGAAAAATATTGCTTTATTGAACTGAAACGTGTGTGCGTGTGTGTCTGTGTGTATTTAACTGAAACTCTCATGCATTAGCATTGTAACATTTACATAAAAATATTTAAAGCAAGGGTCCTCCTTATGACCTAATATGAGAACGTTTACACAAGGGTCCTCCAATATGAACTTATTTGTTTAGGTCAGGTTGTTATGCAAGAAGGACAGCGTTAAAGACGGAAAATACACACAACAATCTTGTAATCTAGTGCAGTTTAATAATGTATATAAAATTGCACTAGTCCACTGTTGCAATTTAGTATTGCTAGCAACTTGAAGTGTGATGTTTTATTTTTCCCCTTGGCTGTCACGAGCAGAGCAGTGATAGGTAACCCTCCATTGTAGTGAGTGGAGCTGTGGATAGGTAACCCTCCATTGTAGTGAGTGGAGCTGTGGATAGGTAACCCTCCATTGTAGTGAGCAGAGCAGTGGATAGGTAACCCTCCATTGTAGTGAGTGGAGCTGTGGATAGGTAACCCTCCATTGTAGTGAGTGGAGCTGTGGATAGGTAACCCTCCATTGTAGTGAGTGGAGCTGTGGATAGGTAACCCTCCATTGTAGTGAGCGGAGCTGTGGATAGGTAACCCTCCATTGTAGTGAGCGGAGCTGTGGATAGGTAACCCTCCATTGTAGTGAGTGGAGCTGTGGATAGGTAACCCTCCATTGTAGTGAGTGGAGCTGTGGATAGGTAACCCTCCATTGTAGTGAGCGGAGCTGTGGATAGGTAACCCTCCATTGTAGTGGCGTGCGGCGCTGTGCATATGCTCATTGTGCAACATAAATTTATACTGTGGGCACGGTATTACAGGGAAAGGCTTACGGTTCAGAACCTTGGTTGCTTGATACCGCAGTATACCTTCAAACGGTATACCGTTACATCCCTAGTTCACTGTGGGATTGTTTTTGCAGGGGTGTCCTTCAACAGCGTGTACACGCAGATCTGGAGGGTACTGCTACACCTGGCGGCCGATCCATTCCCTGAGGTGTCCGACCTGGCCATGAAGGTCCTCAACAGCATTGCGTACAAGGTCTGTCTCTCGCTTTTTATCTCTCTCTCTCTCTCTCTCTGTCTCTGTCTCTGTCTCTGTCTCTGTCTCTGTCTCTGTCTCGGTCTCTCTCTTTCTCTATATATATATATATATATACAGTATATATATATATATATGCAGTGCCATCCACTATTATGGGCACCCCTGGTAAAGATGAGTAAAAAGGGTTATAAAAAAATTCACTGTTTGGTGAATTAGCTTAATCTCAATAAAAATTAGAAAAAATCCAACCTTTAATTGAAGTAAATTTATTATGAGGAAAAAAAAAACCCTCATCAAGAAATAATAATTTTTAACAAAACCACATGTGCCACAATTATTGCCACCCCTGCATTTATATATAGAATAAAGTAATCATTTTTAATATTTGGTCGCATATCCTTTGCATGCCATGACTTCCTGATGTCTGTGACCCAACAACATCAAAAGATCTTATTTTCTGGTACTCTTACAAGCAATACTATAATGTCTCTGCATTTGAAAGGATCTCTATGGGAATTGGGTGGGACTCGATTTAGCTGTAAATTATGCTGGAACAGTATGGAATACATGGTTGGTAAAATGGCTGTAAGTCATCAAGGGTCTGAGGTATCAAACGAGCCTCAAACCATCACTCTGCTGCCAGATATGCAGTAGATATGGATGGATCACTTTAAGGAAGGTTTCTCCTGACAAATTTTCCTATTGAAAGGAAAAATAAGTCAGGAGAAGAATCCCTTCAAGTTAAGAGGTTGGATTTTTAAAATTTTTTCAATGTGAGATTAAGCTAATTCACCAAACGGTAAATTTTTTATAACCCTTTTTACTCATCTTTACCCGGGGTGCCAATAATAGTGGAGGGCACTGTATCTCTCTCTGTCTGTCTCTCTCTATCTATCTCTCTCTCTTTCGCTATAACTCTCTTGTGGTGTTGTTCTGCTTTGTCTGTATGTGCAAGTGTCTCCTCCTGTACACCCAAACCTTCTCACTCCTGCATCCACACACGTACATACACAGACACACACACACACGCACACGCACGCATATATGCTCTGGCTCTGCCGCTTGACTCCTAACTCTCCACATCCAGAAGCAGTTAGTTTTGTGCAAATGCAATTAAGTGGAAATTGGTCCCTGAAGCCCAGCAGTGGAGAGAGACATGGTTGTGAAATTCCACCGTAAGTTAAGGAGGTAATAACTACAATGGTGTCCAGCGCAGGAGACCTCTTTAATCTCCTGCTGACATAAACAGTCCCCAAGTCCCCCATAGCTGTTAATCTTTTTTTTTTTAAGGCTCCCAGTTGCAACGTGATGTTTGTCAGTAAGAACCAATAGGCAAATGAATCAGTCAAAGTGTGAATACCACTTTTAACGTGAGACATTGTCAGTTTTCGCCGCTAACAACATGCTGGAGGCGCATCCAGCAGATAGCTATTTTATTATATCTATTTTACCGGCATTTTCGTGGCAGCGCTGCCCTTCAGACTGCCACAGGAAACGCGGCTCTGACACGGCGATGACTCACCTCGATTAAATGTGGCTCGGGAAGTTTTCTCAAAACACCCACGTCTCTGGGGGCTCTCCGGTACCTCTCTTTTTGGATTCATCCTCCCAGTCGAAGTGAGAGATGTTGCCATACAAACTTTACAAAAGGAGTTTTTTATTTTTTTTATTTTAACTCTCAGAGTGACTCGGAGATGAGAGAGTGATTGCGTGCTGGAAATCCCAGTCTGGTAAAAACGGTTTCTAACTCGTCTTTTAATGTGGCGTGTTATCTGTGCCGAGGGAGACGTGCATTGGTTCAGGGCGTCTCTCTGAATAACTGTCGGATGCCTTTGCTGCAGCAGCAAGTGGGAGATACTCAAAGCCTTCCTACAAGCGAAGCGTGTTCTTTTAGGGGGCTTGCCCTCCTGAGCTCTGCCTTTGGATGCATTTGCACTACATACTGTACCTCTGGGTATAACAGATAATGGATCGCATTTATTTAGTCATGCCTTTCATGATGGCAGTGCGCTTTGCTGTGAAGCAGGGGGAATCCTCTCCTCAATCACCGCTGTTTCAAAAACCCCTTTGAGAAGCACGGCAGCCATTTTGCACCAGGAGGAAGATGGATTATTTCATCCGGTTACGTTGGAAAAATTTTCCCAGGACGTACCGAACATATCTCCAGATATATCCGAGTAGCATGTACTGCTCTGAGCGTTTGAAGAGTGAGAGAAGGATGCACTTTACTCTGGAGGGTCTGAGATGCACAGTACAGTCTATTTGCAGAGAGAGAAGAGAGTTTGAGACATGTGGTGTAGTGGTGAATTCTCAACAAGGGGTGGGGGGGGGGGGGGGCGCTGCTGGGCATATGTCATTCATTAAAATCATCAGTGTTGCTAATTGCAAAACATCACGCGCTTGAGTTCCTCAAACAAGTGGCTTTAAACACATTTCAAATTAACGTATCATTGTCGTGCCGCACTTGAATTCTAATTACGCGTGATTTAGGTTCTGCCAACATGACTACAGTTAACTAAATGTTGAGGTTGACAGCGGTAGTAAATAAAGATAAGGCGCTGATCAGTACTGTGTACAAATGATCTATAAGAACAGTAGCGAAATCATTACGTCTCCAGTTTCTGCGTGTGGCTATTTTTCAAGCCATGTGAGAAAGATACGTCCCTGGAGTCTGAAGAGCAGACGCTCACCGGAAAACAAGCTCACAATCACAAGAAGATTTCTGTTGGCCTGCATTAAGGGCTGACACACAGGGGCAGGTCCGATTTCTCACCCAAGGTGAAACCAGCCGGGTGAAATGCAGGTAGGGTTGACAGGCTGGGGACGTGACCCGGGAGAGCTCTGCTTTAAATCTTCAAATACCTGGAGCATTGGGTTGAAGCAGCACTCAGCCACTGGAGCACTCCTCTCGCTCAAATATGCTTTAGGATCTTTCAAATGATCTTACATTTTTTTTGTAATGTAATTACTCAATCCTCTCACACATTTCCCAGAGCTACACTTCAAAGAGTGGAACGAGGCAGAGGCGTTAAGGCATCGTGTCAGCCCATGTATCCGGGGGACCTTTGAATGTGTCTCAGAGAAAGGGAGAAGGGAAAGGGAGACAGTTGGCTTTTAAACAAAAGTCTAAATGTCAGTCCAGGTGTTTGGAGCGACATTTTTGTCAGCGTCGCACTGATCTTTTTAATTCGCACTGGTTTAATAAGCTCTTACAGTCCTTATGCTGGAGCGGTTGACCTTTTGACTTTTTTTTTTGGAGAAGTCTTATCGGATATCAGTGTCAACGGGAGAGGACCAAACATCCTCTTTTAATGGTGGATTCCCTCTCAGTTCCACAAAAGTATCTGTTAGAAAACCTGAGGGCCATTTAACCGATATCATGAACTAGAGCATTATGTAATGGGGGAAAAATAAATGATGAATCTGTCATACTCTCATGGCCTTGACAGTTACCACTGAGATCTTTTTTTTAGCAGGGTATGAGCTAGTTGTGTGTATGTGTGTGTCCACAGACTCTGTGTGAATATCCGCCAACTCGCAGACTCTGTGGGTGGAAAAGAGAATGCTTAATGTTGTTGTTTCATAGGTTTTGTGAAGGTTGTGCATTGGTTGAGTTTGAATTTCTAGGCAGAGTCCTCTGTGGACTTGCTTTCAAGATACAGTGACGAGGCCGTCTTGCCCTCTGAATGGCTCCAGAAATCCCTCACTGGTTTGAGTAACATTTCTTTATTTATTTATTTTACTTTTGGCTCTCCCCAAAGTTAAGTTTCAAACTCTGGAAGGTTTTTTTCATTATATAAATATTATATAGGTTTCTTCTATTATATAAAACATCAATGGTGTCCAGGCCTCATTTCAGCCACCCTCAGAGAATGAGATTTCATAGGTTTGCTGCGATGATAGGAACTGTTTACATGCAACCTAATAATCCGTTATTGGTCAGGTTCAACACTCATTCTGAATAAAACAGCCTCATGAACACTTCCATCGGGGTAGAGTAACCTGAACAAACACATTCCAAATGGAAGAGTTGCTGTATGTCTTTGATAATCTGTTTGGTAGAGGAATATTAGGCATCAAATGTCTTCTTTCAGATTGCTTTCTTTATCGGAAAGCCACATTTTTTCGTGCACATGTCCATCTGGCTAGATCAGATAAATGGCAGAGTTTGCAAAAACAAATGATCAGCGGAGGAAACATCTATGACATTTAGGAATTTGGACAAAAGCCCAGTAATCCTGAGATGTCCAGAATGACGACTTTGTCAAAACCGTGCCAGAAAAGACGAAGGAAGCTGGTATTCTGCAAAAACTGCAGACCATATTACGTGCATACTGTACTCCAAGACTGAAAGACAGAATGGCACAAGTGACTCGAACCCACCCCGCTTTCCTCATTATGAAATCATGGGAGAAGTCAAAATTATTTTATTCAGATTTTGTGTTTGGACATTAATAGACTCATGTAATTTCACACTCATATCATAAATAGTTAGTAGTGGTAATATAGAATTAATTAATTTGGAATGGCCAAATATTCAGCATGTAGATAGAGTGAGTGTGAGGTCAGTGTGGGTGGGTCTGAGTCAATGGAGTAGCCCTCAAAAGGGAGTACTTGAGCACTTGAGTACCACTAACCTCTTCAGCTCATTCAGAAAGAGGCTCTTCTGTGTTCACCCTTCCAAAAGAGACCCTATGCCACTTGCATTCTGGGTACTCAGGGTGCATTTCCTCCCTACCCACAGTCCGTCATTAGAAACGTCATTGGTTGCCTTGCAATTCCTTCCCTCCAGTGCAGGGGTCCTCAATCTTATCCAGTAAGGGCCGGTGTGGGTGCAGGCTTCTGTTCCAACCAAGCAGTTGCACACCTGATTCTACTAATCAACCACTAGAGTCTTTGCTAGGGAACTTGATTAGTAGAATCAGGTGTGTAACTGCTTGGTTGGAACAGAAGCCTGCACCCACACCGGCCCTTACTGGATAAGATTGAGGACCCCTGTTCCAGTGCATCCCAACTGTACCTCTTTTTCTCACTGGCCCCCCCAGTGGTGGGATGAGTTGCCTGCAAACAGTAGAACTGGCAGGTTCTCCCAGGCCGTGATCCAGAAGCGGTACATAACACACACCTTGATCATGACCTCTACTCAACTCATTCCGAGTGCATTCATATGTATTATTATAGATCACTAAAGAGCTCTGTGAATGATTGTGCGATGTAAGTGGTGTACGCTTATTGCTCTTACAGTTGCTGCTTAGTCGCTTCTGATATCACTGTTATAGTTCTGTGATGAAGGATGCAATTTGGAAAGGTTTTTAGTTAAATATATGCTTGTTTGTAATAGGTTGTTTGCTTTATTGTCATTGTTTAGCTGTTACTCCACTGTTTTGCTTTATCATATGTTACAGCTATTCTGTATCCAGGGCCTTGTTCTTATCCCTTCAGATATGCACTTTATGTATAATGTATTATGTACAATGGCCCTGTATGTCACTGTGGATAAGGGGCTCTGCCACATAAATAATGCATAATACAACACTGCTTGATTGTTGAAAATGTGCTAATTTAATAGTTCACTAAATCAAATATTTATTTTGTCTGGCCAATCCTTTGAAATGATGGGGAAAAAAGTGGTTCACATAAGAATGAACAGTACCACACTAATAATAGGAGGCACTTCTGAAACCCTTAAATTTTTTACAAGCTATCTGCAACAATTTAAAGTGGATGGGCTTGATGGCTTTAAAGTTCCAGAGTATGGAACCATAGCAACGCTTCCATTTGCTCAACTACTTGCGCATGGCATTCCTTGTTGCATGGGAGTATTTTTATGAAGCAGCCAAGAGGGCGATATTGAATTTTTATGACAGAAAAAACCGGTACGCCACAAAACCACCAGCTGAATGCAGCGCCACGTGCAACTGAAGCATTCAGACACATTTTTATTGTCCGTAATGTACAGGGTAATGTACAGGGGAAGCCAACGTTTATTACTGTAGTGGCTGAAAAAGCCGCTCATCGATGCAACTCCACTTGTTCTGAGAACAATACTGGGCCCATCACCAAAATGTTTCTTTTAGGCCTTTTATTTTGGCACTCTTGAGGTTGAGGGTTTTCAAGAGGTGATTCAGTTTTACACTGTGTGCTTCAAATGGGCCTGTTTGTAAGCTTGCTTGCGTGTAATCGTCCCATATGCATCTCTAACCGCGTACAATGTGACTGATGGGATGTTATATTATGTGTAATGTTAGTTAGTAAGTTGGCACTATTGAACGTGGTTGTGTCGAACATCCTGTGTTTGCTGCTTTTTGTTTGGTCCGAAATTGAATTTTTCTTGTTTCATTGGTCTCTTGTCAGAATTGTCCATTAACGATCCTCCCTCTTATCTGACTGAAAATTTTACAAGGACTTGACCTCTAAGTGGATGTCAGTATATTTCTTACTGCAGGAAGAAATAATATACTGTATGTATTTTAGGGCTTTTTAATCAATGGAAGAGTTCTCTAGTTTAGTGCATTTATTTCCGTAATATGTTCCACTTTATTGATTCCTAAGTTGATTACGTGACTGACTGATGAAATCATCCTAAATCCTTTTTTAATGTTTTTTTTAAATTTTTTTATATATACCCAATTTGGGAAGTACAATCTTATTTTCATCAGCGGTCATTTCCACAACCTTCGCTAGGAGAATGCCAGCAGACGTGCTTCTCTGAAGCGTGTGATGTCAGCCATGGCTTCTTATCGGACCACAGTTCACAAGTGGGCCTCACGCAGATATGAGTCAGAGAAAGACACTGTGTTTGCAGCTTACAGGCGAAAGTGTGGGTGCTGTATCGACCAGCAGGGGTTACTGGTGCTCGATGAGACATTGTGATCCCAGCCAACTGAACCCCATCCCTGGGCAAAGCTAGAGCCAACAGTGCATCGCCCTGTGGGGTTTGTGTCCACTGTGGGCAGCGGCAGGGTCCGGATTCAATACCTGACCCTCCTTGCGCTTGAACAGCGCCTGAACAGGATGAGCCTGCCACCCAGCAGCCTCGGATTCCTGCAGACCTGGCTCCTGTGATCTGTGCATGTGAAATTCCGTAGTATTGTCATTTTATTTTATACATCTTCCTTTTCCAGCTCCGTCAGTTTGATGTTGTTTTGACGTGTCTTATGCGTTATTGTTTTTGCCGTATTGTCATTGCAGGAGTGATGGAAATTAGAGTATGCGCACTTTGTATAGCGCCTGATGCCTTTGTTTTTGACAATGCATCAATGTTTTATTATACGTGTTCCCAATGTAAATACATTTAAATAAATTTAAAAAATCAATATAATATATATATATATGCCACCACGAATACAGAAAATAAAAAGGCTGGAAAAGAAAGAGGCTGAAGGAAGCAAAACAATACCCTTGTGTAATACACCCCCCCCCTCCCTGATTAATCTTATTAGCACACATACACCATACACAGGCAACTTAGCACTGCAAAGGGATCTTTGTGAGAATATGCAATCTTTCTAGATAAAAATGGCTAATGAGGCAATGCCTTGCGCAACACTTCTTGCTCAGCATCACTTACTAAGTGTTTTATCGTTGATTGATGCGTCTCTGTTTCACGGATGCGTGGTTAATTAATTAATTGAAAAAACTGTGGAGTCTGCCTTTGATACAGCAGAACTCAACAAGATGCAAAAAGGGATCCTGTTTATGAGATTTTTTTTTTTTTGGGCGCATGGGACAAGATTATCCGAAGGACAGCTCTGTTTCAGCAGAGCAGTCGGCCCCTACGGGGGAGACGCGCCGATGCCTCTGCAACCAAACGACGTGGCGCCAGGAGACGCAAGCACGTCCGCGGTGTCGTACGTATTTTACGGCACAATGCTTTCGTCAAAGCTAAAGAGCAGACGCGCGTTTTCTTGCATTCCGACGGTTAATGTTCAAACTCCGAGGCCTCCCCAACCAACATCCAAAAACACCCACCACATTCGGGGTAAAGCAGCGCCAATGCGTTCCGCGTACCTCACAAGAGCTTCCACATCGACTTGACTCACTGCGGTCCGCCGTGAATCATGCAAGAAAGTGGCGCGAGCCTGTAATCCTCCGTACATTTCCAAAATAAGAAAGACGAGCAGGGGAAAGCCAAAGCCAACACTAGCGTTTGGACTGTGTTTAATATTGGCCTGTGAAAATAGGTTTCGCCAGGAGTTTAATGTTAAGTGTACATGAATGTGTGTGTCTGTCTGTGTGTGCACATGTTTTTATTAGCATGGTTTTTAAATATCCCCACCACACAGTTTAATTGTGGGTTTTTTTACCCAGACATTGCGGAGGCAATTCGTGATAATTACTTCCTTGTCAATCCATCTAATTAATATTTCAATCCTGAAGTGTGGAATCCTCTTAGATCACGGCCAGCATATTTCCATAATGAGTGTCAGCTCTGCTTTTTTCAATTTGTACGTATCCTGTTTTAATGAAGCACCGGGTTGAAAACAAAGACCATTAGTGACGGCGTTAGTCAAACTCCTACACATGGTACAAAGAATTAACATAGAAATGAAACCAAGGAAAACTCCAGATGGTTGAGAGAGCGCAGTGTTAACCAGATTTAAACAGAGCATTCGTTTTGTTTCCTTGTTGGTGTAAACAAAGCCGTATCAATGGCGCTTCCTCTTGCTCCTTGAGAAAGTATTAAAGATCTCTCGTATTTAGTAAATGGCCCATTCTGAAAGGTGAGTTTCCACTGACTGTTAAAAATTCATTAATAACACGTCTAAGTTGAGGGATTTGTTTACGTTCTGTATTGAACATGAGAATGACCCTGCGACTACAGTCCACTGACTCATTACAGTCTCCATTTTCCTCTTCTCCTCTGTCTAGTCCCTCCGGCTCAGATTCACTTCCATTCACAGTCATTTGGCAGATAATTCTCGGCTTGGACAGCAGATAGCCTGGCCCTCCTGACTGATTTGCGGTTGCTTGTATTACTTATTCATTTGATGTTGATGTCTTGTGCCACATTCTGAAGGTCATTTAAACATTTGCGGTTTTGAATGGGGCCATTCAGGCAGATTTAAATGTAATCAATCAGGCTTGATTTAATCCAGCACTTCTTTCAAAGGGATGTGCCACTTAAATAGAAATAATATGAGTTAATACAGGTGTTACAGTGTATTTAAAAATGAGGAAATTATGCAAACCATGTACATTGATAATATAAAAAAATATCTTAAGGCTATATGGGTTAAGACGACCAGGTGCAGCATCTTAGTTCATTACAGTATTGTAGGTTTTATGTTAAATTTGTTCTTCAGGGGGAAATTTTTGTGAACTCCTCTTAAGATAAATTAGCTAAGCATGTGGGAAATATTGGAAAAAAAATTCCCTCAGTTCCCAAAATGCAGTTATATAGAAATATTAAGAGAAATCTACTTTGTATTGGTGGATAACAGAAGGTAACCTAAAATGAACCTAAGCTGTAGAAGCGTTAGAATTGGCTGAGGTCCCTTAGTTTCCACTGCATTAGTTCCACCCAGCAGCATGCCAAACACTGACAGACTACCAATTGTGGTGTTTGATGGACACGCGTCTTCTCTGATCTGCGCTAGCTCTCCTGTAGTGCTGTGTGAGCGGGTTCCTAGCTCACAGGCAAGTGAACCGAAGGAGCGAGGTGCTTCAGCTACAGTTGACCTTGCGTGCATGTTCAGTGATCTCTGGCAGCAACAGACATGCAGGACAAAGAGGGCTACCGGGCCTCCATGTTGTATGTTTTCTTGAAGCTCTCTCTCCCTCTACTACAGGCCACAATGAACGCTCGCCCCCAGAGAATCCTGGACTCTGGTTCACTCACCCAGTCAGCGCCTGCCAGCCCCACCAGCAAAGGGACCCACATCCACCAGGCAGGGTGAGAGGCCTGTCCCTGCAGCCACATTTAGCACCAAACTCAATGCTGTCCCCAGCGCTACCTGTCCCTGCAGCCACATTTAGCACCAAACTCAATGCTGTCCCCAGCGCTACCTGTCCCTGCAGCCACATTTAGCACCAAACTCAATGCTGTCCACAGCGCTACCTGTCCCTGCAGCCACATTTAGCACCAAACTCAATGCTGTCCCCAGCGCTACCTGTCCCTGCAGCTTCATTTAGCACCAAACTCAATGCTGTCCACAGCGCTACCTGTCCCTGCAGCCACATTTAGCACCAAACTCAATGCTGTCCCCAGCGCTACCTGTCCCTGCAGCCACATTTAGCACCAAACTCAATGCTGTCCACAGCGCTACCTGTCCCTGCAGCCTCATTTAGCACCAAACTCAATGCTGTCCACAGCGCTACCTGTCCCTGCAGCTTCATTTAGCACCAAACTCAATGCTGTCTACAGTGCTACCTGTCCCTGCAGCTTCATTTAGCACCAAACTCAATGCTGCCCACAGCGCTACCTGTCCCTGCAGCCACATTTAGCACCAAACTCAATGCTGTCCACAGCGCTACCTGTCCTTGTAGCTTCATTTAGCACCAAACTCAATGCTGTCCACAGCGCTACCTGTCCCTGCAGCTTCATTTAGCACCAAACTCAATGCTGTCTACAGCGCTACCTGTCCCTGCAGCTTCATTTAGCACCAAACTCAATGCTGCCCACAGCGCTACCTGTCCCTGCAGCCACATTTAGCACCAAACTCAATGCTGTCCACAGCGCTACCTGTCCCTGCAGCTTCATTTAGCACCAAACTCAATGCTGCCCACAGCGCTACCTGTCCCTGCAGCTTCATTTAGCACCAAACTCAATACACGTAGCAATTAGAAAACCTGTAAGAATCAAACAGCCAAATCCTGAGTGTGGTGGATTTGTGCTTTACGCTCTCACCATAAGACTAATTTGTTTTTATTGGAGCAGCTTAATGTGATCTGTGGGCTGCGTGCGTGCGTGCGTGTTGGAGTTTAAAATGGCCTGTGTGTGTGCTTACGTGTGTATTGGAGTTTAAAATTACCTGTGGCATGTGTGTGTGCGCACGTGTGTGTATTGGAGTTTAAAAGTGTGTGTGTGTGTGTGTGTGTGTGTGTGTGTGTGTGTGTGTGTGTGTGTGTGTGTGTGTGTGTGTGTGTGTGTGAGCATGTGTGTGTGAGCATGTGTGTGTGAGCATGTGTGTGTGAGCATGTGTGTGTATTGGAGTTTAAAAGCGTGCGTGCGTGCGATCGAGACCCAGCGGTTGGTATCAGCTTCCCTCTGTTGATGTTCCAGTGGCTCCCCCCCCATGCCCAGTCCCAGCAGCTCCAGCCTGACCAACGAGGTGCCAAAGCCCCCCAACCGTGAGCTTCCCCCTGCCAGGCCACCGTACACCCCCACGCTGGGAGGGCAGGCACCTCACTCTCACCAATTCCCACGCACCCGCAAGATGTTCGACAAAGGGCCCGACCAGGTACTGCCCAAAAACCAGATACGTGTCCCATACACTGCCTGAATGTAACCGACCTAGTATTCGCAGAAAAACGCTTATTTATGCTTTTTCATGCTCTGTTTGTTATTGGAGTATTAGCTGAACAAATAGCACTTAATGTTATGTATGCATGGCTTATTCAAGCCTGTTAACAAATAGCACTTAATGTTATGTATACATGGCTTATTCAAGCCTGTCATTGGTTATTTTCTGTCCACAGTATGATGAGCGCATCCACTACATTAACAAGCGTGAGATTATTTTTAGTTTTATGTGATTGGTTAATGTGCGTGTCCGCCTGCGTGTTTCATTGGCAGACCGCGGAGGATGGCGACGAGCCGGGCGGCCACAGGAACTTCATCAGTGCCACAATGCAAACGGGACTCTGTGACTGGAGTGCCAAGTACTTCGCACAGCCCGTCATGAAGGTAGACCCCCGTCTCCCAGCATGCCTCACTCTAACGCCGCGCGCACCTTTGGGTTTGTCTATGTGATCGTGAGTGTCCAGTGTTAGCGCTGGAGCTTTCTTGGCCGTTTACTATGTTTACTGAGGTTTGTTTAAAATAATGTAATAAAGAAATATATCTACGTACATTTTAATCACTGTAAATGGTGCTACTGGGTGGCTGATCTTGTGAAGGCACCGTTCCAGTGTCATTACATTACATTACAGTGATTTAGCAGACGCTCTTATCCAGAGCGACTTACACAACTTGTTTTACATATTATCCATTTATACAGCTGGATATATACTGAAGCGATTCAGGTTAAGTACCTTGCTCAAGGGTACAACGGCAGTGTCCTACCTGGGAATCGAACCTGCAACCTTTCGGTTACAAGGCCAGTTCCTTAACCATTATACCACACTGCCGCCCGACGGTTGTGTCCCGCCGACACAGTGTCCCCACGGTTTGGCATCAAATCCAAACTGTCCCCATGCCGACTGGGGCCTACATCCCCACAGGGTGACGCGTAACTGGCCGTAGCATTGCCCAGGGAGGGAAGGATTCAGTCAGCCCGGGGTAGATCATGTTCATCACTGACCGGCGCCCCCTGCAGGTCAGCTATGGGAGTTTATCCCTCTGTCTGCTGTCCCTGTAAGCTCAGCTTGTGGACTGCAGTGTGAAAAGGAGCAGCAGCTTGACAATTTTTTTTCCGGAGGACAGCATGCGCCTCTGTGTGGTCACGACTAGCAGAGGGTCATGGTAGGGAATGAAGATGAGTCTAAGGCTGGTTAATATGACAGGGCATCGGGAGAAAATGGGGGGGAGGAGGAGTGTTTTAAGAAGCACTGCAGATTATAGCAGGTGTTTTGTGCCTTTACTGCAGTGGTCTGGTGCAGAAGGTCAGTTAGTATGTTGGTGACATCAGTATGGCTGGGCTGTAATACAGTGCCATGTATTCAAGGGCTGTTACAGGAGTTACAGACAGCTCCTATGCACCTGCAGACACTCACTATGCTTCAAAGCAGTGCCTGTGTGCCTTGTCAAGGCCAGTACGATGTTGAGTTTGTGTTTGCACGTGTGTGTGTGTGTGTGTGTGTGTGAGCGTGCACATTTTGCAGGCGTGCGTGTGCACACGCTCAAATGTAGGGTTCGCGTGTGCTCCTGCGAACATTTCTGTGCCTGCGGCCTATGAGTGTGTCTTGTGCGCGCGTGCGCTTGGGAATGTAGCCTTAGCGAGCCTCACAGCCAGTCTCACCCAGCCTCCCGGCCTCCCTCAGGACCACAGACCTGTAGAATCAGTGCCATTGTTCCACCAGCAAAGGTACAACGTGGCGGCGATCCGGCCCACAGGCCGTACATCCTCTTTAATTGGCATCTGGGTGGAGATTATTAATTATGCGCCACGCAGAGCCCCCCCCCTTGGTTACGGCCGGTAAACACGGGCCTGGTTACGGTGAAATATTTAAAGCGTTAAGACCGTGTTCCACTTGTTTAATTCGGGTATGTGCTGAGAGGCCCGTTTCATCTTTCGCGCTCGCAAATAAACAGAGTGCCTTACTAGCGGGTGACACCATACACGTGTTTTCCCACTTCATCGCACAGACTGGGGTGTAGGCACGGGAGAAAATAACCATGTGAGGAGAGGAGGGAGGAGAGGAGGGAGGGAGGGAGGCTGGGGGGTGCCGCTGTCACACTGTTATTTGGCGAGGAGAGAAAAGAGAGAGCTGTCGTTCCCCCGCTCTCTGCCTCCCTCCCTGTGTGGGAATGTGACAATGAGGATCTCATGTTTTCTCTATTTAAAGCCTTCTCTATCCTTCACTGTGGCAGCCGATAGAGCCATTGGTTCTAATTGGGGCTGAGGTTTGTCAGACGATGGCTTCTCCACGGGGACCGTAGCACTCTTTTAACTATCACTTTTTCCTCAACCAACACCAGGATAAATTTGTTTGCAGGAATGTACTGAAAAGCCTGTTTAGTTGTTTGCCAGTAGGATGTGTCTCCCACAGCCTTAGCTTTGCAGTCGTTGGGTAACAACCCGTGCGGACAGTGAGCTGCCCTCCGACAGCGCAGATTTAATAAGCTGTGTGTCGTGCCCTGTCTGCTCCTGAACGCTGTCTGTTCAGTACAGTTTGTACCTCATACAGCATGGATAGTGAGGTCAGCCAGAAGCGTGTAACACCCCCCCCCCCTCCCCCCCAAAAGGCCATGGTCATGTGACGTACTCTGCTGGTCATGGTCACTCTGCTACTGTGCTCCCTCACAGCTCCGCTCAAACTTAATTACGCAAAAAGTTCTCGCTTGTCTTTAGGAGGGAAAGAAAATCAGTTGAGCTTGCCTTATCCAGGTTGGGTGGATCTGCCAAACCTTGTGTGCGATTACAACAACAGAACTGGCACTGTTGCATATCAGTGTGCCATGTTTTTTAAGGTCTCACCTCAGACTGTGAACCTCGTGTTCAGAGCTGCTCTCCGGCCCCGTCCGGGCCTCGCCCTGGCGCCCGCCCCTGCAGCCGCGAGGCGTCCGAGCAGCCAGGCAGCGAGAGCGGCGGGAGATTTATGCTGCCGGCTCGCCCATTCCGCCACGGCGGCCCGCGCCATTGCTCATGTGCGGGTCAGCGCTGGGGCTAGAGGCAGAGACATTATGTAGCGCGTAACTGCCTGACACAGTGACTGCGGCTAGCCCCGGGCCCAAAGTAATGGCCTTCGATTACCTTGAGCTCAGCCAGAGAGCGCTCAGGTTGTTGTTGAACAACAAGATTTATCGACGGTGGCCGACCGGCCCAACCATTTTATTCTTCAGCTGTTCATAACATAGAGATGCATGAGCAAATAGTCAACCCTCTCCTCTCCCCTGCACCCCCAACTCTCACATTTTCCCTACTCCCCCCCCCTCTCTCTCTCTCTCTCTCTCTCTCACCCTCTCTCTCTCTCTCTCTCACCCTCTCTCTCGCTCTCTCTCTCTCTCTCTCTCGCTCTCTCTCTCTCACCCTCCAATCTCCATCTCTCCTTTTCTTCTTCAACACCGCCCCCCCTCAGCTCCCCATGGCCCTCATCATGACCCTCCTGCATGGTGTTGTGGCATTACAGGAGGGGAGTTGATTACGGGGGCGTACAGTATGTATCCAGGGGTGAAGTGCTGAGCATTCAGGGGCCGTCGCCTCGGCCCGGCCTGGAAATGTGCTTAATAAGCAGCGGCCGTGTGGAGGGGGGGGGGGGGATTAAAGTCCATTACGGCGATCCTGGTGTTATTAGCAGGCCTGCCGATAATGGTAATGCGCCAGGCAATAACGCGCCTCTGGCAGCGCGGCTTGGCGGACGCGCAGCAGAGAGCATCATTATTCCGGCTTTGAGGGGTCGTTGAGTTTAACGACGCCGTCTCGTGCGGCGCCCCCCTCCCCGTCCGCCGCCATCAATCTCGGGCCAGCTGAGGGGAGGCCTGGGAAGCGGCTGTAAAGCAGACGCGCATTTGACGCGAGGCGCTGCCCCGGGGTCATAAACGCGGGCTGATTTAGTGGCTCCCGCGCCGGGTGAGTCCTGACGTACGCAACGTAACGCACGCAGTCATGCATGCGCACACCGTGTGCCACGTGCTCCGAGATGGTTATGTTCGGCCCTTTAGAATGACACAGAAGACTCCTCTCCCTCTTTATCGCTCCTGGTGTGAAGCTGTGCGCTTGGTGAAGCAGAAAACCTGTGTTTGCGTCCTTCCTCTCCCGCTGTCACCCCCGGTGCGCTTGCTGAAACAGGGTGTGCCCCACTCCTCCTCCCACTCTCACCCAAAGGCTCCTAGGGGGCCTGCAGGAGACGCGTCGATTGATACCAATTAGCTGGAGCCGCAGTTTCCTCACACTAAGCTGCAGGCGAAAAATCCTTGGTTGAGAAAGAGTCGTCTTTATTTACATGATTATGAGAGCTGGTTTGCACAGTGAGAGAGGAGTTAATTGGATTGAGAGCAGTGGATGCAATGGAAGGCCGTTCCCCCGCAGTATTACGGTTAAAGAGGCTCCTCAGTGATCTCTCATTCAGAGAGCACAGGTCCCTAATGAGCTCTGTGTGCAAGCGTGTAGCTGGGTCATGTGCCTGCGTTATTCTGTGCGCAGAAAGCACAGCGCAACCCCAGGAACCTACTGCTCAGAACACGCCTTTCTCACCACAAGAGACATCACATGTGACTTTCAGTCAGTGTCTCCTGTGAGTCCTCTGCTCCAGATGCGTGTGTGTGTGCGCGCATGTGCCAAATTGTGCATACATTTGTGCTCCTGAGGTTTAATAGATACAGTATTAAAGGAATAGGGTTGGCGGGCGTGTGTGTGTCTGTCTGCATGCACACTAAATTAAACACTGTTAAATGTGATGTGATGTGATTAACACTAAGTGTGCTTCTGAGTGTCTCTCTAAAATACAATGTAATTATTGTCGCCAAAGCTAATATTCTTTTGTGTCTTCACAGTGATCCTGGTTAGTGTTATTTGTGTGTGAGAGAGAGAGAGATGTAGTAATATTTTGGTAAATTTTAGATTAAGATGTGCGCTGTAATAAGAACCAATGAAATCTGGGTTTCATTATGGTTCCATATACGTTAGATGCATACAAAACAGCAGCCTCCATTTCTTCGTCTGATTTGACCCCCCCCCCCCCCCTCATCGTTTCTCCCTCTCCTCCCTCCCAGATCCCGGAGGAGCACGATGTGGAGAGTCAGGTGAGGAAGGAGAGAGAGTGGAGGTTCCTGAGGAACGCCCGGGTCCGCAGACAGAGCCTGCACATCACGCAGAAGGGTGAGGAGCCGCACGCGGGAGGGCAGGAGATGTGAGGGGAGTCCGCAGTACAGGGAGGGAGGGTGGGAGGAGAGACGTAGTCAGAGCGTGCATGCGTGCATAGGCAGAGCCAGCACATCACTCAGAGGGGCGAGGAGCCGCACGCGGGAGGGCAGGAGATGTGAGGGGAGTCCGCAGTACAGGGAGGGTGGGAGGGAGGAGAGACGTAGTCAGAGCGAGCGTACGTGCGTGTGTGCGTGCGTGCATACAGAGCCAGCACATCACTCAGAGGGATGAGGGCAGGAGATGTGAGGGGAGTCTACAAGTACAGCTGACGAGCCAGGAGGGAGAGAGGTAGGAGGGGCGCAGTCGAAGCGGGGGTGAAACCGTAGCTAATTTGGAAGCTAAAGCAGTCTCATGCACGCATGACGCATGGAGCGGGCTCTCTGTGCATCACTGTGCTTTAAAGTCCACACACTGTAAAGGTCCCTCCAGTCCCCCTAGAGAAGCGAGCGCTATATTCAAACAGAATGGCTGAGATGCGCACGTCAGCCCCGGCTAGCAGCCCCCGCTCCTGTCAGCCTGCCGCACTTCATCTCTTCCCTCTCAACTCCCGGAAAGCTGAGGCACAGAATATCCCGCTGCCCTGGTACAGTCTCCAGCGGTGTAACTGGGGAGGGGGGGGGTGGCCTGGAGCATGAGATGGGCTTTAACAGGCTTTAATAGCGGATTAAAGAGTCAGCGCGCAGAGTATAGTAGCGCCTCGACGCAGCGATATTCACTTTTGTTGAGAACGGATAGAGAATTTTTTCCCGTGTTCAGAAAGTTACATCAAGGTCAGGTCTTTTTTCATTAGTCGTGAGCTTTCACATCTTCTACTGCAAAGAATGTGAACAATGCGGCAGGAATAGAAGTTCCTTTTTTCCCTCGAGACGCTCGTGTAATTCCAGGCATGCCAGACCCCCACAAGGCCTCAGTACTGGATGGGTCTTTGTGGGAGCAAGCAGAAAAGACAGACATTTTTTTCATTTCTTTCCTGACCCGTAAATCTTTACGCCGACCCCTGGTTTCTTCCGGGCCTTTCTCTGTGTGCGACTGACGCCCGTCTGCTCCTCTGTCCGCAGGCGTGACCCGTCTGGATGACCAGATCTTCATCAACAGGAACCCGGGCGTGCCCTCGGTGGTCAAGTTCCACCCCTTCAACCCCTGCATCGCTGTGGCTGACAAGGACAGCATCTGGTGAGCGACTGGCCCGAATGCACCGACCGAGCCACAGAGGTGGAAAATCCAGGTTCAGAAAGTAAAAGTCCTCCCCAGTGTTTTGTTCCAATCACAAAGATTTGCTCATTTGCTCAATTCTTCAACCGGGAGATAGAAGTAATTAGTGAAATCAGCTGGTCTGAGTTCAGGGTGGAAGAAACACATGGCAGGACTTTTAATTTCTGACCCCTGGACTTTCCACCTCTGAGCCGCCAATCACTCTAGCACTGACAAGCTCTTACAGACTATAGCTGCACTTCTCACCAATGCGCTCCTGCCTGACTGCTGTACACACATAACCTATAACTCAAACTCAGAGCCATAGAGCCTCTCATTCTCCTCCTGATTTCCATCTCTGTGCCCCCAGCTTCTGGGACTGGGAGAAAGGAGAAAGGCTGGACTACTTTTACAACGGCAACCCCCGCTACACCCGCATCACGGCCATGGAGTACCTGAACGGGCACGATTGTTCCCTGCTGCTCACGGCCACTGGTCAGTTCCGCTGTCACTCACCGAAGGAACACCAATCAGTGCTCGCAGTGGGGCGTCTGAGCCAGTGCCCCTGTGTGACAGACCACTGCTTTTCTGTGTGAATGACACCACAATACCAGGGAAGGGTGAAGATAGTATCCATATACTTAGCCCGTTTTTTACTTTCACTAAATCAAACAAAATTGATCTTAATTCATGTATGCACCCGTGACACTTAATTGACGAATGCATGCTCCATGCAGTTCCCTGGATTTTTGTGTTTGTTTCTTTTCTTGCACAAAACAAGTACAATCCTGTCGAAGAGTGAATCAGCTGAACTGTTTTCATGTGGTTTGGCCACCTGTTTGCTACTGTAACCCCTTGTAATGATTTATTCTCTGTTTTTATTGTCGTATCACTCCAGATTTTAGCCAGGCCTTTTATAAATATCTTTCTGTCATTTTTTTGCTGGTAATTTTTGCCTTCAGTAAACCTTGTGTAGCAGCACTGACTGTTTGATGTGCCTGTCAGGGCCATTTCACTGCCCACTGAATAAAACCCAAAGCCTGTCTGTGTTTGAGAGCATGGGCTGTGCACACAGGGCATGCCCTTTGACCTTTCAGTGTTCAGGTGGACTTGATGGACACCTAAGTGGTTCACCTCATCACAGATTATCAAGACTATCCAGATGGTAACCTCCCTGGCCAGGACATTGAAACATCTCTGCTACCACTAAAGCTGAAACATTTAAAGTGACTAAGGACGTATACCAGTAAAATGGCATCGGAAACTCCTCACCTGAGGAAGTCCAGAGTCCTGAAGATAAGCAGGATCTTACATCTGGTTTCTGTAGAGTCCTCTTTATTTAAATTGCCTTTGAGACATGGGAAAGGGTAGCAGAATCTTCAAAAGTGTTAGTCCTCCACTCAATAGGAGGCACTGGAGTTACACACTGGATCAGACCCGTCGTCAGGGCTCAGTCTTAGGTGGGGCAGATAAAATGTCATGGGCCGGCACAAGTAAGTTATTTGTATATTTATTGTAAAAAGATACTTTTTTTAAAAGATTTTTTTGTTTATTTATCACTGACACAAGGATCGCACACCCAACCGATCATGGATTGGGGGGGAGGAGGGGTTTGTGATCGTGGTTTTACATGAAGATGATGATATATTTTTTGCGGGACACATCATTCTGAGTGGGAGGCCCCGGCCCACTCAGGTGCGCCCATAGCAACAAATCTGCAATCAATGGCCAATGAGCCTCATTCAGCTGCCTCAGGTGTAACTGCTCTGCCTGTATCCCCTGCTCCCCTATATCCCCTGTAGTTACTGTTATATTATTTAACTTAGTAGTCTATTGGCTATAAAGGTAGCTAACAAGGCTACCTACCTAGCTAGCTAGCCTGCAGTTACAATGACAATAGATAGCTAATGTTAGCTAGCTCGGTGGACGCACTTACAAACCTAGCGAAGTGATTAAGGGAAATACGGTAGAGCTAACTACCTAGCTAGCTATGTATCTCTCAGTTGTGATTTAGGTACCTAACATTAGCTAGTTATAAATATAGCTTGATGATAAAGCCACCTTAGTGTCCTATATCACGTAAATGTTGGATTTATTTTGCTTACAGTGCTATAATGTTTTTAGCCGGCAGGCTACTAACGGGCAAGAATGTCATACATGAATAAGCAGATTCATATGCAAGTGTAAAAGTGCGATAGTGTTGTATCGGGGTTTGATTCATCACAAGCCTCCTGAACCGGAAACGGGGGGGATGCACACTGAGCCGGTGATGCAGGCTGAGCAGTTATACCGGCGTTAAGCGCAGTGCTGTAGCTCCCTGCCTCTAATGCAGGGAGCTCACTGTGATAGACAGAACCAGATCAGTCTTTCTCTCTCTCTTTGTGTTCCACTGTTTGTTTCACGCAGTATTCCACATGAGCTCCCCGTGTGAAACTAGAGGGAGGTCAGCTGTGTTCTTCACAGCCTTTATGCGTTTGTGCGCGGCTTTCATGTACATCAGTTATCTTTTTTTTTAAATACATATATATATTTTTTTTTTTTGTTCTTTTCTGTTTATAAAAGAAAGCCAGCCTTCCACTTGTTGCAGAAACTTTAAGATTCCCTCTGCTTTTTGTCTCGTTGTGAATTAGTGCAGTGAATATGATTTAGTTTGTATGTGTCAGTTAGTCAGGCACGGCTGAGTTTCAGTTTACGTGAGGAGATTGGCCCATACCGTGTCTCTGTACAGTGTGGCTCACACAGTGTCTTTGCGCAGTGTAGCTCATACAGTGTCTCTGTACAGTGTGGCTCATACAGTGTCTGTACAGTGTGGCTCATACAGTGTCTCTGTACAGTTTGGCTCATACAGTGTCTCTGTACAGTTTGGCTCATACAGTGTCTCTGTACAGTTTGTACAGTGTGGCTCATACAGTGTCTCTGTACAGTTTGGCTCATACAGTGTCTCTGTACAGTTTGTACAGTGTGGTTCATACAGTGTCTCTGTACAGTTTGTACAGTTTGGCTCATACAGTGTCTCTGTACAATTTGGCTCATACAGTGTCTCTGTACAGTTTGTGCAGTGTGGCTCATACAGTGTCTCTGTGCAGTTTGTGCAGTGTGGCTCATACAGTGTCTCTGCAGTTTGTGCAGTGTGGCTCATAACGTGTCTCTGCAGTTTGTGCAGTGTGGCTCATACAGTGTCTCTGTACAGTTTGTACAGTGTGGCTCATACAGTGTCTCTACAGTTTGTGCAGTGTGGCTCATACAGTGTCTGTACAGTTTGTGCAGTGTGGCTCATACAGTGTCTCTGTGCAGTTTGTGCAGTGTGGCTCATACAGTGTCTCTGTGCAGTTTGTGCAGTGTGGCTCATACAGTGTCTCTGTACAGTTTGTGCAGTGTGGCTCATACAGTGTCTCTCTGCAGTTTGTACAGTGTGGCTCATACAGTGTCTCTGTACAGTTTGTGCAGTGTGGCTCATACAGTGTCTCTGACTGTCAGCAGTCTGGTCCCATTGGGGAAGGACAGGGACTCTAACCCCAGCCCTGCTGTCTTGCGCACCCCTCCTCCCTCTGACTCCCACAAGCAGGGCTGGAAGCTTCTCAGAACGCACACATCAGGCTCGGATCTGAGGAGTCGTGCAGGAGTGGGTGCCGGGAGGTGGGGGGAGGGAGGAGGCATGCATGCTGTTAGCTTGCACTTTTTTCTCCTCTCGCCCACGCCATCTTTTCTCCCTGAATCAGTCGCCGCTTTCCACGTGTATTAGTTTGGTCTCTTTGACAATGACCTCCATTTTTCTAATCCTGATATACAGGCTGCCTCCATATTTAACAGTCTGGGTTTTTTGTTTTTTTAAATTTTTTGTTTTTTTTTACGCTGAAGATCCTTGCAATAAAATAACCTCTTTCCTAAGTCGTATATAGTGAGCGAGCTGTCTTGGTTTGCTTGCAGGATGAAGTGTCTCGAGCAAGAAATAATGTGAATGTAAGTCCCAAGTAGGATTTTGCAGATAATGGGACTTTATGGCGGCTTTGGTGGCTGGTCCCGCACAGAGAGGAATCACCCAGGCCTGAAAGGCAGTAAAGGAGACTGCCTGGAGACTGCCTGGAGACTGCCTAAAGGAGACTACCTAGGAGACCGTGTGATAGAACTTTCTGTTTGACTCAACAGATTTTAATGTGACTGCTCTTTGTCGCTTGTGTATAGCATTGTTTGCTATGGTGTTTTTGTAATGCAGCGATCCTATGTATAGATTGTGCTGCAGACATTTTCTGTATCCGAACTCAGTAGTGTGGATATGAGCGTGTGGTAAAAGAGTAAATGTAAGTGTAGATGTGACTGTCTCTCTTCTCCACAGATGACGGTGCGCTGCGCATCTGGAAGAATTTTGCCGATCAGAGGAACCCGGAGATGGTGACGGCCTGGCAGGGCCTGTCAGACATGCTGCCCACCACGCGAGGTGACTTCAGCTCCACTCCCACCCTCGTCCTCATCACCAGGGACCTCCCACGCCCCCCTTCTCCACCTCCTCTCCGCTCTCTCACAGCGTCTTCTCCCTTGTGTGATGTGTTAATAGCCTCTTTTCCCAGATATGAGCTGAGAAAGCGGAGGAGTAAGCGATGTTAAAGATAGTGTCACACCCGACAGGTGTATTAATGTCTCCGGAAAGGCACTTTGCGGTCCCTCTTTTTTTGCTTTTGTGCGTGCGTGTATCTGTCTGTCTGTGTGTGTGTGTGTGTGTGTATATATATGTATATGTGTGCGTGTGTGTGTCTGTGTGCGCGTATGTGTGCGCGTGCGTGCGTTTGGGCGCGCGTGTGTGTGCGCCCGCGTATGTGTGTGTCGATTTTCCACAAATTGTGATCGAGTATGTATGATTTTCACTCTTGATAGCTGTGAGAAGTTCAGAAACTGGTAGACCAGAACCATGAAGCTTACCTCTCAGGATGCCAGCAGCATTTGGAAATGAGTAAAACCGAATCCGAGTCGCTAATGGGGGGTTTAGGGTGCTTGGCTGTGGAGAGGAGGACATAATGTGGGTTCTGCATGGCCGGGTAATTCAGCCAGTGAGTGTCCTTGGTCGGGATCCACATGCCGATGGCGCTCGCTGTGACCACGTCCCTTTATCAATCTGGCTTAGCTGTCGTCCCCATGGAGGAAAGACCCTTTCATCTCCAGTGCCTAAAAGGGTGACCCAGTTTTCAGCCAGTTTTCTATGTACGGCATGTTCTCCAGTCAATCTAGAACATTTCAAAACTTCAAAATGTCACTAATTACTGTATGTCAAAGTGGCTTTTCCCCAATTCAGCGACGCTATATTTAATTAGTTGGCGGGGCCTCTGCGTGTGTTTTTAATGAGAGGGAAAATCATTGATGTTTGCCCTTCCAATATTGTTGTTTGTGTCGGAGAGGCTCTGTGCTAGAGCGTCGCAGCTGAGACTTTGACATACCTGGGTACGTAGCGTCTCCCAGGGGCTAGTGCAGAGGGTCACTCGGAGGTGGTTGTCTGGGAGATTGAGGAGCGCTACGTGTGAAGGAGTGCCAGAAAGACTCGGCGCCAGGCCGGGGCGGCCCGCTGGGAGCTGACGTAAGCAAGGTGTCAAAAGCACCGGTCGGTCTTGGGAATTCACACAGAGCGTACATTACAACGAGTCAAAGGCGCGCGCGAACGGACACACGCACGCACGTGTACGCGCACAGCTCCAGAGCCTACAGACGCCCGCAGCACCTGGGCGCAAGCAGCCCTCCCTGTCATCCAGCCCAAACTGCCTTACAAGCATCCTGTAACGGCTTGTCAGATGTTCTTTTTTGTTTAGTTTGCTGTTTCGAAACCTTTTTAAGTGTCAGCGCAGTTTTTATTTTTTGCTTCTTTGGAGTTTCATTTGTTTGTTTGTCTCTCCTTGAGAATTGCAGAACTCGATGCACCGTTTCCCATTGCATAATAATTTCAATTGAGCTGCTTCACCATCAGTATGTCTTCTAAGCTCCCTGCCCTCTTCAACCAGAAGACAGGTCTAGAAGTTAGCATTTTCCTCCTGGGCAGATTGATGGTTCTGGTGGGGGTGTACAGTCCCTCTCTATCCACTACCAGTCAATAAAAATCACCAAAAAACTGCAGAACTGCCAGGAGTCACTGTGGAGCGATCACTAAAAGGGTCCAAAAGGTGTTGAAGCATTACAGCACAACACTCAAGGTGCCGTACTTGGCAGCCGCGCTCCGATTGGTGGAATTTCATGCTGGGAAACGGCTGCCTTGTTCCTGCTCTGCTGTGTGCCTGAGGGTTTCCTGCTAACAGATTGGTGTCTTCTGGCTGATGTACTGACCCCGCCCCCTTTCTAGCAAACCCCTCCCCCTCAACCCCCTGTCTGCTCCTCCTCTCGCAGGTCTGGCCAGAAGGGTCTCAATCTATCTTGACAGGAGTAAGCAGGGAGGTGAGTGGTTCCGTCTCTCTCTCTCGTTCCTATCCCCCCCACCCCACCCATGGATTGCCTCACTGATGTACTAAAACTAAAGTCAGTCTGCTGCAATATTTGTTTTTTTTCCCCCCCGGTCCATCCTTCGTTGTTCCAAACCCCCCCACACTCTGCCCCCGGCTGTGAATCTGTCCCTCCCACCAGTCTCCCCCCACTCTCATTCCAGCTGATGTGTTCTGAGCTTGTCTCTTTCGTTCACCCTGTTTTTATCACTTTGTTGCTTGCTTGCTGACGGAGGGCTTTCCGGCCTTCTTGGGGTGTGGCGGCTCACGTGCACAAACGGGTGATGTGAAATCCCCAAGCTGCACTACGGCCTCTCTCTCCGAGAAAAAAAACAAAAAACATGCATTTAAACGCCTTATTTTTCATACCACGGGTTTGAGGAAACTGAGCCAGTCCTTTTAAAAGCGCATGATTTATCTAACATAAAAATAATCAAAATGATCTATTTCCGAGGCTGGGTTAGTCATCTTACCGCAGTCTCTGGAGATGTAATGGATGAAGTAAAGCTTCGGCTCAGAGTTTGTTTTTGGGAAATGTAGCCGGCGTGCACGTTGGGCGTCTCAAATTCACTCCGCGGCTTTTACAGGTGTTGAAGAATGGTGTCGTTTCATTGGCCAGTGTAAAATGACGCCCGTTGTGCCCCGCAAGTGAGACCCCGAAGGCACCCCGTCCAAAATGTTACTGGGGACAATATTTTAGGCGACACCGGCTGCTGGGGCTTTGGGTCAGGCACTGTAGACTGGATGTTGAGTTTAAGCCGGACTGCCTGGGAGCGGTAGCGCATCGTCTCTTCAGAGCCACACGGCTTCTCCCGCGTCTACATTAGTATGCAAAGTATGCCGGAGAAGAAAGAAAAACTTTGCTGTTTATTTTCTGCCTGTTTGGGAATTGTATGCACTGAACTAATTACACACTGCAGAATTATCATTAGTATTTGTTCGGTGTGGGAGCACACATCAGTCTCCTAATCTCAGGCAAACCTTCCCGTCTGCGGAGCGCGGTCCTAATTAAGATGTTTCCCAAGTTTTTATTTATTATGGATCTTTGGGGTTTTTCCCCCCATTATTTTCAGTTTTGTTTTTGCTTAGCGGCTCAGGAAAGGGGCCGTAGTCTCGCTACCAAGCAGACGAAGTTGTGAAAGTAGGGCAGTCACGACCTCTTTCGCTCGCCGGCTGTCGCAGAGAAACGTGCGTCCTGCTCTAGATAATGTGGCGTCTCATGAACACGGTTGTGGGAGGTGGCCTGAGCTGGATCGGAGCGCCGAATCAGACTGGACCCAGGACAGGGTGTGAAATTAACACCCCGCCACCAGCTAAATACTTGGCTGGGAGCCACAAACAAACTCTACCAGCCACTTTGGCAGGTAACAAGCCAGGTTGTGTCATATTAAAAAAGTTAATTTCATTCCCTGACGCCAGTCCTGCACGCTTTTACGTTAGTTCTCAAACCATCTTAAGCCCGCAGGTACAACTTGAGAGCACCGCCAATAGATCTGACGTTGAAGTTCTGCATTTTGAAGTGCAGAACGGCCATGGAGTATTCTTCAGGTTTGTCTTGGCCGTTTTCAAATCAAATATAATTAAAGAATAGAAAGGGACGGATAATCCCTGCTCACACTAATTGACTGCAGTGAAAGCAGCCCATTGGAGAATGTGGTGCTGAATGAGAATTCAGGGATATGACGCTGGATACTTTTTTGCATTTCATTTTTACATAGCATCCATTTATACAGCTGGATATATACTGAAGCAATTCAGGTTAAAGGTGCAGGAGGCAAGATTTTTTCTATATAATTTTGGCGAAATTACTAAATTTGCTCATTACATTCTAGCAGCTATCAATAAATCAAGTGTTCTGAGAAAAGATCTGGTTTCTCTGAGTGTCCTGGGCTCTATCCTATGCTGTCAAAAAATCCCAAGCCGGTCTTACAAAAACCAACCAATCAGGGCTCGCTATGTAGCTACCAATCAGGGCAACTATCTACAAGCAAAAGATCCTCCCAGTAGAATAAACCCCTCCCTGTCTGCCTGTCTCCACATGTGCACTGGAGCATAATTTGGTGGGAGGGGCTTAGGAGAGAGATAGGAGGGAAGAGTGCAAAATGAGGAAGTTTTTATTCCTTGTATATTTTCAAACTTGCCTACTGCAGCTTTAAGTACCTTGCGCAAGGCACTGCAGTGTTCTACATGGGAATCGAACCTGCAACCTTTTAAGTTACAGTCCCAGTACCGGTGCCTTGCCCATTATGCTACACTGCTGCCTCCAGTCAGCCTGGCACTCCCGATTCTGCAGACACAGCAGTGCTTTATGGGCGTATACGGCGTTAGCATTGATTTGTGCGTGGGCCGGCACCAGATATCACAGAGAGGCAGCGCGGGGAACGTGCTTTTATCTCCAACACGGAACGTGTGTGTGTGTGGGGGGGGGGGGATTGGGGGCGCGCAACCGAAAGTCAGCTGCGTCAGCTCTGAATCGCGGTGACGCATGTGCACCCAGCTCGACGCGGGAGGCCTGTCTGCCTGTCCGGGGATCTCATCAGACCTCAGTAAAGTCTGCAATGATAGCAGGGTGCCCGGGCCGGCACTCAGGAAGTCGCCTTAAATCGCCTTAAAACTGTAATTAGCCTCAGATCTGCCATGTTTGTGATATAAACCTGTGATAAAATAGTTTGAAGGAGGTGTTCCTGTAGCGTCGTTAGAGCGTCTGCTGGTTCTCTGTCCCACATCCAGCACAGAGCAGCAGGTTTTTGAGAAGGGGGCTACACTCGGGCCCAAATCCGCCATATTGCACAATTTACACTCTTACAATTTCGTCATTTGGCATGTGCTTTAGGCCGAAGTGCTTTAGGCCGAAGTGAAAGTGCATTTCACATGGTAAGCAAACACTAGAGATTGGGGTCGTATCAGCTGTCTTATGCCACGCCCTCCACGCAGGATGTTTACTTGGCTAAAGGAGGGGCTCAGCACACCGCTGAGGATGCTGGGAATGGGGAGGCATCCACGCTGGTGTCCCTCCGAGCTTCACGCTGGGATCCCCAGACGGCAGGAGAGCCCCTCTGTCGTCTTCCATTAATAGATGAGAGTGCTGAAATAAGAGCGATCGCATCGGAAATGATATCTGTGGCAAACCCCAACAGGCAGCCAAGGGATATAAAGCCTTTTGAAGAATTGGAAGCACTGAAGCATAGATTTGGCTCCGTGTGTGTTAACTGTGTGCTCAGCCATGACAGATGATGCGTGACTTTGAAGCCACCGCTGCTGGTACCCCCAGCCAATGACGTGAACACTTTTGGTACCTCGAGCCAATGACGTGAACGCTTTTGGTACCTCCAGCCAATGACGTGAACGCTTTTGGTACCTGCAGCCATCTGGAACACCCCCCCGCCCACCCACTTTTCTGTACGACTGCGACGCCATTTTACTGTTCCCAGTCAGCCGTCAGAGTCACATTGAATCTCTTTCTTATCATTTATTATTGATTGTGAAGCTGAGAACAGTGAATTCCCCTGATCATCAGCTGCAACGTCAGCCTCCTCAGAAGGGCCCACATGCACACGCACATACACACACGCACACATACACATGCACGTCGACACATGCGCACGCACGCACACACCCGCACTTCCACGCACGCACACAAACACATGCGCACGCACACACACACGCACGCACGCACACACACACACACGCACACGCACACTGTGCTTGCCCATAGAAGGTGGCAGACTGCAGGCTGGGGACCTTGGTTGATGGCTGCTGTCTGTCACACGCACAGGCACTGTGAAGCACCTACAGGTTTCTGCTCTTCAAGGTTTGGCCTCGACCGCTCAACCCACACCAAAATGGCAAATATAATGGAGGGGAGAGGCAAACGGTGCTATTGCTGCAGTCACAGTTTGAGTCCGTGCTCCTGCAGAACAGCATATGAATAGCATGACGTAAGCAGCATGGCTCTTGGCTGAGGTGCTACATGAATCTGACTCAATCTGTGACCATAGGTGACTAGTTAAAAAAATAAATGTTGTCTATACTCCACTTGGGAGGAAGAGTTTTTGTGCTCATTTCATTTCACACGCCGTACTACCTTGGTCCCTTTTGTCTCGTGACATCACACAATAACCCAGACCTTCCTGTTTGCTGATGTCACACAGGAACCCAGACCTTCCTTTGTGATGAGGTCATACAGGAAATCTAACCTTCATGCTCAGCGAGCCAGATTAATATTAAGAAATGCTTTCCTGGTCCTACAAGAGAAGAGACCAAGGCAGTTGGTTTTGTGAAGAAGAAATAGTGTTTTGCACTTTGTGTTTCCTCTCTTTGTCCTCTGGTATTCTTTTCTCCAGTTTTGCATGGTTGTGTTCATGTTTACTGTAAGCCATTCTTCTTTGGGCTTGCAAAACAAGGACCCGAGCTACATAACGTGTCATAACTGTTGAAACTTATCGTGGTTATCATCCACCTGACCGCACAAGATGCTCCAGGTAGTGTGTGAGCCGTGTTGCGTACCAGCAGATTCCCTATTGTAGCTGGATCAGCGAGTGTCCGTCCGTGCAGGCAGGATATGTCTGTGTGTAAGTGTGTGTGTGACTGTTTATTTGCCCACAATCATTTGTGATTTGTAAGTGTGTGCGCTAGTTTACACCCCGAGGATCATCGGTGGGATCGCATGATTTCTGACTCATTGTGCCCTAGTCCCAATCTCCCTGAACTAAACCGGTACACTGCCGCATGCGTCCGTTTGTAAGGACACACACGTGTGGGCGCGCAGGTGTGTGTGTGCACACGCACCCATGTATGAATGTACACGCGTGCGTCTCCGTTGATGCAAACGTTGCGCGGCTTTTTTTTTTTTTTTTTTTTTGGCCAGACGTTCTCTGACCTCTCTCCCCCCCCTCTCAGGGGCAGGCATGGTGGTGGACTGGGAGCAGGAGACGGGCCTCCTCATGACTTCCGGGGATGTGAGGGTCATCCGAATCTGGGACACAGAACGGGAGATGAAAGTTCAGGTTGGTGCTGGAAGGGAGGGCCAAACGTGTGGTGAACCGTTAGGGGCCCAGCCCAGCCGCAGGTCTTACTGATACAATGCAATGGCAGATGCTGTTAATCGTTTATAGAGGTAATTTATTGTGCGGTCTGTCCATCATAGTTAATATTTTATGTTGGAGGTCTGCATCGGGCTAGAAATGAGGCCTAAGCCCATCGTTTTTACGACCCGACCCGAACCAGCCTGACAAGCTCGAGGCAAATGTTAAGCCTGAACCCGATAGAGCCAGATCGCTGAAATAACAAGCCAAAAACACATACAGCACAACATAAAAGAATGCAGTGTTTCCTGCAGGAAAGCTGCGAGTGGAGGTGCCTGCATTCGCTGAACGGGGGGGAGCAACACCTCCTCCAGCTGTTAATAATGATTGACAACGATGGTGCAAAGTGAAGCTTCTAGTTTTTGTACCGTACCCTTATGCTCAGATGGAAAATTAAAACAGCCCTATTTGAGCTTTCACGCTTATTTTCTTAAGCACGTTTTTCCTTCTGTTAACCCTTTGAAGAGTAGGTTTTTCTGAATTTTTTTTTATTCTAAGTCAGTGTTCTAGAACTCCATTGCTTTCCAGTAGTGATTGTTACATCAGCATTAGAATGATCAGTTAAGAAGATTCTAATCACACATTTGCGATCTTACACCAGTTAAAGGGTTAAATGTGACGCTCTGCAACAAACAGCACAGGAGCAATGCCCTCTTTCTTCAGTGTGTGTTTGCATAAAGTATGTTTGTGAAATAGAGAATTGTTTATATTTTAACGTTCATAACGATCAGAACAGGCTAGCCATAATGGTACACTACAAAAAGTGGAAGCCTTGTGCCATTGTTGTCAGTCGTTGGTAACAGCTGGCAGAAGTGTTGCTACGCTACTATTTGTGTTCCGGGTTGGCAGCGGGTTGTGTCTGACCCGACCCAATGTCGCAGAGCTAAAAATAGGCCTGATACCCGGCCCGTTCACAGCATACCTTCGGGCCCCGTCAGGTTTGACTCAGGCAGACCTCTATTTTATGTATATCCTAATAGACAGGGCCATTTGTAGTGTTAGCCTCTCAAAATTCCACCCATCAGAAATAACTTAATTGACCCAGACTTTTTGATGGGCCTCCCGCCGTGCATTAAACGACTTTTCCGATGACCCGGCCGAGCGGTTTTATGGCGCGGCAGTCAAACGGTAATAACACGGGCCGGCGTTTAAAGAGAAGGAGCTCCTGCGATGACCCCCCGCTGACCCCTCGTGTTTGCGCGTGTTCCCACAGGACATCCCCACCGGAGCGGACAGCTGCGTCACCACCCTCTCCTGCGACTCCCAGCGCTCCCTCATCGCAGCGGGCCTGGGGGACGGCTCCGTGCGCGTCTACGACAGGAGGATGGGCCCCAACGAGTGGTGCGAGTCTTTATGCCGGCCCGCAATTTCACAACTGCATTCATGTTCAGTACACGGGCTGCTGGCGATTAGCATCGCCCGTCAGGCTCATAACCTCACTGTACTGTGAGCCCAGGGTGACACTTATGGGAGTTGTGATAAATCATTATGTTGTGTAGGAGGGGCTCCAATTGGAGTGGGCATTTCATGCCAGGCCGAGCATCGACCTATAAGTCAACGCTGGCTTCAGCTTGTTTGAATGGAGCCCAATGCTCGGGTTTTAAGAGAAACCAGAGTTATAAAGCATTATTTTCCTAACCAGATGCTGTAGAGATGGAGTGTTTACGGTTGAGACTAATTGGCAATAAGTCACAGAAATCACACACTTAATACGCAGAGGCAAGGAAACATGTCTTGGGTTTATTCACAGAGCTTTGCTCCATGGGCATTGTGTGATGGTTCATTTGGAGGGTAGTGTGCATATCATTTGGGAATAGGAACCAAGAGAGATTGAAGAGGCCATTTCTGCTTTTTTAATGTTAAAAATGTTTTATGAAAAAAGGAACTGAAATTTTTATTTGTTTCTTTTTTTTTTTTTTTTTTTAGAAAGGAACCACAGCTTCAGATTGCTTTTGCTGAGCATTCAGTCACTCATTTTTAATCAGTGCAGTTGCTAGTTTACAAACTAGTTATTCTGGCTTGCATTAGGTGAACCACCAAGCACTGTGCACTGACTAATGCTTTATCATCCCCACCAGCAGTGCAAAGCTGGAATATCATTCCTACCTACAAACACATCTCTGTCAGACACATCTGTCATACAGTTATTCTACTAATTAGCAGCCTGAGATGTTGACACTTATCAAGTTGATGAATGTGACGTTTGCAAAACAGCCCGGAGAACTAGCAAAACACCACGTTGTGGAAAATTAATAATTCAGACATTCGCTGTATGTTTTTTTTAAATTATTTGTTAGTGTTAGCAGTTGTTTAGCAACATTTTTGTAGATGTTTTTTGTGTATGTATAAATGTTTTTTTTATGATATTTATATCCATTCACATGTCCGTGCACAGGACCGTTAGTCATCATACATTTACAATAACACCAAACATTTTTTTTTTTTTCTGACTTCTCCCCTAATGAGAAAACAGTGCAATTAAGTTGTAAACCGCGGTATAAATCATTAACTAATGCTAATGTAAAGGCTCCCTCAGGCTGTTTGATTTAAGAGCATTCAGAGTTGCCACTGATCTCCCTGAACAGGGGGGTTTGAGAGTGCACAGCATTGTCCCCGCTACAGGCTCAGCACGCAACAGCTATTTAAAACAGCAGGACTTTTATGGACAGATTGAGTGCGCAGTGCTGCGTTAAATACCAACACACAAGGTTGGGAGAAATGCAAGGTGAAATATCTGCACAGGAAATGGTCAGTATCAGGGTGGTGTTTTTTTTGTTTTTGTTTTTTTTTGTTTTTTTTTGTTTTTGTTTTTTGTATCGAGAGTCTACAGTACCAACATTTAAACAGTCCCTGCTTTCTCAATTCTTGTCTGGGGCTGCCATGTTGTTGCCATAGAGATGTAAATATTTCTGTGGGTTTTGGAACTTGCCCCCCTCACAGTTCAGTTCCTTACGTGTCTAGGTCTCCACCTAGTGTTGAGATTTGCGCACTGCAGCCAGGCCGGACTCCAGCGAAACGTTGGCCGTCTTCAGATTACAAAATACAATGAACGCATCACATGGAATGTTTGGTGCATTAACATTGTGTTGTTACGAGGAAATTTTAGCACGGTTTTCACAGCGATGTGTTTGCAGGTAGAAGATTAGGTCAGTATGTATAAGGCAGGAAGGTTAGGTAAGTGTTCGTGCCTACGCCGTTGCATATTATCGAAGCGATATTTTCTGAATCCTTGATGAACTCTGGAAAGCGCGTCACTGAGGGTTTTGTCTGTCTGTCGGTTTGTCTGTCCTTCCGCAGCCGGGTGATGACATACCGTGAGCACGGGGCCTGGGTGGTGAAGGCGCACCTGCAGAAGGAGACGGAGGGCCACATCATCAGCGTCAGGTGCTTTGAGGCCCCCGGCCCTCTCTCAGGCCCCCCCACGTCTCTATCTATCTGTCTGCTCTCTCTCTCTCTCTCTCTTTTCCCTGACCCGCTCCCTCTGTCGCGTTTCTTTCTGGTTGTTTTCCATCCAATATGGCGGCTCATCCCCACCCGCTTTGTGACAGGCTATACTGGATACTTGATTAAATGATCATAACACAATGATGGGGGCAAAACAGTTATTATTTTATATTGTTCTAATAACAAGGATTTTCTTCTCTTGGTTAAAACACCGTTTTGAGCGTTCAGCAGGGAATTTAAATTTATCACACTCTGAAGGGCCTGAGTCTATGGTCACATCCCGGCCCTAAGCACAGTGAGTCCAGGGCTGTTCCCCTGCTGTACGAGCCCTATCGCTGCAGCGCCGTGGCTGGGCGCAGTGAGCCCAGGGCTGTTCCCCTGCTGTACGAGCCCTATCGCTGCGGCGCCGTGGCTGGGCGCAGTGAGTCCAGGGCTGTTCCCCTGCTGTACGGGCCCTATCGCTGCGGCGCCGTGGCTGGGCGCAGTGAGTCCAGGGCTGTTCCCCTGCTGTACGAGCCCTATCGCTGCGGCGCCGTGGCTGGGCGCAGTGAGTCCAGGGCTGTTCCCCTGCTGTACGAGCCCTATCGCTGCGGCGCCGTGGCTGGGCGCAGTGAGTCCAGGGCTGTTCCCCTGCTGTACGAGCCCTATCGCTGCGGCGCCGTGGCTGGGCGCAGTGAGTCCAGGGCTGTTCCCCTGCTGTACGAGCCCTATCGCTGCGGCACCGTGGCTGGGCGCAGTGAGTCCAGGGCTGTTCCCCTGCTGTACGAGCCCTATCGCTGCGGCACCGTGGCTGGGCGCAGTGAGTCCAGGGCTGTTCCCCTGCTGTACGAGCCCTATCGCCGCGGCGTCGTGGCTGGGCGCAGTGAGTCCAGGGCTGTTCCCCTGCTGTACGAGCCCTATCGCTGCGGCACCGTGGCTGGGCGCAGTGAGTCCAGGGCTGTTCCCCTGCTGTACGAGCCCTATCGCTGCGGCACCGTGGCTGGGCGCAGTGAGTCCAGGGCTGTTCCCCTGCTGTACGAGCCCTATCGCTGCGGCACCGTGGCTGGGCGCAGTGAGTCCAGGGCTGTTCCCCTGCTGTACGAGCCCTATCGCTGCGGCACCGTGGCTGGGCGCAGTGAGTCCAGGGCTGTTCCCCTGCTGTACGAGCCCTATCGCTGCGGCGCCGTGGCTGGTTTTCCTGCACTCTCACGGGGGTACTACAGCAGTGTGTGGAGAGAGACGAAAAGGAGATTAAAAGCAGTAAAATGTATCCTCCCCTTTCTCTGGGCTGTCTCCCCCTCTGCGGCGATGGCTAACTGGGGTCCCCCCAGCCCCCTCTCACCCCTCACACACCGTCTCACACCCTCTCTCACCCTCATAAGGTAGTGGGCGGTGCGGCAAGGTCGTGCTGAAGGTCGTGTGCACCCCATGCGGCGTTTCCCCCAGTCTTAATCCATGCGGTGTTTTCTCATGCAGCTGCACGCCCTGGCTCCTCTCGTACTGAGCAAGCAGTCCTCAGCCACACTTCATCCTCTCTTCTGTCTGTTCATTGTCCCGCTAAACAGCGCACCATGCGTTAGCAAAGGAAATGAGGGCAGCACTCACTCTCTTGTGAAGAAAAAATACTTTTACGCTGCGCAATACTGACATTCAATAATGCGCGTGTGCGCATGTGGTTCTTCTGCAGCACGCACACACACACTTTCCTCCCTAAACACTGAAATAACCATCCACTAGTTTCTTCGTCTGCAGACTATAACTCTTACACTGCTCATATCTCATTTACAGTAAAGTCATTCAAACGTTTATCTAGATTAATATATTTTCTCCACTGAATGATTAACAAGCAGACATAAATGCACCAGCTGTGTTTGTCCCTGATAATGAGAGAGATGAACACCTTTAACTGTGTGTAGACTGATGCCGGGCTTGTGTCAGGCAGAGCATAAATCCACACGAATCATTGTGTGTGTGTGTGTGTGTGTGTCTGTGTGTGTGTGTGTGTGTGTGTGTGTGTGTGTGTGTGTGTGTGTGTGTGTGTGTGTGTGTGTGTGTGTGTGTGTGTGTGTGTGTGTCTGTGTGTGTGTCTGTGTGTGTGTTGGTGCGCGTCTGTGTGTGTGTGTGTGTGTGTCTGTGTGTGTGTGTGTGTGTGTGTGTGTGTGTCTGTGTGTGTCTGTGTGTGTCTGTGTCTGTGTGTGTCTGTGTGTGTGTGTCTGTGTGTGTGTGTGTGTGTGTGTGTGTGTGTGTGTGTGTGTGTGTGTGTGTGTGTGTGTGTGTGTGTGTGTGTGTGTGTGTGTGTGTTGGTGCGCGTGCTTCCATCTTAGCGTAAACGGGGACGTGCGCTTCTTCGAGCCACGGATGACGGACTCTGTAAACGTGCTGCAGACGGTTAAAGGACTGACCGCACTGGACATCCACCCGCAGGCTAACCTCTTTGCCTGGTGAGTACATGGCAGGGGGTGGAGGTGGAGGAGGAGGAGCTGGAGGAGGAGGAGGGGGGGTGGTCTCCTGATCTGTGGCCCACGTGTGGACGATGAGGAGTTTCAAACTGCTAACGGTGCTAACAGTGTTCTTCCAACCGTGTTACCAGTTGCTTTTGGGTAAATCCTCTCAACTTGTGGTAACAGGACCTTTTTTGTTCTCATGTAAAGTGGATGTTCTCATGGTAAATGCACTTTTTCAGACTCCACCTCGACTAAACTACCTATATAGGGCCATTCTATAGTACTCGCTTCCTGTTTTTTGCTTGTTTTCTATTTAACTTATTATTATTTTATAGTTCAGAATGTTTAGCTGACTGTGTGTACTATTCATGTTTATTACTAGGGATAGCTCCTACGCTGTGAGAAAGTTGTGCTTTGTCGGATCTGCTTTGTAGTCGCGTCAATGACCTTCAATATGCACTTATTGTACGTCGCTTTGGATAAAAGCGTCTACCAAATAATTGTAATGTAATGTAATGACAGATAAGCTGGCTGTGCTGTTGTGTCCAGTTTTTATCATCAGATAAAGTTTCTATGCCTCCCTGTCTGCCCCCCTCACCAAAAACAGCGGGTCCATGAACCAGTTCATCGCCGTGTACAATTCCAGCGGCGACGTCATCAGCAACATCAAGTACTACGACGGCTTCATGGGCCAGAGGATTGGGGCCATCAGCTGCCTGGCCTTCCATCCGTACTGGGTACTCCACCTTCAAATTCTACATCTCTTTAAATCACCTGCTTTAAAATGTCAAAGAGCACGGTCGGCTCTGTGGGAGCTCAGCTTTAGCGGGGTTTACGGGCAGCTCGTCAGCCGGCAGGCTGCAAGCTGAGGGGGTCGGTGCGCAGGGGATCCTGGGTAATCGCGTGCGTCTCTCTCTGTTCTTCCCCTCTCCCGCAGCCTCATCTGGCCGTCGGCAGCAACGACTACTACATGTCCATCTACTCAGCTGAGAAGAGGCTGAGATAACGGCTAAGCACCAGAGCCAGGATGTAAATGACTTCTAATGTACATACGCAATTATCACCTTGAATGTCTCGTGATGGCTGCTGATACTCATGTTATTATTATATTATTATTATTGTTATTACTATTATGGGCTATTGATTGTAGACTTGGCTGTGCTGAGGAGTGTGTATATTTAATTGCATTTACAGATAATAGAGATATTTTAAGCTACAGCCTGTCGGCCGCGTGGCCGCTGGGTTTTTTCCCGCCTGTCTTGAGCTCTGCTCCTGAGGTAGAGGAGCGTCCGCGGGAAGGCAGCGCGATGGCAGAATAAAGCCCCAGGTCCGCTCCAGACCGCGCGCGCATCGCCCGTCTATAACCCCCCCCCCAGCCCCAGCTTTTCACTTTTGGGTTTGCTTTCTTAAGCTGTACAGAAGTGGCCCTGCACTTTGAGCAGAGATCTGGGCCCGCCCGCCCGCCCGCCCGCCCTGCATTACGGCACAAAGCCGACTGCCTCCGGCACCGTGGGGCAAGAGCCCCTTCCCCTGCCCTGCCAGCCAGCCACTCAGCCCTTACCCTGCCCCCCAACTGTGCCAAACTTACACACCCTGCCAATATCCCTGTCCCTTGTACCCCTGTCTCCCTCTCCCCCTGTCCGTCTGTCCCTCTGTCCTCCTGCCCTGTGCCTGTCAGTCTGTCCCCCTCACGATGTGTTCTGCGATCCAGCCTGAGCGCACTGTAAGACCCAGCCTGTAGAGGGCGACTCCTGCCCCTGGGAAGTATGAAGCAATAAGTCAGCCACACGGCCCCGCCCCCTGTCATGCTCTGCATACCAGCAGTGTGTCTGAAGGCTCCTAGCCCCGCCCCCCTGTCCTGCTCTGCACACCAGCAGTGTGTCTGAAGGCTCCTGGCTCCTGTCATGCTCTGAACCTCGGCCCAGTCCTTTCCTTCACTTGGATCCAATTGGCTCTGACTCCCGAGGGTAGGGGTAGTGCAGCGACGCTCTGGTGCTTTTTGCAGACACCAACCCCCCGTCAGAAGTGTAAAGAAGCTGTGAAGGACGTGCAGTGAGCCCCTCCCTCCCATGGCCCTCACCCAAACACAGCTGTGCCCCGCACCCTGAACCCACAGACCCTGTGGCACCACAAACCCCCCCTGTCCCACGGGTACCCACAGACCCTGTGGCACCACAAACCCCCCTCCATGTTCATCATTCTGCCTGTTCCCCGCCGCTCGCCACTATGAATTCTCGCCATGTGGACGTATATTTATTTTCTTTTTTTTTCTTTTTAAGGCTTGATTTTATTGCAAGGATTGATTTGGTAGTGTAGCGTAATGCAGTGAGGGTGAACAGTTTCAAAGCTGTGACTGTTCTGGACCCGGCTTTATTGGTAGAAGCACAAGGTAGAACGCGACCCCGGGATGTAGACCGGCGGCCTTTAGTCCCTCCCGCGACCAGTTAGGCAGCTGTAGTCACCAAGCACAGCCTCTCCCATGCATCCGCTGCGGTCATGTCAAAGGGATTTCCCCTTGCTAGTTAGCCTCTGTGAGTTGCGCGCAGGAGTAAGTATGGCCAAGATTCTCTTGGTCGAGCCTGCAGTGGATTTCTGTGTTGACTGACACGTATTGCTGAATTTCGTTTTCATTTGTGAAAACCACAATGGTCTGTGTAATCCTTGAAGACTTTGCTCAGGTATTTAGTTGGCCACAAGTCATCACAGAGATGTTTAATGTGTTTGAAGGGCCTGGCACACAATCCATGGCATTATGAAACAGTGGGTGAGGGGGTCCTTATGCAAAGTTGCTGCCACAAGAGGTCTTTAGGTATTCTTATCTGATGTTAATGATCCTTCTAATCAATTAATTATGACACGCCTTTTAGTACCGGGGAACCTTGGACAATGCGTAACTCGTTTAATGTGCGGTTAAAACGATTTTTGTATTTGTGTTGTGGGGACATTATTTAATTTGTCCAATTTTCATAATTTTTATGCTTTTTTTTGTTGTGCTTTGTCATTTCTTTCTTAACCTTTTTTTTTTTTTTCTTGTAAATTTTGTTTTTAATTCAGCGCTCTGTTCACTGGCGTCTGCCGCTCTCGGTCTCTCTTAGGCGAATAAACGAGGACAGTTGGGATGAGGGTGGCATTGCTCTCACTTTCTGGCTTTGGCCTCTAAAGTCCTCTGCTCAACTGTCACGTCTAAAGAATGAATAATAACGCTAACTATGGACAGAATTAATATTGCTGATTATGGACCGCAACCACAGTCAAACCCCCACTTGGCACTCCGGCTCCCTCCACGGGAGGGAAGAGGTTACTGCAGCTTCACTGCGTCACTGACAAACCAGCTGCATACTGTGTCACCGTGCTCGGAATCACATATCCTGCTCTGAATTTTAACATTTTAGAAGAAAACTTTAAAAAAGATAGAATGAAATTAAAACAATCAGGTGTTCTCTGTGACTGTAGACTGCTTTGCTGACTATGGTTTGTATGACAGGAGAAGAAATCATTGAAATAAACCAAATACACAAAACACAAATTGTCAGTTGTCCCTCTCCTTTCTTTGAGCGCCTTGATGTGTGTGCATCGTTAAATGTTTGTATGTGCGTGCGTGAATGCGTGTGTGTGCGTGTGTGTGTGTGTGTGTGTGTGTGAGTGAATTCATCACCGCCCTTATCAGCTGGAAGGGAAAGAGCCCATTTCCCATTGGCTCCATATTAAAGAAAGGAAACTGCTTCTGTCTCATTAACAGTTGCTCTGCATTGTCGCTGTTGTTTTTTACATTATGTTTTTTCCATTATGAAGATTCCAGCCTTTATGAGAATTATGAGCCTAAGGGCAGTGTCGTAGAATACTTTTTTTTATTATTATTAAAATTCTTAGTTCATCATTTTGTCAGGCCTCTTCAAAAAGTTTTTTGCGCTGTCCAAATAATCAATTGTTTCTAAATTTGAGAGGAAAAGAATATCTTAATGTATCCTAAAAATATTAGCGTGTGATACCGTTTCAAGTATAGGAGCATGTCACATGTATCTCCTTCCAAATTCAAAAATGATAAAAAGCTTAAAAGATCATTTTGATGAAAAATGATGATTTCATATTTTAGAAGAAAATGGCAGACTGGTAGGTAACATCTACAGTAAATATGGCTTTGACAGCAGTTTTGTTAGGAATGTTTCCCTTCGTTTGCCATTTTCTTTCCTCCGCCTCACCCCCCCTAATACATGCACACCCGCCCTAACACATGCACACACGCACACACACACGCACACACACACAGTCATGCCCTGACCTGTTCCCTCCTTTGGGCCTCTCGGGTCACCTCACCTTGCTTGCTAACCACTTTATAAAGTAACCCCTTCCTTCACACCATCTTTAACAACAGCCCTTATCTTCCTCCCACACCTCTCTCTCCCTGCTCCCTATCTCTTCCCTTCAGCCTGTTTACAGGCATGTACCAGTCCCTTTGGAATCATTGATCAAATTCATTATGACTTCATTTATTTCAGAAGAGGGGGTGTGACTTGATAGTCCACAAATGTAAAAAGCAGCCAAATGGCTACACATACAGTTGTTAAAAACAAATAGCAGTACAACATCAGTAACCTGATGAACCACTGTTATTAGTAGTAGTGATATTTCTGCATGGCAAATAATTTACTTGTAGATGTAGTAGTGTAATAGAAAAACAACAGACCCAACTGTCATGACATGCACGCTGCTTGTTCTGAGTAATTGACTCATTCATTGAAAGGGGCTTGTTCAAAATAATAGCAGTGTGGAGTTTAATTAGAGAATTCATTCATTCTGTGAAAAAACAGGTGTCATTAATTGTCCTTTATTAAGGAAGAAGGGAAGCAAATGTTTCACACATTATAAAATATATTTCCTTCTGAATTGCTAAGTAAAATGGGCCGTTCCAAACATTGTTCGGAGGAACAACGTAATTTGATTAAAAAGTTGATTGGAGAGGGGAAAACGTATAAAGAAGTGCAGCAAATTATAGGATGCTCAGCTAAAATGATCTCAAATGCTTTAAAATGGCAACAAAAACCCGAAACACACGGAAGAAAACGAGCAACTACTGTTAAAACGGATCGAAGAATAGTCAGAATGGCAAAGATTCAGCCAATCATCACTTCCAGAAAGATCATAGATGATCTAAAATTACCTGTAAGTGCTGTTACAGTCAGAAGACGTTTGATCAAAGCTAAGCTATCAGCAAGAAGCCCCCGTAAAGCACCTTTTTTTGTTGAAAAAACGGCATGTGCAGAATCGGTTAAAATTTGCCAAGGAACACATCGATTGGCCCAAAGAGAAATGGCGTAACATTCTGTGGACTGATGAGAGTAAAATAGTTATTTTCGGGTCTAATGGTCATCGACAGTACGCCACTGAATTCAAGCCACAGTACACTGTGAAGACAGTGAAGCATGGTGGCGCACAAATCATGGTATGGAGATGTTTTTCATACTACGGTGTTGGGCCTATTTATCGTATACCAGGGATCATGGATCAGTTTGAATACATCAAAATACTTGAAGAGATTATGTTGCCGTATGCCGAAGAGGAAATGCCCCTGAAATGGGTGTTTCAACAAGACAACGACCCCAAAGACACGAGTAAGTGAGCAACATCTTGGTTCCAGACAAAAGGGATTGAGGTAATGGAGTGGCCAGCTCAATCCCCCGACCTCAACCCCATTGAAAACTTGTGGGGTGACATTAAAAATGCAGTTTCTGAAGCAATACCCAAATATTCACAGGAACTGTGGAATGTAGTTAATTCATCCTGGGCTGAAATACCTGTTTCTAGGTGCTAGAAGTTGGTTGACTCGATGCAACGCAGATGCGCAGCAGTTATCAAAAATGGGCGGCAGTGTTGTATAATGGTTAAGGAACTGGCCTTGTAACCGAAAGGTTGCAGGTTCGATTCCCAGGTAGGACACTGCCGTTGTACCCTTGAGCAAGGTACTTAACCTGAATCGCTTCAGTATATATCCAGCTGTATAAATGGATAATGTGTAAAAAATGCTAAAAAGTTGTGTAAGTCGCTCTGGATAAGAGCGTCTGCTAAATGCCTGTAATGTAATGTAAAAACAATGGTTATGCAACTAAATATTAGTTCAGTAATTTAAAGTGGTTAAATCTTGAAAAATTTCTTCAGTTTATACAGTAAGAGTTTGAGTTTGAAGAGAAAAATGTCGACACTGCTATTTTTTTGAACAGATTAATATTCCTTTTCTTTGCTTCCTGTAAAAGAATAACGCAAATATGTTTATGCTTTGATTTGGAATTGAATGTGTAATGTTTCCACTACATTTGAAATATGGAACTAAAAGCTATTAAGTAAATATTTGCACTTTATTCACTTTTTTTAACGCACTGCTATTTATTTGAACACAACTGTAGATATTGCCTGGAGTCAGGACAGATGTACCACACTGACCTGTCAGACAAGGAGTGCAGATGATAGGAGGAGCAACAAGACTAGTCACCTCTAGTCACTATCCTCAGCGTATGATGTCATAATGCACGCCCATGATGTCAACTTCACTTCTTACGTCGTCATAGTTCTCTGCCCTTGACCTCACAGCATGTTCTCTGTTCCACTGCTGATAATGCTGGAACCGCAGCAGTAAGGTTTGCTTTTCTAAATATAAAATAAAAAGATTTGTAAGCCCTGTGCCAAGACAGAAATCAAAACTACATGTAAAATATTCAACATTCAGAAGTTAAACAACTGAATATCCAAGATTAGGGTAAAAATAAATAAGTTCAAGAAAAGTCATAGCGATAGTACCAATTACATTGTCACAACAGTCATTTTTTCCACCTTTCCTGCTCCGATGTGATTTAATGTGATGATTTATACATTTTTTTAAATAGTGGTAAATGTAACATTCCTTGAGATTGGACTCAGACATGAGTACAAGGTCAAGGTCTTTGGCAGCAGAGTGTACCGCCCTGTCCCTGGCCAAGCCAGGCATGCGCTGTTAACGTGCGCTCGGCCTCCACAAAGAAAATTCCATAACGGCCAAGAACTGGAGCTCACACATCCTGAGGAAACAACAGTCACTTCCTGGCAAATTAAGCAAAGCAAAGGCAGTTGCAACTGATAACGGGGCCCGTTCCGTGGATGTGGCACAGCCCGCCCGTCCGCCCTCCCGCAGTCTTCCTCCTCCCCTGGCTCCTCGCCTTTCCAGTCACCTCTGTGCCACGGGCGATGTGGGCCAACCAGCTGCCCCCTCTCAGAATGGGCCTCCAGCCGCTCTACCCGCTCCTGCTCGCGCTCCTCGCCACCTGTAAGGACCCCCGGGCTCCTGCCTCCTCTCCTGCTCTGATTGTCTGTGAGGGGCTGCCGTTTATTCATTTACCAATCTTTCTCTCTTTTTCCTTCTTTTATGCACGCTCTCGTTTCTCCAACGCCAGGGCAAGTTGCGGAGACGCTGCCTGGTAAGTACGGACTGTGAATTAAATTCTAGTTTTCGTTTAATTTTGGACAGGAGGCATAATCCTTTCACCAAGGTCAACATGGAACATGGCGGTTTTCTCAGGTGTAATGTATAATGGGAAGGTTTATAAGTAGTGGTGGTTTAATCTTGGAATTGGCTATATGTAACATGAATTGTATTATTGTTGAATACGCATCATGAGTAGAAAGAACTTTTAGACACTTTATTTTAGTCGTATGTGAAAGGGTAACTATAAATACTGAAATGAGTCGGATCAGATCTGCTTTTCAGACCCAAGTTTAACATAGCAGTGGATAAGCTGTGGTTTGTTGCTCTGGGAAATGGTCAGTGTGTAATGTCACACGCTGTCTCTATCTAGGTTGTTTTGATTTGGAAAAGGAAAGAGCTGCATTCGCTAGAATGTGTTTTTGTTCCTGAGTTTTATGTTCCATGCCAATGGTGATAGTACTCCCATTGTTGGGAGCCATAGATTACTATGTCATGAACAGGATCCTTGCTTTGCGTTTAATGTACTTACTGTGGTTTATTATCGTGGCTTTCTGGTCATTTTATTGTGGGAAGTTTTTTATGTTTGGAGGTTTGTGTGGGACGGTGAGTGACGCTGGGTGGGACAGGGTTCTAAAATAAGGCAGCTCTGCGCCAGTTCCCCGGGGATGTTTGGCTTGTGTTTGTTTAACAAAGGGCTTTCCTTCCTCTGGTTGTCCGTGTTAGCTACAGAGCTCCACTGAGAGCCTACAGGCTAAACATGCAGGGGTCTGAGGAGTACATCAGTCATTTATGTTTTTAAAAGACTTAATTATTATAAAAGAAATTAGTAGCTGGCTTTCCATGAAAGAAAACAAATTGTTTACTTTTCTTTGGATCTGTGACTTCTGTGTCCTGTGCTTCTGGTTTTCTTAGATAGAGTACTGAGTTTGGCTTGTAAAGTATCTAATACGACTACCTGCTAACAAGCCTGACCACTGTAAATAGAGAATATATGACGAGTTGGCAAACTTTACTTGGTGTTAATAAGACTGTAATTTCTGTTGAACCTTTCTCAAAAATTGACAATAACCTTTAAATCTATCTGTGCGTTTGTCTGTGTTTAGTCCCACAAGGTGCATTAAACTGTGTGCTGTTTGTCAGTTTTGATAATAGAGAGCGTCAAGCTCACCGTTTTGCCTGGACACCACGTGGAGAGTGGCACCAATGTGACACTACAGTGTGACCCACAAATCACCTCCAGCACAGGGCATCCCCTGACCCACCAGTACACCTTCTACAGGGACAGTACTACGGTGTACACCAAAAACACCACCACAGGGAGCCCCCTCGCCTACCTTATACCACAGGCCAGAGTGGCTAACTCTGGATCATACAAGTGCAGTGTTACAGTACATGGGAAACACTCGGAAAGCAGCTCAAAATTGTTGAATGTCACAGGTATGTGCAGCGGTGTCCGACCTTGGCTTCCGTTCATTGTTCGTGAGTGTACAGAATGATAAACTGTAGAAAAGCCGTGTTCTGAATCTGAGGGAATCTGTCCTGCATGATCTCATATCCTGTATGTCACAACTATGAAAGCTTTGGAAGGGAGCACCGCACAGTCCGATTGCCCTCTCACTGCCTCTGACTGTGCACGTCTAGGTTTGCAGACCCCGGTTCTGTTCATCAACAAAAGCTTTGTGACCGAGGGAGAAGAGGTGACGGCCTCCTGCAGTGCCCCCAAGGAATTTGGCTCCTTCTACTTCTACTTTTATGAAGGTTCAAAGGAAGTCAAAAAAATGGCTACCTCCAGCAACGTGGTGAAGGCTGAGCTAAAATTTACCTCACAAGGGAATAAGAGCTTGTACTGCGAATATGTTATAGACCTGCAGCCAGGCGTTATTCGTTCGAGCAAGAGCACGACGTCACAAGTTTACGTGCAGGGTAAGTAGATGGCTATGGCTGCTCCTCTGGCTGTGGACCGTCTCCGTTTGACGATAGGCTTTCTTCTGTGGTCCTGGCCCTGAAAAATCTCTCCCTCATCTTTGTTTTCTAGAGCTATCTATCAGACCCTCTATTGAGATACTGCCTAGCACGAACATCATTGAAGGAGACATTCTGCAGATCACATGTAATGTCAGTGGTTCACGTCAGAAGTCCATCACGGTGTACGTGTCCAAGGATAGTGACATCAAGCAAAATGGAGAAGACAGCATTGTCTATGTGAAGAAAGTGTTGTCTGATGACTCGGGGGTTTATGAGTGTAAATCGATGATGGGAAACGTGCTGAAGTCAGTCAACAGCTCCGTAGTGGTGTCAGGTGAGAAACTCAGTCAAGGCCGTGTGAGCTACTAAAGTGGGGACTATTAAGGTTTGGCAAGCTTTTGGTTCTCCTGGTTGTCATAGCAGAGTACCCACATGTTAGTCGTGTTTTTTCTGTGCTAGCCAGGCTTTGGTTATTGTAATTAAGTGTTTTTTATTGTTTGCCCTTTTAGTCATAATATTAAAGACAGACAGGACAGAGTAAATTAAAAATAACATGAAATATATTTGGTGAAATATTTTTATTTTCAAACCCACAGAGCTGTTTTCAAAGCCAATCTTGACGATGGAACCACATGAGGTGTTTGAAAAGGAGTCCTTCTCATTAGCCTGCAGCAGTGCCAATATCTCCACTGAAAGGATCCAGCAAAATGATGTGAAATACAGCCTTTATAACAATGGCAGGCTTCTAACGGCAGGAGATTTCCGTGGGAAATTCAGCAATAAAGCACATACCTCCCACAATGGCAATTATACCTGTGAAGCAGTAGCCAAAATGATCCGAAAACCTAGCAACGTTATCGTCTTCAAAGCAAAAGGTAAGACCGCTTAGTAGCTTTGGGCTGTTCAAAATGTTGAATCCTCAAGGTTTGTGCTTAGGAATGGAATCAGATGGTAATATGATGGTGGTTTTATGGAATCTTTTTTTATTATTATTATTTTATTTTTTTTAAAACAGGCATTTATGCAACTTACTCTCTCTCTCTCTCTCAATTTTGTATTTTGTCTATCTTGGTTTCTTATTTCTTTCTTCAGTCCTCGTCTCCAAGCCGTTGATCAATGTCTTTGATAAAGTTATCGTGGGAAAGCCATTCCGGGTCCATTGCCACTGTGAGAATGGGAGCCTTCCTATTAGCTACACCCTATTGAACAATAAAGTAACCCAACAGCCCATCATGAGGGTGCGGGAACCCAACTACAAGGCTTTCTTCACAGTCACCATAAGAAGGAAGGAGGACATTAGGAATTTCACCTGCGAGGCCGAGAACAACGGTTACTCTTCGAAGAAGGAGAGTGAAGCACTCAACGTTACTGTCATAGGTGAGCTGGCCCAATCGTTACCTGATGCAAAGGGCAGAACAGTGCCATTCAAGATCAGTTAATCTCACTGGATCATGTTTGCCTTACTATGGATGTTAGGGTGATTATTTTAGAAAGTGGCACTCTAGAATGCAGGAAAGCTGTGTGGTTGGATGTACCAAGCCATGCTATTTTATCTTTCTTTTTTTTTTTAAATCAATCTTTGTTGTTCAAACCTGTTTATTTATTAAGTGCTTACTTTGTTTTTCATGTTTTTTTTTGTTTTTTTGTTTTTCTGAAACATAAGCAATAATTACAGCTCCAATTTGATATACAGTATATATTTTAATCCTCCACTGTAGGATAAATAGCCACTTTGTTCCTTCGACAAACAGCCACTGCTTCACTATACTAGCAGGAGGGACCGTTCTGCTATCATAAGCATCTCCATGGTTACAAAGCAGAATGTGATATGTAGGATCAGCCCCCCAAATCAGGAAGTGAGAGCTTCTTCTCTTCCTTCCAGAACCCGTGTCCAATCCAACGCTGCTCATTATGCCAAACTATGGGAAGGTAACTGAGGGGGAGGAGCTGTACCTTGCTTGCAGTGTCAGAGAGGGCTCTCCTCCAATCACCTTCAAGTGGTACCGCGATGGATTGGACCAGCCGATGTATACCACAACCACAAAGGAGAGGTCTGAATCGTACACGTTGGGGCATGCGATTGGTGATCACAGCGGAAAGTACCACTGCGTGGCTGTCAACTGGGCTAACGAAGCAGTGCCGAGCAAGGTGGCAGTCATCAGCGGTGAGGCCCAGTCTCTCACAAACACACAAGCACACTGTCAGCAGTACCCTCATTCAGCTTCAGAACCACAATCCACCTGCAAACATTCACTGGCTTGAACGGCCGGGTGGAACTTCAGACGTTGGTCGATGAATATTAAACGGGATTTAACCAGTGTAGAAATAGATCTGAGCTGGAAGGTGATCACTGAGCTGGAATCGATGGGAGAAGGTCACATGACTACAGTGTTGCTGACACGACTGTCTAAAGGCACCCCTAGCTGTGGAGGGTTGCTATGGGTTCAGGAACTATTAGTTTCCTTCTAAATCAGGTCGGTTGCTGGCCCATATTAATTGGGTTTACATAAAGACACAGTTTTGTTGGCTGGTTGTCACATGCTTTTACACCAGGGGGCTCAAACTCCTGGAGGGCCATGTTCTCTTGGTTTCTGTGATTTCCTCCCAATCTGCAGCTAGTTTATGCCTTAGAAACAGGTGTGCAGCTTCTTTAGCCAATCAACGACTTAAATTAAGCACTTTAGTGCAGCATCACATCAAGAACCAGCAGACAACAGTAACCCTCCAAGGTCTTGAGTTTGTGATCCCTGTGTTACACTGTCCCTCAGAAGAACAACTTTTCAGAAAACATGAGCTCTGCCATGGTTTGGATTGCAAGCTTGCTGGCTACCCTAAGGTTACCTGTCCCCACTGCTCACTACCATTAGGGATTAGGATCAGGGTTGGGTGGTGGTGACGTGACCTCAAAGTCAATCCACCACGAGGAGACTGTGGCCTGGATTCACTCCCAGCGGTCGCAACACCACTGAATGACTTGCGCACACACTTATTAGCAAAAGCAATGAAATGCAACCCGCTCCATTTATTTGCTTATGGTAGCAATTAATGTGTGGCCTGCTGGCGGCGGAGAGAGGAGACGTGCACGTGGGCCTCTGGGTCCACAGTCATGGCGCGGGTTCAACAAGGCCTGAGGTAAACTCTGTACATTTTCCCTCCCTGCAGTGAGTCTGGCAAGGTGGAAGAAGGTCCTGATTGGTGCCTTCTGCCTCCTGCTCCTGGCGGCCCTCGTCGGCTTCGGGTGCTACCGATACAGAGCCAAGAGAGGTAGAGAGACCTACAGTCCTCCAGCGTCACAAGCAGCACATGCCTGACTGCCTGCCTATGAGTCTTTTCATCTTTTCTCTCTGTCGCTCACAGGTAAAAGAGAGACTGCCACAGAACTGTCAGTGTGAGTTGGCTTGTATATTTGCTTCTCTGAGCATACAGTATGATGACAGTTATATGGGAAATGACTGTTCGCCGAACGGTAGACCAAAACGGCCTGTTATTGGCTTTTGATTTGACTGTGTGTGCACAGTGACTGGCTGCTCGTCACGTTAAGCATTTTGGCAGCTCCCGCCCCCTATTAAGGGGGGGGGGGGGGGGGTCAAATGAAATCGTATTTGTTCTTGTTTTAAAAATGCCAGCGATGATTTATTATCCATTTCTTAGAAAGCCTTCGAGCCCTAAATCAGAGGACTCTCTCACTGTGAGTCTTGCCCACGACACGGAAGTATATAACGCTCACAAAGGTAGCCTGTTTTCCTCATTTTGTGGTGTGCTCTAACTGTCATCGTCCCCTACAGCGCATAATAAACGCTCGGCTCTTTCTGACCCATTCATCCATCCATGTCATGTAATCCATTTGCATGGGGAACGCATTTCAGTGCAGGATTCATGCGGACAGCTGTGCATGCATATGGCTACTGGAGCAACATTTGTCAACTCACCGCTCTGCTTTAGTCGAGCCCCTTTGTCTTTCCTGCTGGAGAAACAGAGGTGTATTGTCTCAGAGAAGCATGTAACCTGCCAGACGGCACATCCTGCGTATTTTGCAGCTCAGAGCTGTCTGGGATTACAGGGGCATTGGGAATAGAATGAGATCAGTGCCTTTGTTGAAGTGTCTGTGGCCGACTGTAGCACTCTGCATATGCAGGACGGCAGCACTGTTGATTTGGGCACTCAGGGTAGTAGGGTGCTGTGGACGGAACGTGTTGTGAGTGTTTGGTCTGTGCACAAGCTGATGTGTCCTCTGCTGGTATATTATGGGCACCCCTCCCCCCCCCCCTTCCCACGTCTTACTGCAGGCGCAGCGCCCCACTTTGACGGCACGGAGGGGAGAGCGGCCAATGGGACGCGAGATAGTGTGGCATCACTTCCTGTCAACGGCAGCAACAGGAGCAGCTACAGTAGCCCAGCCACAGGGTAGACAGGCAAAAACGTTCTGACCCAAAGCTTCCATCTGGGCAAGCAAGCTGCACTGTGTCAGTGGAGACATGAACAAGGAAACGCCACAAAATATCGAAATCATAGAGAAGAAGCAAAGAAGATGAATTTCTTTATCACCTTAATTGGCTTTTTGTACCATATTGTCTTTGTAAAAAAAAAAAAAAAAAAGGTTATTGTGGTTTTTTCTTTTGGGGGGGGGGGGGCGTTTAATTTCTTAACCACAGAGCATGACGCTGAAAAGCAATCAATCCTTTTTCTTAATGAACCCGGATCACAACGGACATTACCTGCTTCTTCTCCACGTCAACCCCCCCTCCCCTCCGTTCAGCCAGAAAAGCGGCCATTTAAGGAGACTCCTGGACCTCCGTGTGCATTCCAGGAGCACTACAGCTGATCAGAATAAGACTGTCCAACCCACTGTAGACTGTGTTTAGTGAACCACTTGTGTCATAATCTGCACATTGTCTTCTGTTCTTTTAAAAGCTGTGGGGACCGCTGTGCTTAAATAATCTCGCCTCTGTTTGTCTGGCTGCTTCTGTCTGTCTGTCTGTCTGTTTGTCAGTGGTGTGTCCTACAAGTACTTCTCACATGTTTATGTCCCTGGGTATATGCCTGCATAGTCACAATCAGTATATTTGATACATAGTAGAAAGGAATTGTTTATATATTTTGATTGATTGGCTGATTGGTTGGAGTAAATAATTTAGAATAAACAGTTTTATTTTCGAATGTGTGTCTATCCAGTGATTTTTTGTGTCTACAGTTTCCAGTTCTGGTTCAGGTGTTTTTACATGATAGTAATGAAGGCGCATTTGATGTAGGCTAGAATATCTACATTACATTGGCAAGTGGTGAGAATTCACAACATGCCGTTTCAGCAATGGCTACCAATAAATATGCCCATTGGTCTTTTTAAATATGCTCAAGGAAAGTGCAAACTGAAATGGCCTTCAGCACAAGGCAGGGTGGTAGTGTTGTGCTTGAACAATGCCTTCTGTGCAGAACTTCCTCCTGGTCAGGCTTCAATGGCTTAAATGAACACAGCAGGTGGAGGAAATGCATTGATTAGCAGTGTGTGGATACGGCCCATGATTAATTTAAAACAGAGCAGGATAAATTACATTAGCCGTGAAACACACCACAGCCCCGCACCAAACCCCTGTGTGTGTGTGTGTGTGTGTGTGTGTGTGTGTGTGTGTGTGTGTGTGTGTGTGTGTGTGTGTGTGTGTGTGTGTGTGTGTGTGTGTGTGTGTGTGTGTGTGTGTGTGTGTGTGTGTGTGTGTGTGAGAAGTACTCTGCTCACCTGAGTTAAATGAGCAGATGTTCACACTGATGAGGTGTATTTCCTTTTTGTCCATGTGACCCCCCAGGTTTCACTGTGTCACCCCTTCTTGTCCCTGTGTCTTACAGACAGCGTCGATGTTGGGGGAAGAAGTGTCTGGAGCGAGAGGGAGTCGGACTCTGGTGAGCACTCCATAGAGGGGTCGTGGTCACAGACAAAAATCAGTGTCGTCTCCCCTGAAGAGAAAGCTTTGCAGTTTGTAGGGTATTTGAATGGAGCTGTCTGCTTTGCTTGGACTAATCTGGTATAAAGCATCTGCAGTGAATGATGTGTCTGGTGTACTGTCTGCATTTCTATGGTTCTGTTGTGTGCATACTGGAGCTTAGGTCAGGAGTGCTGTTAAGATGTGCTTGGCTGCTGTGTTCCAGACACTGATAACCAGAGCAGTGAGGAGGCGCCCAAGGAGCCTGACGTGGAATACACTGAGGTGGTTCACCTACAGCCCGCCGACGGCTCACGAGGTGTGTGTGTGTGTGTGTGTATGTGTGTGTGTGTGTGTGTGTGCTTGTCTGTGTCTGTATGAATGTGTGTATGTAGGTGCTAAAATCTCCGTTTATAGAGTTACTGTACAGAGACAGTTGAGAAAGTTTGGAATAGGCTGGTCATTCCTTTTGAGGCCGTTGAGAAAGCTTGGCTGCGTCTCTCAGTCCGCACTCGTAACACGTCCACGGGGGATGGCTGCGTTTTCTAGAATTCTTTCGTAGATAAAAGAAATGGGTTATCTGCACCCCTTCCTGGGAGTGGTCTAATTACACATAATTCAGCCGACGTCTCCAAGATCTGAGCAACGGAGGGGCTCATAATTCTTTTTTATGTATACAGGAAAGGCTGAACTAATTGCCAGACCCAATCTCCCCCTCCCCGTCCCTTTATGGGCCTTGTTAATAGTCCCAGTGGTTCTATGTTGACAGTTACACTTTTGCGTGTTGTCTAAGTGTGGGTTGAGATAACGACCACAGACAATGCTTTTGTGCGGGCTTTGTCGTGTGCTGATTCATAAGGAGTGATATATGCAATAAGGGTTGTGTTGATGTGTTGCGCAGCTCCAGTGAGGAAAGGCACAGACACAGTGTACAGCGAGCTCCAGAACTCTTCCCAAGGTGAGGTAGCTCCCCCCCAACGTTTGCTGATACCACACTCTTAGTAACCGCCAGCCAATCAATGGCCGATACCACACTCTTAGTAACCGCCAGCCAATCAAGTGCAGCCTTTCAAACGTTTGAAAAATGCACCAGGAATGTTGTCACTACCTGAGAGTGGAAACAGAGGGGCGGGGGTGGAGGGGGTGCAGGGGGTGCCAAACGGCAAGAGAGGCCAGGTGTCCGTTTTCCTGTTGTTGTTTTAGGGAAGTTCCTGTTATAATAAAGCGACCCGAATGTCAACACTTGTCTGTAAAACAATCAGTACAAATCAAGCCATTGTTACTCATAAGAAATCAGTCATCCTTCTGTCCCGCATGAGTAGTTTGTGAACTCTCATCGTATTTCTGTGGTATGGGAACAAAACTGGCTGTTCAGGAATAGAGGAGGGAGTGCTGTTTCTTGGTGTACTTCTCCTCGGTACAATTAAACAATGGGCTCTCCAACTTGAGCACAAATGAGTCAGCAGGTCCCACACATTAATGTAACCTGTGGTGCATGGGATTGAAGTTGAGAGATTTGGGTTGCAATGGAAGGTAAAAAGTAATGTGAATGTTCTTTTACAAAATGGTCAAATTGCATTCCAGAGGTCAGGTTGACCTCCCACCAGCTCCAGAGTAGGGTCAGGTTGACCTCCCACCAGCTCCAGAGTAGGGTCAGGTTGACCTCCCACCAGCTCCAGTGTAGGGTCAGGTTGACCTCCCACCAGCTCCAGAGTAGGGTCAGGTTGACCTCCCACCAGCTCCAGAGTAGGGTCAGGTTGACCTCCCACCAGCTCCAGAGTAGGGTCAGGTTGACCTCCCACCAGCTCCAGAGTAGGGTCAGGTTGAATGAGTACAATACCAAAGTTCTGATGGTAATACATCTCTCCCCTTTATTTCCCCTGATATTATCACAAAAGGCAATGCAATGGAAAATATCTGTGGTCACTGCAGTACAGGATGCGCTTTCCCCTAAAATGACCCTGTTGCTAATTCTTTCCACAGGTGTAGCTGACCAGTCTGGCTATGTGAGTACTATTTATTCTTATTCTTTTATTTTAAGGTTCTGTGTGTAGGGCAAAAGCCCAATTGGATAAATCTGAAAACGGTCCTACAGGGAAAGCTCTTAAATGGACAAATTAGTAATGAAGGTTTGCGTTAGGGCATGTTCTGTACACAGTGCTGCATATTGTTAAATAGCATAGCCTTGGTCAGTTAGGTTTATATGAATCATCACAATGAATTGGCTTGACCATATACTGTTCTCTCCAATGAGCCTTAACAGCACTGCAGTGACCTGCCCAACCATATCGCACCATAACTTCTATATGACAGGGCACTGCTAGCCAAGAACAAACCTAACTCTCACTGAACCAGCATAATGGTTACTCTCTTCCACCATCAGACAGATTAAGCGCCAGGCTAACGGCAGTAGCCTTGTCCCTCCCATGTGTGGGTCGCACTGACGCGCTGTTAGTAAGCCGTGTGCAGAGGGAAGCGGCGGTCAGAGTTTCCAGAGCCAGAACAAAGGGAGCAGGGCCGTGGTTTCCTTCCCTATCGGGCCGCGAGATCTCGCCCGCCAAATTACCTTCATGAATCCCCAAAACATCTTGGCCCCCTCGCCGTCCTCACAATGTGCAGGGGATGGGGGCGGGGCGGAGGAAGCGATCGCAACTATGCGGCGCTCCCCTAGAGGAGGAGGCCCGCCCACTGCTGCGGCTCGTCTTTTAAGGAGGCAAAGTTGATCTAGAGAAGAGAGGATAGGCTGACAGAGCTTCAAGGGGGGGGGCCGGATAGTAACCCAGGATAGAAAACACTGCAGACGCTGGAGTGAAATGTTCCTGTGTAGCACATTTCTCATTGACACGGACTATAAAACTTGCTCTAAAGTTACTGTTGTACGTGCTGTTATTATGCTGTATTATACAGAATCCCATGTGTTTTCCTTGTTTGGGTAAATATTCTGCTCTAATGATTTTGCACGATGAAGTCGTGTTTCTAAGGGAGGCTGAAACAAGATATTTATTCAGGTTTTCTCCAGTGTTTGACCTGCTTATTGAGCGCACATCTGCCAGGAAATGAATGTTTATTGTTTGAACGCCCCGGGGTAAGAGCGGTGAGAGTGACGGAGGATGGCACTGCTCTGTTCATGTTAGCAGGGATCGGTGGAGTACGCCCAGCTGAACCATGGCCAGCCGGAACCAGTGTAGCCCTCGCCTCAGTGGAAGGATTCCCCAGCACACATCACCCTCTCTGTGGCCTCTCTCCATGCCCTAGACTCTGTGGAATAGATTTAATATATAATTACAGATTTACATCAACACCTCCCACCCTACATTCCAGTTCAGATTAGCATTACTGCTGGAAGCTGGCTGTAAATGACACCCGAAACCTGCATTGAGGTTTCATGCTGGATCATAGACGTTATGAAAGACGCCCAGTCCATGTGAAATAAAAAAACTTTATAGTTTAAAATGTGTTTCTGGAAATTATACTTCTACTTTATTATATTGACACCTTTTCAGTGTTTTTTCTTTGTTGTTGTACCCTTTACCTCCCCAATTTGGAATGTCCAGTTGTATATATCATGCATGTCCAGTTGTATATATCATGGCTAATTGCTGCAACCTCAGTTATGGATTTGGGACGAGTGCGTGCTCTCCTCCAGAGCATGCCATGCCGGTTGCTGTTTCTTATTACGCCGCATTCCGCAAGTCAGGCTTGAACAGACGCGAGACGGAAGAACACAATTCATGCGCGGTTACGGCTAGATTTGCCGGTGCCCAATTAACCCGGTGGGAGTCGCAGGTGTGTGAGGAGACGCTGACTGAACCCCTGCCGTCCCTGGGAACGCCGGGGTCGATTGTGCATGTCCCTGCGAAGCTACCGGCCACGGTCGGCACCGGATTGTCGGATTCAATACCAGACCGTGGGGCCCATCCATGCGCTAGAGCAGTGCCTTAACAGGGTGAGCCACTCTGCTGCCCGATACTCACGCGTTTAAGAAAATTGATTATTGTGGCGTCGTCAATTTCTAAACTTCGTCATCTGATCACCAGATGCTCAACAAGTCGACCGTTCAGATTTTTGCCATTTGCCCAATCTTTTGCAGCCATCCCATTGCTTTCGATTTCTTATTTTCAGATGAATGGCAATTTGAGATTACTTGTACCACTACGTTGCATTGAATTGTTACTGTAACTCTGGTGATTGTATCTTCATTTGGGGCAGGACTGTCTGAACATGGCAAACTCCGAAACTATATTGATATTTAATTTAATAGCAATATGCTGGGCTGGAACCGAGCATTTTTAAATCAGACAATTTTATTATTATTATTATTATTATTATTGTTATTATTATTATTATTATTATTATTATTATTATTATTATTATTATCAATACTCCTACTACAGCTGCTGGTAACTGACTATGTTTACCAGGTGATATGTAGTAGAATTGTATAAATAATACAAATTGTTCATGGACATGTCAGTCACCCCAATGATGTCATATGTCAATGTGTTCATTGTTAACAGGGCAAAGGGCTGACTGAATGGTCAGTTTGATCTGATTCTGTACCCCTTGTAAAATTAAAATAGCTTTTAAACATCCTTAAGGCTGTAAACTATTTGGTAAACACAAGTTCTTTCATTTTGTGCATTTTAAAATAAACTTTGGATTTTTGGTTTCAGATTCAACTTGGTTTTCCTCATTTACATGAACTGTGCCATTGTTTGCCTATATATCACAGTTGAGCTAGCAGCTTTGGCATAACTCGATTTTGGTTAGACTCGCTCAGGGAACTTCTGTGAATGCCAAACGTTATCTGACAAACAGCGGAGATATGTTGACTGTGAGAACACGAAAACGAAAACAAAGTCTTCCTCTCCGGCTCTCTGTGTGAGCGGGGCGGGTGATAACACCATTTGAGCCTCAGGCTCCACACCCAGCCGCCCTACACACTGTGACTAAGCCTGATTCACACAATGGCAATCTCGGTTGTCAACTGCATATCTATTGAGCAGCATACGTTCACACAACTACTGCCTGTCTAAGCCCTTCAGTCAACTGCAGCCCTCACTACATCTCCCCAGAATGGATCCATTACAGTACAGTAGAGACCTGCTGCCAGTTCCTCGGCCAAAACTGTGAAGGTCACACTCCGACTAAAATGACAGTTTCCATCCTGGGCTTAACTCTAAGCATTAATAATAATACCTTTAGGACCCACTGGAAGACGAGATGTGACATCTCAAGGGGCTTATCCTGCCAGTGAATAATAATAAACTTGAATCTTAGATGTCATCTATTGTCATCTTTATTCTAAAAAAAATACTAATTATTTTAGGTACTGGAGGGGACATGTTGAAGGGAAGGTAATTACATGATTCACTGTATTATTTCAGTGTAAAAGGTTATACAAGTTGAGCTTGGTTTTCCATATTTGACAGATTTGGGGGTGATTATGAACCGCAAGTTCACAGCTGGAAACAGTTTTCTCTCTGTCACTATCTTGAACATTATCTGTGCCAAACTCTTAAACACTCTCATTGTCCCTTTCCTTCAGTGACTACGGGGCTAATTCTGCCTAATAGGCTTTCATCGTCCTCATTACCATTGTGTCCTCTCGTTCACATGAGCTGAAAAGGAGCCTGTCAAGAGCTTATTATGCTTTTATTTTGGAAGCTCTTCAGTCTTTTGCTACTTTTCTATTTCTATTCTAGTTGTGATCTTGCCTTATGCCAGTAAAATAAATGTAAGTTTAAGATTCATTAAAATAATTCTTCATTAGAATTATGGCGGACAATACTATTATAAAAATACTTTAAAACAACAGGGTTCAGCTTAACATACTGTTTCTGTGTATTTGCAGCAGTTTAAATTGAATTAAAATGAGAAAGGTTAATATTATATACACAGTGATCAATATTACAAATAATAAATTTCAATTCGGATTCAACTATTTTAGTTCACAAGAAATATGGAAGTTTGAATTAGCTAGTATGTTTCATGCTTGCAACATGGGACTTTTCCTAAGCATGAAACATACTAGCTATTAGCTCATTCAAACTTCAATACAATCCAGCATTAGCATATAGACTGTGTTTTGATGGGGTGAGACACCAAGAAAGATAGCACCTGGTCTTATCTAATACTACTGCTCACAACGCAATACCCATCCTTATAGACTTCATTTTTAGTAGTCACACTGAGGAACTATCCACTAGAGGGTAGTGTGCAATAAAATGTGAGTAATGATTGCATTTCTATTATTCTTTGTTGCTGGGTCTCTGTTAAACACCACTGTATTAACGATAACTTCAATATTAAAGTAAATCACTGAACAATATGATGTGCTGACATTATACTGTTTGTGTTGAGATATATTTGTAGTTTAACTTGTTTCTTATTTCTAGCAGTCAATCTCCAATTTAATGAGATGCTTTGCTCTTTTATTAAAGATCTATATTTTATATTGAGTTTACATAAGTACATGAATATATTTCACAGCAAATATTATATGACTCTATTTCCAGTAGATTAAACATGCTTGTACAAAAGGAGGTGCAGATAAGAACTAAATAAATACATAAATATTGCAAGGCAAGGCATCTGCCTGCAGTCCCAACAAATGTTTGCGGAGACAAGATACTAATAAACAGGACAAAGTGAAAATTTGCTTGGCAAAACACAAGACAACAGCAAATTGCAAATAACAACATAAATAAACAAACAGCCTTTTTGAAGCTTGATCAGGGGTGATGACTAACATTCAGCAGAATAGGTTGAATGAAACTTCTTAATCTCATATAATGTCTTTCTGGTTTCAACATTTATGTAAATGAGACGCTTTCATAAGTAGCAACATTAAATAACTGCGCCATTCTTCAATTCAATTCAATTCAATTTTATTTGTATAGCGCTTTTTACAGAGAACTGTCACAAAGACGCTGCACAGGGAAACAGAAAGAAAATTGAGCAAAAAACAAGGCCTTAGCCCCCAACCGGCAAAACGAGGTAAAAAACTCCCCGGTAGGGGAGAAAAAACACTGAACAGTGGCGAGAAAAAACTCCCCAGTGGGAAGAAATCTCTGAAGGAACCTGGCTAGAGAGGGGGTGCCCATCCTTCGCTGGCCGGCCCGGTTTAAACTAAAGGTGGACTGAATGGTAATAGTCAATTCAATAATCAATTCAAAGGGGCGGGGTGGTGCATCTGGGACTACGGTTGCGTCAAGTTGGGAGGATAAACCAAAGGAAGGTGAGGGGCATAACTGGAGCAGTCTGCAAACTCAGGGCAAGGGGGGGATGGGCCGGAGTAATCTGCAGCTCAGGGTGAGAGAGGAAAAGAGAAGGTTAGCCCCCCCCCCCCCCGACATCCTTAACTATAGGATTGACTAAAGAGGTTTTAAGAAGTTTTTAAGCCTACACTTAAAGACAAAAAGTGTGTCTGAAGCCCGAACATACATGGAAGATTATTCCATAAGAAAGGAGCTCTGTAAGAGAAGGCTCTGCCACCCATTGTAATTTTTGATACAATAGGAATTTTCAAATAGCCAGCACTTTGAGAGCGAAGTAATCTAGGAGGACAGTAAGGAATGAGTAAGTCACTAAGATATTCTGGGGCCAAACCATTTAAAGCTTTAAACGCTAGAAGTAAAACCTTGTAGTCAATTCTGAATTTGACAGGCAGACAATGAAGAGTTTTGAGCACCGGGCTGATATGCTCCCATTTCTTGGTTCTAGTAAGAACCCTAACAGCTGCATTCTGTACAAGTTGGAGACGATTCAGGGCTGAGCCAGTGCAACCAGACAATAAAGCATTACAGTAATTTAATCGAGAGGTTACAAAGGCATGAACCATTTTTTCAGCATCCTCCAGGGACAACATCTTCCTTAATTTAGATATATTCCTCAGGTGAAAAAAGGTCATTCTTATGATATTGTTAATATGGGGCTGAAAGGAGAGATCTAAATCAATAGTTACGCCAAGGTTTTTTTACACCATTCTTCAGTCTCAGCTCCCCGGACCTCCAGCCTATCAGCTAATCCGTTTCCTCCCCAGCATCAGGGCTGTGTGCATCCACTCAGCCAATGGATCGGAGGGTTCTCAGGTTACAGAAGGATCACCCAGCACATGGAGACAAGGGCAATGTGAGACGGTGAGATTATATGCGATTATATGAGATCCTCTATATGCATGGAAATGAGAAGTGTGATTTATTGTTATTATAAGGACTTGGATTCAATCAATATTTACCTTTTTTGATTCACCGAAAGTTTTAGTTCATTTTGTTGTTTTTTTCAATTTGGTTAATTCATCAATCACTAAACTATTTTTAAAAAGTTCCTCTTGCGTGTATTTGTAATTTGAAGTTAATTGAAGACAAATGTTGACCCACACCTTTGCATTTTTTTGTTCAGCTTGTATGTAGCTAGTGAGCTTCATTGAGAAGTACTGTTGTTTAGATTTTATTTTATACTGTATGTATTTACTGCCCTTAATGATGCAATGCGATGTTTTGTATGAGGCTGGTTCTAGGCCATATAAAGGCAGAAAGCATCCCAGTAACCTCAAAACTGGATCAAGTCAGGAGCATCAGCCACGTCCCGCTTGCTTTTCATTCACAACTGAAAGCCCATTTTATCCTCCAGTGAACAAAACTTTGTTTAAGCTTTTTGGGGTTTTCACATGAAATATAAACATAACCAAAGAACAACCGTGCTAAATTAAATATAAAGTAAAGGTGGGCGAGCCATTGCTTTGGCAGGATAAAGAGAGCAATATTTTATTTATTTACAGTCAAGCCGGAAAGTCTGCACACCCCTTTCACCTTCTCCACGTTGTATTACGTTACAAGACTTATACTACAATAGATTGAGTTCATTTTTTGCCTCAAACATCTACACACAATAGCCAATAATGACGAAGTGAAAACAGGTTTTTAGAAAATATGCAATTTATTTTACTGACAAAAATAGGTTATTTAGGGGTTACATATCTGTACACACCCTTAGCCTAATACTTGGTTGCTGCACCTTTGGCAGCGATTACAGCTTCAAGACGTCTCCGGAAAGAAGCTACGAGCTTGGCAAACTTGTTT
>CM056379.1:23136375-23266375 GCA_029718625.1 Synaphobranchus kaupii
TGGACAGAGAGATGGTTATGCAATGCACAGCTCATGGGTCTATAGAAGCCTGTAACTGAGAAGTCATACCGTGACACACAATCATTCACTCTACCTTGTTTGTCCTGCCCAACTGTTGCATTTATTGCCTTCTCCAAGTCCTCCAGCACCAGCTTGGAGATTCGAGACAACGCCTCCGTGACTGTAGCGAGTTTGTCCTGAAGGTTCGTGTCGACATTCACAGAGGTTTCTTTCATCCGTGGAACCTCAACTAATCTTGATTCCTGCAGAGATGGAAAAGACATGCGACACTTCTGGTACATCCCTATATCGCTCTACTACCCAGGATATTTTCTTTCTCCATCATCTCTGCTAACCTGAATAAATTGGATGTCAGGCATGGCTTTCAGGGCAACTATTTGCCCCTGGGTCTCCCTTAATCGCTGAGCCCTGTCCTGTAGTGTGGTCAGCTGGGCCTCTGCCCTGGGCGAGAGCAGTCTGTCTCTCCTGCTCTATGAAGTTCACTGTGGACTCCTGCTTCTCGGCTAGAACCTTCACAAGTTGTGCAAATTTTGCGTTCATCCACTGGGAGGTCTGCTGCAGGGACACCTGGTTGGAGTGAGAAATGAAGGACAAGCATCAGAGGGAAAGACATGGAAAATCGGAGGTTGACTACTTTCTTCTGCAGCGAACATTCTCTTTATCGTGATATGTTCCACTTAAAATTTTCCATCTCCCTATCATTACACTGTTGTTATTTATGGCTGGAACATGAGTGGAGGGATTGGGGGGCCTGGGGCGAGCACAGGCAGAGTATCAACATTTGTACCTTTACACAAATTCAGAAAGCATATTAAAATTGCAGTAGGGCAGAATGCCTAAGCGTAGGGCTTCCTAAGTGCTCTGCACTCTTGAATGTTACAAGGCAGCTATATGCAGTCCTCACTGATCAGGCAGTATTGATTGTGCATGGGAGGTTGGCTTCCAGTCGTGGTTTTCTGCACTATTCTACACTAGATTCAAGATGTAATATGTAAAAAGGCTCAGTTCACATTGTTTTCTGAAGCAGCTCTGATGAGCTGTGAACTACGTGAAATAACCTGCTTACCTTGGCTTTGGCGATGTTCTCTGTCAGCTCTGTGATGCTATTCTCTGTGTCATCCATGTGCTTCTCCACCTCTCCACTCTTTTTCTGTAGTCCCTCCTGCCAAACATATCAGCTCACAGCTTGATTTAGATTGCAGTTTCCTCCTTGCTACTTTGTATGCACGTCTTAGTAAAGTACACTGCTTCCAAGATAAACAATACGATGTAAATTACAAAACGGTTTATGGCAATGAGATACTTGCCTCTCGTTTTTCCCTTTCATCCTTCACCAGAACTTTATCGTGCTTGTTGCACTCGCTGATTGCGCATTCGTAGCACACACACTTGCTGTCGTTTCTGCAGTAGATGACAAGGGGCTTCATATGTCGTTCACAAACGGCCTCTGGTGGGACAGGCGTGTTGCTCTGCCTAGATACCGGGATGGCACCTCCGGTCTCAACACAATGTGCCGCTGTCTCCGTCAGACGAGACAGTGACACGTTTCGTTTTAAGGTGGGCCTAGGGTTGAACTTCTCATTGCACATTGGGCACTGTATGTCATATCCACGTTCAGCCTTCGTGTCCCAGTGAACAGTGATGCAGCCCTTGCAGAAAGTGTGACCGCATGGGATGGTGACTGGGACATTGAATCGCTCTAAGCAGATGGCACAGCTTAGGTTTGATGATTCCATACTTCAGCCTAACCTCTTACACAGTTTCCCTGACCTAAATGGCTGAAATAATCGGAACAAAAACCGGCACAATTTTCAGTTAATTACAGAAACGTTAAACACAACCAAGCACAACAATGACAATAATTCAGACATTTTCAAGGTAGCCTACACCTGTTTTGTAAACAATCTTTTCTGAACAAATGTAGCCTGTCTAAGGCCTTCCGCATAAAATTTAATATTAAGATTCATTGTATATCGCTAGATAGGTGACGCCTGTTAAAATAATAGTGCACATGATTGGTTCATTGTCTTTCCAATCGAACGATCAGAATGACAAAAGTAACCTCTAGTTAGCTCGCTAGTTAAGTTAGCTTTCCAGTATTTCAATTGAGATATCGGCTACGGGTTCAACAGAAAGCACGATGTCGTGTTAGCTACAAAACACAAACAACAGCACACGTTTAATTTATTTTGTTTAAAGCAAATGACCTGAAACACAATTCACATTCGGAAACGCTCGTACACCGATAGCTAGCTAACCTTACAATACTACAAGAGGTGTCCCCTCTATGCATGACTGGCACAAATCATTTGTATTGTCCAACACTAATAAACAGTTATCTAGCTAACAAGCTGTCTAGATAGTACACGCCACTGTACCTATAGAGATCTGTTGTGGACCATATGAGATAATTAATGATATTCTTCCCCGGAACCGAATATTGACAGACTAGCTACAATTGTAACTGGTTTGAAATGACGGACTACAACTAAATGTATTACGCAATACGCAACGCTCATTCATTGCGCTCTAGCAGCATTGTGCGCTTTTCGTCACCGACAGACGTATTCCAAAATGGCGTGCCGCATGGTATGGGAAGCTTTGCTACGGACAGGGTTTGATTTAGGGGTCAGCCAAGCCAGGGGATTCGGAACCGCAGGTTTGCAACATTTTTTCTTTTTCTTTTTTCTTTTTCTTTTTTTATCGTTACACAGAAAAATAAGTGGGTAGGTAACATTTTATAAGCCCTTGGTATTTACAGGGGAATGAAAACAAGCTGGCTAGCTGTAGTAACTAACCTAACGTTATATCCAAGAAAAATCTATCATCTCAGTCTATCATAATACGTTAACTAGAATATAATCAATATGTAGCCTACTAGTTTACCTGGTCTCAGTCTGTCGGGCTGCGAATTTGAATGCATTAACTGGCAAGGCTGTATATGCCCCGCTAGTTATCATGTGTAACGTTAACTGATTTGCCAGGCAAGTTACATTTACATTTTACATTTTACATTTTAGACATTTGGCAGACGCTCTTATCCAGAGCGACGTACATTAGTGCATTTTCCAACCTGAAACAAGTGCGTTAAAACCACCCTAAAAGGTAAATACGAATTCAAACACAGGCGCAGTCAGTATGAATTTTTTTTTTTTTTTTTTTTGGGGGGGGGGGGGGGGGGACCACACGATATCAATCATTGGCATGCACAACAGTAAGCCAATAAGTAACCTTACAAGTACTAAACTAGAAGCTTGAAACACTTAAACAAGGATTTATACAACACAATCAAGGGAGGTCACAAGGAGGTAGGGAGGGGTGGAGAGAGGTGCAGCTTAAAGAGGTGAGTCTTCAATCTGCGCTTGAAGGCGGTCAGACTTTCTGTTGTTCTGACCTCCACGGGGAGCTCATTCCACCACCGTGGGGCCAGGACAGACAGACGTCGAGACCGGGTGCTAGTATGAAGTGGGGGGGGGTACCAGTCGTCCTGAGGAGGCGGAACGCAGGGATCTGGTAGGTGTGTAGGGTCTGATGAGCTTTTGGAGGTATGGAGGGGCTGATCCTCGGACTGCCTGGAAGGCGAGCACCAATGTTTTGAATTTGATGCGAGCCATCACAGGTAGCCAGTGGAGGTCAATGAGCAGGGGGGTGACATGGGAGTGTCGGGGGAGGTTGAAGACCAGGCGGGCTGCTGCGTTCTGGATGAGCTGAAGGGGTCTGATGGCCGATGCTGGCAGGCCAGCCAGGAGAGAGTTGCAGTAGTCTAGGCGGGACAGCACCATCGCTTGGACCAGGAGCTGGGTTGAGTGGGTGGTGAGGAAAGGGCGGATTCTCCTGATGTTGTACAGGAAGAACCTGCACGCCCGGGTTACCACTGCGATGTTCTCGGAGAGGGACAGCCTGTTGTCCATCACCACACCGAGGTTCCTGGCACAGGGCGTTGGGGTCAGTGGAATGTCCCCTAGGGAAATGGAGAGATTGAGAGGGGGAGAGGTTAGAGCAGGAATGTAGATGAGCTCAGTCTTATCTGGATTGAGCTTCAGATGGTGGTTGTCCATCCAGGTCTGGATGTCTCTCAGGCAAGCGGAGATGCGGGCTGACACCTGAGTGTCAGAGGGTGAGAAGGAGAGAAAGAGTTGAGTATCGTCAGCGTAGCAGTGGTAAGAAAGACCATGAGCAGTGATAACAGGGCCAAGGGATTTGGTGTAGGTGGAGAAAAGGAGGGGACCAAGGACTGAGCCCTGGGGGACTCCTGTGGTAAGTGGACGGGGTGCCGATACTTTACAAGTTGCTTAGTATAATTTGGCTTGCTTGCCATATGTATCTAAACTGAAGGTTGCTGATTCGATACCCACATGGGGACCGTACAGGTGCAATTGTTATGACGTTACTAAGCGAAACTAGACTTTTGCACCTAAAAAAACTACCATGCAGCATGATGATAGGGGTACCATCATGCTATCATGGGAAAGAGTATGAGCCGGTTATTTGCTTAAAAATCCATTCCAACAACTTTTTATTTACAGTACAATATAAAAAGGACAACTTTCTCACATATTCAGAGTATATACACCTACTCTCTATACATCTGTAAAATACAATTGTCAAACATCTGCATAGTAGCAAATTATTGATATCAATTAATGGCAGGTTTTGTCTTTCATGGAAACTAAACAAGCACCATTCTAAAGAAACGCTACGTATTTCTAAATTACATTACTTTCTCACTGGTTTAGCCTTGGTTATCACTTGGATGGGAGGCCTCCATCATTGTCCAGCACCGTTTTCCTGCGAAAACCAGCATTCAACTGGAAGTGGTGTTTCTGGGCCAAAGCAGAAAATGTTTGCCCCTCTCAGAGTTGTTATTCATGGTTGGCTTGAAATTTCTTGCCAGGTCAAACAGAGACCCCTGGGGTGTTCAAGACCAGTCTTGACACAGTCCTTAATAGTTTTTTTGTCAAGACAGTTATTTTGCAGAAATTCACAGAACTTTGCACATTGCATTTTTGTACATCAGTTAATTTATTCTGCGCTCCTTGACCTCATAGCTACCCCTTTAACTGTGTGGTGACATTACCACACATTTGCGTTTGTGAATATTACACATTAGGGAGGAATAATGTAAGTAATAGTGACACCTGTTGGCTTCCAATACAGTACATAGTCTGAATGAACTATGGGATTTCGGAAGGGTTCAATCAGTATAGTGTAACACTTCAGTTGGTAAGACTACTGGAATTGAAATCAAATCAATAACGTTGCTCTGACTGTTTGACGTGAATTCCAACGCATTTCAATATACACTACTCACAAAAAGTTAGGGATATTCGGCTTTCGGGTGAAATTTCAGGATGAACCTAAAATGCACTATAACCTTTACAGGTGAAATTAATTTGACCTTCTCTAAACTTTTGAATGCACATGTCCAACTATTCAATGTTTCAGTACTTTTTGCACAACTTGCTGTTCTCTAACAAGGAGCTGAACGGCAAAATTCACAACAGGTGTTTGATCCATGAATCGACCAATAAATTTCCTGGTTCAATTAGAATTGGTATTTAAACAGTCCTCTTCATCATGCTGTTCACATTTTGACATCATGAGACCAACACGACACCTAACAATTGATCAACAGTACCTCGCCATTGCGAGGCTTCAAACAGGATGTTATCAGAGGGAAGTGGCCACTGAGCTTAGAGTGTCACAGAGTGTCATCAGCAGGTTGCAACAGAGATACAGAGAGACTGGGCACCACTGGTAGTACACTTAGTGTGAGTGCTACCATATTTCAAGTTACAAGGCAACCTTTAATCATAAATTGTACATTATCTGCAACCTCGACAACAGTTTGTAGTGTGGTATTGCATGCGTAAACTTAAAGTTTGTTTTATTTAACTTTAGGTAGATATTTTCTTAAATGGTATGTGCGTATTTGTGGTTCTGTTTAAAATTGTAGCTGCTTTGTGCCGCCGGGCTGCTCCATTGGGTCCACTGCCAAATGAAGACATTCATTTAAAGGATGTGGAATCACTGGATAAATATCGCAGTTACACGCGCTACTTGAAGACAGCTGAAGAAGCTAACAAGAAGACAGTCTGGTGGAAAACATACAGACAGTACCTCAAGCAAGAAAAGGGTAACAATGGTAACGGTCCCAATTCAATGTGCAGTTAACAAATAGTCTACTGTGTGTGCTTAGATAAGGCAGGCTAAATCAAGGCATAAATGGCTCATTTTAATATTTACACATAACTGCCTTAATATTCTGACACTAGCATTTGGCTTCATATCTGGTCCAGGAAGCCAAAATAGGTGTGTATTTATTTGCATAACCAAGTTATAAATTACACTACCGTTCAAAAGTTTCGAAGAGACATTTTTATGTTTTTGAAATAAATTGATTAAAAAAAACAGTCAAGACATGGATTATGTTACAAACTAGTTTCTTTTTCAATTTATTTCAACTTTAGCAATTTTTACACATTGCCCCCCCCCCCCCCCCTCCCGCATTTTAGGGCACCAAAAGTAATTTACATGAATGTAAATAAAGTAATCATATTTAATATTTGGTTATGATTGGTTTCTGATGGCTGTGCCTCAACAACATCAAAAGACTCTTGATATCTTATTTTTAGGTATTATTACAAGCAATACTATAACGCCTCTGCATTTGAATGGATCTCTATGGGAACCATCACTGCTGCCAGATATGCAGATATGTCCTATTGAACTCTATTGAAAAATAAGTCAGGAGAAACAACCCTTCAAGTGATCCATCCATATCTAATGTATTTCTGGCAGCAGAGTGATGGTTTGAGGCTTGTTTCATACCTCAGACCCTTGATGACTTACAGCCATTTAGCCAACCATGTATTCCATACTATTCCTGTGTAATTTACAGCTTAATCTAGTCCCACCCCCCAATTCCCATAGAGATCCATTCAAATGCAGAGATGTTATTGTATGGCTTGTAAGAGTCTTTTGATGTTGTTGGGTCACAGACATCAGGAAGTCATGGCATGCAAAGGATATGCAACCAAATATTAAATATGATGACTTTATTTAAATTTATGTTGATTATGTTTGGTACCCTAAAATGTGGGGGGCTATGTGTAAAAATGGCTACAATTGCTAAAGTAGAAATTGGATGAAATGGAAATAGAAGTTTGTAACATTATCCATGTCTTGACTGTATTTTATGATCAATTTAATGCTACCTTAACCTTGGTGAATAAAAGTATCAATTTCTTTCAAAAGCATAAAAATGTCTCGGCGATTCCAAACGAACGGTAGTGTAGGTATAAAGGGCTCTCGTACAACCATATCCAGGGCAGCATACCTGTCATCTGTTCATACAGCTTTTCTTTTACCTTGCTGGAAAATGCTATCTCACGCGGAATCCTCTGGTGCAGTGCTTTCAGTGTCATTCTATACTATTGCATCGTTCAATACTGCCATGTCATTCTACACTGCATCCTGTAAGTTTGGCTCTGCAGTGCAATGATTAATGACCCTTCTTGCTGTTCCTCTCTCCCTGTGGTGAAGATCTTGAGCTGGTTGACATTGGGCTGCCTCACCGCCGCCCCTCTCGCATCAAACAGTTAAAGGAGAGGATGAGGCTGATGAAGGAGAGTCAAAGCAACCCAGAGCTGGAGAAGGCCATGCGTCACCATACTTGTATGTCCCCTGCCCATTTCTAACATTACTAAAGTTAGGCATTTTCAAATTAATTGAATTCTATATCTTGCTCCTGTTGAATGGCAAAAGCTAGGCAGGTGTGGTCTTCGTCAGTACACCAATGGGATGCCTGGATAAAGAAAGTTGTTGCTGGAAGTGGCTTTGGTGGACCAGTAAGGGGCAGTCTTTCCTCCTGAAACAAATTCCAATGTCCGAGTATAGTGATGCTGTGCTGTAAGAGATGCCATCTGTCGGATGCCATGCTATACCGAGGTCCTGACTCACTGTGGACGTTAAAGATCTTGGGGCACTTGCAGCAAAGGATAGAGGGTTCCCCAGCGTTCTGGCAAAATTCCCAAACTGGCCTTCTCAATCTGGCCACTTAATCATCGGCAAAATTTACTTTGCTCAATAATTTGCTCCCTCTCCACCTAAGCTAAAGCGTGGCGAGCATTCTGATGCAAAATGGTTGTCATGCATCACTAAAGTGGGTGCTACACATTGGAAGTAGTTAATTGTTTTAGTAATTTATTATTAGGGATCCAAGCACGTAGTGCTGGAACCCTATTGTTTTTGCTGGTTTTATTATTATTATTATTATTATTCCCACATTTGTTACAATTGCAGCAAAACCACATGATAACTTTTGCTGAAACTTGGCACACATGTAGACACTGCGACACGACACGTACAGCGAATTCCAAGCCAATTGACCTGATGGTGGCGCTATAGAGACAAAGTGAAATTATATAATCTTTTGGGCTATAACTTTTGAACCGTTTAGCCTATCTTCAGAATTCTTTTTGCCTCATATTCGTTGGTCCGTTGGTTAGGATCAATGAGGTCCGCCATATTGGATCTTTTCAAATTTGCATTTTGTGAAAAACCTATAAAATCGAACTCCTCCGAGAACATTTGACATATCAACATGCAACTCACAACCTTTTGTTCAGGGGACGATTCTCCAAAAAGCGTAGGAAGCGATTTTCCGGTTTTCCAAATATCCTGATCGCTGTAAGTCAATAAAAACTGTTGTGGGCGTGGCTAGTCACAAAAACGCTAATACCTCTTCAATTCTTCAATGGATATTAATAAAATTCGGTTTCTATATTTGCACTGAGCTCCTGAGCCGAACTCTAAAGTATTGGCTCAATAGAATCAAATGGTGGCGCTATAGAGCATAATATATTTTTTTTAATTCATAAAAAATCATTATTTTTTAGACATTTAAAACTTGCTGTAGTGATCAATTTCCTCATCTTGAACATATGTATGTCCCATATATGTCGCTGCCGTCTTGGATTGGCCGCCATTTTGGAAATGCTATTACCATTTCCCTTCATGAAAAATCACTGTTGTGTTTTAAACATTGAAAATTATGTGTCGTGATCAATCACCGGGCAGCCGCAGGTTGACTGTTATGGCTTAGCGGTAAGAGCAATGGCTCGGTATGCGGGAGACCCGGGTTCAATCCCCACCGTAGGTTACTTTTCTTTTCAACAATGGACAGTTTGTTATGCTTTTCACACTTAATAATGTTCTTTTCACATTATTGCAAAGTCGAAGAGATTTAATAACTATTCACTGTTTCACTAGTACTTAAATGAGTGAAACAAATAAAGTTTTAATAAAGTTATTCTTTTTCCTGCCAAATTCTTCATCAAAAATACTCAATACCCTCAACTAATTCTCCCCATACAACGCAACGTGCAATGGCTTTGCGGTTAGAGCGATTGCCTTCGATGTGGGAGACCCGGGTTCAAATCCCACCGGGTACCAAAGGTTGCGTTTCTTTTCGACAACACGACATGCGCTTTCTTATGCTTTTCACATCTACAAATCTTATTTTCACATTAATGGGGTAGGAAACACTAAAAGACATTTTTTGAGTTAATATCTAGGCATTGCCTCAGAGTGAAGGTCTCTTTCATGAATGTCTTCTCAAATTATTCAGTTTACCCAGAATTAACTGAAGGTGGTGGTCTGCAAACAGTTTGACCTTTTATACACATTCATGTTTAGACACTCACGTCATGCAGCTACATGTGTCTCACGTATACCTTCCGAGATTCGATTGTAAAAGGAAACCAATGTAACATGATTGCAACAAAATTACAAACCTTATGCTTGGACCCCGTATAGTCGCTGCTTGCAGCTATATTTATTATTACTTTTATTATTAATTTCCAAGTGCATCTTTACTCATTTAACACACACTATGCCACGTTCCCTTAGGTTTCAAAGCCTTTATGCATTCCTGTGGTAGCACTGTGCTCTTATTTGGAGCTGTTCTCCGCCTTGCAGTTCGTATTCCTCTAGACCGAGTGAAGGCTGAATGGGAGCGCACCAACGGGCCTCATCACCTGCGGAGGCTGGCAAATCACTATGGCATCTACCAGGACCTCTTCCCAGGAGCCCACTTTATTCCACGAGTCATGCTACGCATTGCATATGGCGAGGAGGCTAGTGCACAGGTGCATTTTGGGAACCATGTAACCCCGACCCAGGTGAGGATAAAAGCCAAAAGTCCTAGCCCTTTGTTTAGATATTCTTTTATTACGCAGGGGGTTATTTAATGCTAATCTGCTGCTTCTCAGGCTGCAGCTGCTCCTCATGTGAGCTTCGAAGCAGAGGAAGATTCACTCTGGACCCTCTTGCTCACCAGCCCAGGTAATGGTCTCAGGCAGTAAGCGACTGTGCAGCTGTACAGTGTACTCTGTACACTAGTGCTAGATACCAAAAATATGCTAATGCACAGCTTGTCAATTTGAGTCAAATGTATGGAGCCAATTATATGTTATGATTCAGTGTTATGGCTGGGAAAGAATCAATGGCATTTTCTTTCATTTTCCTTATTGGAATAGGAGAAGCCGTTTCAGTGTGCTTTCAGAGTGCTTTAAGTGCGGGAAAAAGGTTGTGAATCACTGTCCTACTGAAAGAATCCTTTTGTCCTCTAATGTGATGCACACAGTGCATAGTGACATAATTCATCCCAGTCTTTTGTAATTTAGGTTCTCTTCATTTTTGTGCACAATGAAAAATTGCAGCACACTTCTGCAGTGCAAAATAGCGCATGTCTTATAACTCTCCACAAGAGGGCACTGTGTTTCTACATCTTGATGTGAAATACAGATTTTCTACTGGTCTTAATTTGGCACCAAAAAGCAGGTAACAGAATGGATATTTTATTATAACAGAAAAATGTAAATGTGAGAGAAATATAACCAGGAGGTTTAAGAACACCACCCCCACCCACCCACATTACACTGCTGCCAGACAACCACAGTTAAACAAAAATGTCATTAACAAATAGGTCCCTACATTTCTTCAACTACTTTTTTTTAAAAGGTTGGCATGGAAAAAAGTATGGATGGCCCCTTTGGTGATATAATACTATATAATGTTATGTAATGTTTGAAGCAATTTTCTATTTTTATTTTTTATTTAATGAGATTTTTAAAAATGTTTACAGACTTACTGCAAATGTATTGTTTGTGACAGATGAGCATCTTCAGGACAGTGAGGGGGAGTATGTACACTGGCTGGTGTGAGTATTTGGATGGATGGGAAGTCTAACCTGCTTCATTATTGACCGTTGGTCACTAATTGTCTTGGAAACCTTTAATTGCCCTGGTATTAAAATAAATTTCTGGTTATTGCGGTGGATGTACCCTTAAAATGTCAGTTCAGATCTAGTTTTGGTGCTCTCTTTCACCCAAGAGGCAGGCACACCTATTAATTCCCTTTCTTTACTGTGGCAAATGCGACAAGGGCACAGTTTAGGGAGTATGCATGTCTTATTTAAGACACTGTTGGGCGGGGGGTGGATTTGGCATATTGCATTTATGATTTCACAAAAAGGAATGTGTTTATAAGATGTGGCTCATTATATAGTAGTCAGTATTTGTCTAATTAATTAGAATTCATTAAATTTAATATTTATTTTTTATTTTTTCCTTCATTTGCCAAAACTCATTAATTCCTGCACCCTGTTCCAGAGGGAATATCCCAGGCAATGACATCAAATCAGGAGAGGAAGTGTGTCACTACTTCCCACCATTCCCTGCCAAGGGCACAGGATTCCACAGATTCGTCTTCCTCCTATTCAAGCAGGATGCCCCTGTCAACTTTGAGCAGGACTGCCGGCCCTTACCCTGGTTAGTCTAGAAATGACGTTGTGTCTCACCTCGTGAGACAGCCTGACAGTCAACCTCACAGTACAGTACCAGTCAAAAGTTTGGACACACCTACTCATAGAAGGGGTTAGAATAATAGTAAAAACATAAAAACTATATGTGGCGAGGTGAGCACAACCGCTCCCGTGCAGAGACAGTAACCAGGCAGGTTGGTTGAGAGAACACGGTTTTTATTCGGTTCTCTCTGGTTTTACAAACACACAAGTATACGTTCATCAGCTCTTCTCCCCACAGATGTTCCGGCCGGCTTTTATGCACTCAGGCTCACTGTCGAACAATCAAGGCAATTGGTTAATTGATACAATCAATAACACAATCAATCGTTACCAATTGCATGATTCCCGAGAGCTGTGTCGGCTCCACAAACCACACGCGTTCACTCTCTCTCTTGCCGGCAGCGCCTAAAACCACGCCCCCCTACCACACTATGAAATAACATAAATGTAATTATGCAGTGACCAAAAAAAGTGTTAAACAAATCAAAATGTATCTTATATTTTTGATTCTTCAAAGTAGCCACCCTTTGCCTTGATACCAGCTTTGCACTCTCTCAACCAACTTCATGAGGTAGCCATCTAGGATGCTTTTCCAACAGTCTTGAAGGAATTTCCACAAATGCTGAGCACTTGGCTGCTTTTCCTTCACTTTCCGGTCCAACACATCCCAAAACCATCTGTATTGGGTTTAGGTTGGGTGTTAGATTAGGTCATCTGATGCAGCACTCCATCACTCTTCTTCTTTGTCCTTACATAGCCTGGAGGTGAGTTTTGGGTCATTGTCCTGTTGAAAATCAAATGAGGGCCCAACTAAAGTGCAAGCCAGGTGGGATGGCGTGTCACTGCAGAAAGCTGTGGTAGGCATGCTGGTTAAGTGTGCCTTCAATTCTAGATAACTCGGAAAGGCATACATAGGCATCAACTTCACTATTTATATTTGCCTAAGAAAAAATAATTCAAGCATTCAAGCATTTAATCATAAGCCTTTAGATCAAAATGTTTCTAAGATAATGAGAAAGATGCATTCAATCAACTGTGTCCAAACCTTTGACTGGTACTGTAGATTCTACCAAACACTGAAAACATTGAAATTGAAATTACACAACTTGAGGAGGATTTCCTCCCTCCTTTCCCCATTTGAATTTGGGGGCTAGGCAGGTTTCTTAGGCAGGCTATCGGTAAGAACAAGCCAGTAGCTCTCAGGAAAACATAGATGTGTATTTTTATCAATAAGGCCTCTTGGGGCAAATGGGTGTGCATGTCTGTCTGTAAGGCACATTAATCATAACACGTTGCCTTTTGACCCTGTGCACATGTATTCAGCCACAGTCTGAAGCAGCGGACGTTCAAGACTCTTGAGTTCTACAGGACGCATCAGGATGTGATCACTCCCGCCGGCTTGGCCTTCTTCCAGTGTCAGTGGGATGTCACGGTCACCAGCACTTTTCACACACTGCTCAGTAAGTTTCCTACCACAGCATAATGGCCAGTGGCATACTGTGGGATGTAGCACCTGTTCCCATGAACATTTCTTGATTGTCAATCAAGCAATTAACTGAATAATAAGTATCAATAGAGCAATTTGTGACCGTGCTAACATTTTTCGTTGTCATAAAATTCTGTAAATAAAATTAATTTGCAGAATAATCAAGACAAATATGTATGTAGAAAAATAATTTCTTAATAAAGTTTAAGAAATGATAATGATAAAGGGATAACTATAACATGAGTTTTAAAGGGGAATTCCTCTGAAAAATTATGTTTGATTCATAGAAGAGGAGCTCTCCTCTTCTACTCTCTACCTGTAGTGTGAGCAGAGCTATAACCCCAAACTACTGCAAATGTCTGAGGTACCCGTTTCACTGTGGACTACAGTGGCCAGGGGCTTACAGTTTATGGGCGGGTGTCAGACAACGCCAGTCACAGGTTGCGGAATACAAACGGAGGGGCTGCAGGGCCTATGTAATCTCCTCAGCCGGGTATTTAGGCTCAAATCGGTAGCCTTCCACCTCGTTGGATGCGGTTGTACTGGGAATAATTGGTAACTTAGCTAAGAACGCTTTCAGCTAGCTGGCCAGCTAATACTGTGTACAGTTGTAACAACAGGTTCACCGCCTCTCTGGCCATGTCAGAATCAACGCACTTGCCAGTAGAGTAATTTAAAAAAAAAGCTGTTATATGCGTGACAAAATAGTGAGCAACACCTATACAGTATGCTAGTACACAGTGGGCTACACGAGAGGCAGACACAGCCTCTCTCTCCCTCTCTGTGAGTTCGGTCACGCCTCCTTCAGCATGACTTACCCGCCCACAGTAGTTTTTCAAAAATGAGGAAGGGTAGAGGTATACGTCATTTTGACCATTCATACCTCTACCAAATTTGTAACTTTAGCTGTCAATATTTTGGTTCACAGATTGTTTTGGCCAGCGACAAAGAGAGACTTAATCAGTTGCGCCTTGATCTGTTAAATAAGCTTAATGTTGTTTTTCAGTGGAATTACCCTTTAACAAGGATGGCAATAATTTGAATAATTAATTGGCAAAAAAGAATTCAGAAGCTTTCTCTGAATAGTATCTCACGCTATAGCATAGCTATATTGTGCTCTTACTACGTTACAGAATGTAATTCATTTTAAGATGGTACTCGATTTAGTCAAAACAAACATTATAAAACATACATTTAAATGGGAAAAGCTCTTGTTAAATGTATTGAACCAGCGTAGAGCATGATGTATAATTCAGGCTAGAAAATGAATGTATGAAAATCCCTGCTGTTTCATGAGCATTTAAACTTCAGAATCTTCGCACGAGATATTGACATTCTATGTCATCGTAATATAGGAAAATAGCTACTGAACAAGTTAATGATGCAACAAACAATAATGCCATCTCAAAGTAAATTGGTAATCATGTTACGTATTGGTCTTGGTTATTGAGTGATTCAATTGTTCAAATTGTTCATCAGGCAAAGTAAATCGGTTGAGAGTAATCATCCGGTTACTGAAGGCCTGTTCTAGATCCCAACGGTACGCCACCGATAATGGCTAACATCTGCATAGTGTCTAATAAAGGGCTTGGGGGAAAAACACAGGAATTGACTGATATAGATAACTACCAGAGTAAAGGAAACCCCAAACATAGTATCCCGCTCTCTGAGGCCGGACTCTTAGTGATGAAATTGCCAGCTCACCACCTACATTTATATTTGTCGTCGAGCCGAGTTGCTCGTCTGTTTTGCCTTACATTTTGAACCAATGTACAAACATCAGAAGCAAAAACACAAGTTTTTTTTCCCAAAATAGCATGGACCTTATTAAATTAACAAACTATATTTTGAGTCGTTTACTTTTCAGCATAGCCAGTAGGACGATTGGATGGAGAAGTTGCAGTAAAGATGGACGAAAACGAAAAGCTGTGACACGTTGCAATGGTTACAGAGCACCACAATCTGTGAGAGAAGCCAATGTCTGAAAACGACAAACTGTTGTCACCCCCCCCCACAGACATGAAAGAGCCGGTGTTTGAGTTTGATCGGCCCCCTGTCTACCACCCTCCTCAGAAGAAGTACCCCCATGGACAGCCCCTACGATACCTGGACAGGTACCGAGATGGACACAAGCCCACCTATGGCATCTACTGACACGTCCGCTTGTCTTGGAGATGTACACGTCAAGCCATTGTTGTACAGTATTTACATGTGTTTTCTTATTTCTAATAAATACAAAGATATATGGACTCAATTATTGTTTTGTCTCAGTCCTAATATTTTTAAACACACATGGTCCTTTCAGTGGTTCTGCCATCTAGATACAATATACTGACAGGTTCACGAGAGCACTATTGTAATCATTATTACATTAAATGTCAAGGCATTTAAAAAGCTGTCAAGCCAGTCCTTGGAGCTGTAGTTGTTGCCAGTTTCAGTCATCCGATGGAAAAATCTTAAGCAACCACCCACGCACATTTACACGTGTTAGTCTCATTTCACCTGTGCTCCGTTTCAAAAACATCTCAACCGACGCATACCAATACATTTTCCCTGCCGTAGGCTAACTGGCTCGACTGCACAAATGGGCGCCATCCTATTGCTCAAGAACAAAACCGCACATTCAATTTAGGCCAAAACTATTTATTTCATACATTTCTATGTATTAAGGCTTCTTCAGTATATACAGTCAAGCCGGAAAGTCTGCACACCCCTTTCACCTTCTCCACGTTTTATTACGTTACAGACATATTCTACAATAGATTGAGTTCATTGTTTGTCTCGAAATTCTACACAGAATAGCCCATAATGACAAAGTGAAAACAGGTTTTTAGACATTTGTGCTAATTTATTAAAAATCAAAATGTAAAATATATGTACACAAGTGTGCACACCCTTTGATATGACACCCAAAAGTGAGCTGAGGTGCATTTTGTTTCCACTGATACTGCTTGAGATGTTTCTACAACTTAATTGGAGTCCACCTGTGATAAATTCAATTGATTGGACATGATTGGGGATTGCCAACACCTGCCTATATAAGGTCCCACAGTTGACAGTGCATGTCAGAGCAAACTCCAAGCCATGGGGTCAAAGGAATTATCTGCAGACCTCAGAAACAGGATTGTGTCAAGGCATAGATCTGGAGAAGGGTACGGAAAAATCTCTGCAGCTTTACAGGTCCCAAAGAGCACAGTGGCCACCATCATTCATAAATGGAAGAAGTTTGGAACCACCAAGAATCTTCCTAGACCTGGCCGCCCGGCCAAACTGAGCAATCGGGGAAGACGGGCCTTGGCCAGGGAGGTGAGCAGGAACCCGAGGGTCACTCTGACAGAGCTCCAGCGTATCCTTGTGGAGATGGGAGAACCTTTCAGAAGATCAACCATCCAGGCAGCACTCCACCAATCAGGCCTTTATGGTAGAGTGGCCAGACGGAAGCCCCTCCTTAGTAAAAGGCACATCACAGCCCGCTTGGAGTTTGCCAAAAGGCACCTAGAGGACTCTCAAACCATGAGAATCAAGATTCTCTGGTCTGATTAAACCAAAATTTAACTTTTTGGCCTGAATACCAAGCGTCACGTCTGGAGGAAACCAGGCACCGCTCATCACCTGGCTAATACCATCCCTACAGTGAAGCATGGCGGTGGCAGCATCATGATGTGGGGATGTTTTTCAGCAGCGGGAACGGGGCGACTAGTCCTGATAGAGGGAAAGATGAATGCAGCTAAGTACACCGATATCCTTGAAGAAAACCTGCTCCAAAGCGCTCTGGACCTCAGACTGGGGCGAAGGTTTCCCTTCCAACATGACAACGACCCGAAGCACACAGCCAAGAGAACAAAGGAGTGGTTTCGGAGAAAGTCTGTGCATGTCCTTGAGTGGCCCAGCCAGAGCCCAGACCTGAATCCAATTGAACATCTGTGGAAAGAGCTGAAAATGGCTGTGTACCAACGCTCCCCATCCAACCTGACGGAGCTTGCAAGGATATGCCAAGAGGAATGGGCAAAAATGTCCAGAAACAAGTGTGCCAAGCTCGTAGCTTCTTTCCCAAGACACCTTGAAGCTGTAATCGCTGCCAAAGGTGCAGCAACCAAGTATTAGGCTAAGGGTGTGTACAGATATGTAACCCCTAAATAATCTATTTTTGTCAGTAAAATAAAATCGCATATTTTCTAAAAACCTGTTTTCACTTCGTCTTACGCAGAAAACCATGACTAGTTATTTATAAGATGACATTGTTACGTAGATATGATCGTCCCACCCCCAATTCCCATTCCCATATAGATCCATTCAAATGCAGAGAGGTTATAGTATCGCTTGTAAGAGTACCTGGAAATAAAATATCAAGAGTCTTTTGATGTTATTAGGTCACAGACATCAGGAAGTCATGGCATGCAAAGGATATGCACAATAATGTTACATGAATTGAATTGTCTCTTAATAAAAATGTAAGGCTACAGTGAAGGTTACTGACTCAAGTATCATTCTTTCTTACTCACTATTCCTCACATACACTCAAAAACCTTGTATAATGGAGTAATGTGTTTGACAGCAAGCTAGAAGCATGTTTGATTGGCTAAAAAGCCACAATGGAGCATTTAGTTTAAAGCTGCAATTAATTTAAAAAGGCATTTTTTATTAAACATCTCCATTCGTCTCAAAATATCGATTCAGTGGAGAAATGCAAATGAGCATAAAACAGTTTAAAATACTCTTTTTAATGTGAACAAAATTTGAACCAAGGCATTTGAAATAAGCATATATACTGTACACATACCAATCAAAACAGTGTAATTACCCTGAATGGTGTGCCAGAAAAGCATGCATGGTATCAAGAGGTGATTTAAACCACTATGGGACAGATCCAAACAAACTGTGATAAACTATCCAACTGTTTGCACTTGCTCCACCGCGTTGTGGGTTTTAAAAACATCTGGTGTGCAGAATGTGGTAGTTACTGCAGCACCGCACACACCTCTGGAGGGATGGCTCTCCACCATGTTTTAGTGATGACGTAACGGGAAATCCTCTGAAATTGCCCTTCTTTGAGTGAGGGTATATTCATCAGCTAAAACTGCAGCCTGTGCGACCGGAGTTGTTTTCTGTTCACTTAATAACACAGACACGTACGGTAGGAACTAACTTAGCTATTCTCTAAACATATAACAGTTCGACAATATTTACAGTTTGGCTACACAGGCTACATGCTCTCACCAGGCAGCAAGTGTCCAAAGTCCGACCCACGTCCTGGCAGAAGGGGTCTTCTCTCCCTGGTCTAGCGAGATTGCAGCTTAGATGTCATTCAGCCACAATCGATCCATTCACGGGTAAACTACTGACAATCTGTTAACCACAGTTAGCTCAAAACCCAGTAGTGGTGCAGCGTCGTGGTGATCGCTAGCATCAGGTACTCTAACTCTCGTGATGCAGACGGAGACGGGGTATTTATCCTCCTGCATGTTTTAACCCCGCTGCTCTGCAACGGTCCTCGGCGTCCCCAGTTACTGCATCTTCTCAAACATTGCGACGTCCACGTCTCCATGCAGGCTGAAGATGGTTGGCAGATGACGTCAGCATCTCCATCTGTAGGGGAGACACAGACAAACCCAGCAGCCCAAAGCCAAGAAAACACAAAGCAGGGGAGGCAGAGAAACAGAGGAACGTAACAGTGTTGTTAAAAGGAAAGGCGATGAACACAGTGGTAAACATGCCCCTGTCCCAACTTTTTTGGGACGTGTTGGAGGCATCAAATTTAGAATGAGCGTATATTTACAAAAAACAATAAAGTTGATTAAAACATTAAATATCTTGTCTTTGTACTGTTTTCAATTGAATACAGGTCAAAAAGATTAGCAAATCATTGCTTTCTGTTTTAATTTACATTTTATGCACTGTCCCTGTCATGTCCTGTGCTTCTGTCCTGGTTTTTCGTTTCTCTGGCATTCCATCCCGTATTTGCGCATTTTCACCTCGCGCCCCTTGCCCGCGCCCCGCGCCCCGCGCCCCGCGCCTTGTCTTCGTACCTGTCTCAAACTTTCTCGAGTGTTAACAGATGACCTGTTTTTTGCGAAATATGGTAGGTAATTTACGGTGGGGAATTGTGACTTTACAAATTAGCCTACAGAAATGCAGATTCGCTTGAGATTAAGATCACAGACAACCTCCATAAATCACATGAGGTCCCCAGGTAATATTCCAGTGAATAGGGCATAAGACGATTCAAAATGATCTGAACAAAGCTACACTGCTCAAAAGAATTAAGGGAACACTTAAGGGGCACATCAGATCTTGATGAACGAATTATTCAAGTTGAAAATCTTTACTGATGTACATTGTATAATTTGTTGAGAACAAAATGACGTAACAACGGTCAATGGAAACCAAAATCATCAACCCATTGAGGGCTGGATTCAAAATCACACTGAAAATCAAAGTAAAAAATTTAAATCACAGGCTGATCCAACTTGTGTGAATTTTATCACGGCAACTCATAATGTGACACAGTAGTGTGTATGGCCCCCACGTGCCTGTACGCACTCCCACATTTGTTTGGGAGGTCCCGGTTTTCCGCACTGGACTGGAGCAGGGCTCTAAATCTTGGCAGACAGCATGGGAAATTTCCAACTGAACCCATTACGTTAGCTGTATGAAATGTTAGCATGTGAGCACACAACCCTAAATGGGCATGTTTCTTGAAGGGGGGTGGGGGGGGGGTGGGTGGGTGGTGGTGGAGGAACATTTTGTTGGGTCACAAGTCAAGTCAAGTTTATTTGTATAGCACATTTCATACACTAGGCAACTCAAAGTGCTTTACATAAGACATAGAAAGACATTATATAAAAAGTAAATTAGAATTGAAACAATGTTAATAAGAAGTTAAAACAGTTATAATAAAACGCAATACTGGTTGGGCCCACAAAACAAATACCCAACAAACACTCCTACCACAAACAGCCTGCTACCTGCAATCTGCTACGCACCGTACAGCCTCTCTCTCTGGGTGATATTATACCTGCCAGGTCCGCTGCAGGTGCCTGCCAGCTACGCTGCAGGACTTTTGTAAAAATATTATTAGCCCATGGGTGGGAGCAGCATACAGCCTCCACAGTTTGAATCACTCCACAGAGTGACGGACCCGTCGGTCACTAATCAAACTTTTAAGTTGAGCGCACTACAGCCTCAAGTTGAGCGCACTACGGCCTCTTTTTACGTATTAGCCCATGGGTGGGAGCAGCATACAGCCTCCACAGTTTGAATCACTCCACAGAGTGACGGACCCGTCGGTCACTAATCAGACTTTTAATCAAACTTTTAAGTTGAGCGGACTCTTTATAGAGGACTTTTCAAGTGCTCAACAGATAACAGGCAACAACTGACATCAGATAACAGTATTTATCTAAGTATATGCGGTGCAGAAAAAGAAAGAATAAAACAAATAATAAAAAGAGATAAAAAATAAATAAAAGATAAAACAGCTTTAAAGGATAAATAAGCTTAAAAATAAATAAATTAGAAAAGATAGAAGTGCCTCTGTCTTTTTAATAGACAGAGCATATCGTTTCCAAATGTTAAATTTAGCTGCAAGATTATGATTCTTTTATTTGGTGGAGGGTCCTACCATCAGTATACATTGTCTGTAAGGATCTGAAACGTTATTCTAGCATAATGTAAAAAAAAATAAAAATAAAAAAAGGTGTCTGGTATAACAAAATGTTTTTGTTTTCAGGCCATTTCCAAGTACAGCTGTGTCAAAAGAAATGTGATTTACCAGTCAGGATGGATCACTTTAAGGGTTGTTTCTCCTGACTCATTTTCCTATTGAGCTCTTCAGAAAAAGAGTAGGTCAGGAGAAGAAACCGTATAGACCCCCCTCTAGTATCCCTTGTAATAGTACCTATAAATAAGATATCAAGAGGCTTTTGATGTTGTAGGGTCACAGACATCAAATTCATGGCATGCAAAGGACATGTAACCAAATACTAAACATGGCTACTTTATTTTACATTATGTTAACACTTTTGTTCAGAGCCCCTAGTGGCACAGACCCTGGAGTCTACTTCACAAACATCCTACTGTACCACGAGATATCATGGAAAACTGCATATCGTCTTCATCAGTGCGAGTCGGAATATTATCTGGCAAACTATAAACTTCCTACAGTACGTGCCACCGTTCTTCTGTATTTCATAAATGTATATCGACCACTCTACAGTGTGAGTCTCATGAGAGCGAATTGAGTTGAAGATACTGGACGTTTAAATACACTTAGGAGTTGGTTACAGTTTTTCTTTAACCACCAAAATAATTTATACCATCACAGAAACAATAAAAAAACACATAAAGTCCTGGATATAGGTAAATTAAAATGTTATTTTGCCTGCTCACTTATTATAGTGAATTTTTGTCATCATCACATAATTTCCTTCTGCTATGAAAATCTCTCATAAAGTATGGAATAAAGTATTAACCTTACCTGCATTATTAAAGCCAGATACGTCCTTTCTAAGATTATTTGGTTATTTTCTGCCTATATGTGGTGTACAGTGTAAGTTTAAACATGGGAGAAATCTCAAAAAATTTGTCTGCAGAACATTAGACAATTCAAATTGGGAGTAGTAAATCTTCAAACTAATTGTAATTGATTGACTGACTTAATATCGAAAAAGAGCACATTCTACGCTTTCCAAAGGGATATAATATTGGTCATTGGACAATTGGGAGCGATTGTCAGGGCTGTGTGTGTCACAAGTGTATTTAAGAACATTACGCATCGACAAGTGTCTGCGTCTCCTTGGTTTTGCGCAGGAGAGTGCATTACAGGCCATCGTGTAGTGAAATCCGGTGAGAAATCATTTTGGTTGTACAATGGCAAGGTGACAAAAAGATTTTCAGTGCTTGAAACTGCTGAATGCTGTAGTCGTCCTCTGGATTTAGATGTAATTTACATCCATTACTCTTCATCTGAAGCAGACAGCATGGATTCCATAGCTAAGTGTTGCCTTGTGTACAAGGTGTGCATGTGTGTTTTATGGTGTTGTATTCATAATAGTATAGCTAGCTAGCCACAGAAAGGCTAACTTGGTTGTGTTATATTGTTTATGATGTGACAGAGTTTTAGAGTAGTGGTGTAGTATTGGAGTTCAGAAATAAAGGACCTGTAGTCTCTCTTATTCTGATTTAGTTTAGACCTAGTTAGCTAGCAACCTATTAGGTATTGGCTATAAACTAAGCCCGAATAAGGCTCAATGCTAAATTATGGGGAGTCTGTGGAAAAAAGTCCCTGTCTGAGGCATCTTGGATTGGTATACCATAAGAGGCTGGGAAAACAAGTTTGTCCTATAGCGGTCCTTGGTCCTGGAACGAGCTGCAGGCCAAGCTCAAACTTGATTCCCTTACTTCATTAAATTATTTTAAACTGAGAATTATGGATGTTCTCACGGTTAGCTGCAACTATTTCAAGTAATACTGTTGTGTCTAATCACTGCTGCCATGTGTTATGCATTGTATTTCACTTTGTATTGTTTATACCTACATACTTAATGTATAGTATTGTCTTGTAATGGACCTGTGATTGTGATTTTATAATTTCATGCTGCTATTTTACCCCGTCTTGGCTAGGCCTCATTTATAAAAGAGGTTTTAATCTCAATATGACTTCCTAGTCAAATAAAGGTTATAATAAAGTAATGCCAATGGTGGTGAGTTGTCAATCTATTACGGCTAGACTGTTACTTTACTGGGAATTTATACTACAATATAGCGGAAGCTTTCATGTGTGGCCTAGCCATTCATTATGATGGCTGAAACAGCATAGCTAATATAGGGACATAAATGGAGGACATGGCAGCTAGTTGTCCCGTACAGTAATCCATGAGCTGGAGTATGTTTATATAGATATTTATATATAGTTGTAGTAATTCATATGACCCTGTCAATTGTGTGCATGTTCTCATATATTGTTAGTCTGACTGGTTGGTAATAAATTACCTTTTATGACCAGAACAGGGCTGTGTTGTACATTTTTGGCACGTTTTGGAATTTTTAGAAACTAGACTGAGACAAAGAAATTGATTATCTAAGGGTCATTACCATAATTAATTGCCTCCTCATAGGACATAAAAATGTGCTTCAAATAGACAATAAAGCGGTGTTCATGTTTGGATAGCTTTGGATAGCTTTTATACTTTGCATATATTTCCATGGGTTTTGAAAGGTTTGGGTAGGTTTTTGGACACCTATACCCATTCCCTAATCTTTCACAAAAGTTGGAAATGATCTAACGATATACAGTGAGCACCATAATTCATTGGACAGTGACATTTTTTGTTATGTTGGTTCTGTACTCTAGCACTTTGGGTTTGAAAGGATACAATGACAATGAGGTTGAAGTGCAGACTGTCAGCTTTAATTTGATGGTATTTGCATCCATATCAGATGAACCGTTTAGAAATTATAGAACCTTTTGTACATAGCCTCCCCCTATTTTCGGGGATCAAAAATATTGGACAGTTTAACATAATGTAGAATAAAGTAATCATTTTTACTATTTGGTCGCATATCCTTTGCATGCCTTTTACTTCCTGATGTCTGTGACCCAACAACATCAAAAGACTCTTGATATCTTATTTTCTGGTACTCCTACAAGCAATACTATAACCTCTCTGCATTTGAATGGATCTCTATGGGAATTGGGGGGTGGGACTAGATTTAGCTGTAAATTACACTGGAACAGTATGGAACACATGGTTGGCTAAATGGCTGTAAGTCATCAAGGGTCTGATGTATCAAACAAGCCTTAAACCATCACTCTGCTGCCAGATATGCAGTAGATATGGATGGATAACTTGAATGGCTTCTTCTCCTGACTGTCCATAGAGTTCAATAGGAAAATTTGTCAGGAGAAACAACCTAACATGAGGTATCTCACATGAATAGTTTGATTTCAAATCTGAACCTTTGGAGTTTTGAGCCAAATGATGTGAAAATGCTTTCGTCCCAATATTTATGTATTTACATATACAGCGCCCTCCATGTTTTAAAGACATATTTTTGCTTGATTTGGCTTAATACTGCACAATTTTTGATTTTTAATCAAACAATTCACATGTGGTTAAACTGCAGATTCTCAGCTTTTATAAATAGACATTTTTATACATTTCAGGGCATTAGTCATGGTTAGTACTGTAATGATACACAGGGACATTTTGGCTTTGTGATCATGGGACCCGGCCCTATGCTGAGTCACATTCACAATTAACACACAGACTGCTTGATCGATCAGGCACCGGGTTGGGCAGGAACACCCCCCTCTTTTGAGAAGGAGGGGGGAGACCCCAATTTAACAGACACGCAAGGTGATTGGAAATGGCTGATCCATCTAGTTCCAAGGAAATTAGCCAATCAAATGCATGGGTGCCCTAAAGTCATCTACCAATTGAGATCAAAGGAACGGGTTCGGTCGCGTCAGTGACTTTTTACCATAAACACCCATCAAACTCTACCAACGTTGCTCTGAGGAAATAAACCAAGCTGGTTTCATTTCAACAGCTGTTTTGAGGACACGGTTCTTTAGACTGTTCCTCTACTGTCTCCCTTGCGGCCGGACCCAAGTGGAGATCTGTGCACGTCCACATTGACCTGACTGGAAACCTGTCGCAACCCGACTTCGGTGAAGAAGTCTCCCAGGAGTCCACGCACCTGCCGGGACCTTGGACCAGCTGACGAGCTGACATCACTTACGGAATCGGGACTGGCCTTCCCTTTGTTACCAAGTATTGAAACACATTTTATTTAACACTGATATCAATCGATAAGCAAGGATAAAACTTGTAATACCCAGTTGAGGTCATTTTACTGCTGTTTCCTATTTTTTTGTATTTTGTTTTGCTATGTGCGTTTTGGTCGGGAATAGCCAATTTCCCTGACCTTATAGTTTTACACTGATAAAACGAGCTAACCACAAAATATAGTTTAGCGTAGCACTAACCCATAACACGAACAACCCCTTGTTAATGAACTGTTAGCTTCTATGTTTAGCCATCACATAATTATAATTTCATCTGATTAAGATTAAGTCATAGAATATTCTCCCTCATATTATACAAAGTATTGTTTCTGTTATTGATAATTGTAGCCAATAAAACACGTCATTTTTCCAAACCATTGTCGTGTCTATGTCATTTCACTAAGTTGGGCTCTACTTAATTAGAATTATATACGTGAGTGTTGAACTTAATTTGTTCTGAATAAAACAGACCAAACCTCACTACAGTACTTTGTACTAAGGAAGGAATTGAATACACTAATCCAAAACACTTTTGAAGCCATTTGTCCCAAACATTATGGTGCCCTGCAATGGGAAGCTATATATAAAATGTACTGTCATTTCTACAGTGTGAAACCAAAATGTACTTTAACCACATGTGAATGGTTTGATTACATATCTAAAATTGTGCAGTACAGAGCCAAATCAAGAAAAAATTTCTTTGTCCCAAACATTATGGAGGGCACTGTATATACACACAGTATACAATTCTGTTGTTCTGGCTCTGTACCTCCAGAATATTTGATTTGAAATAAAACAATGAATATGAGGTTAAAGTGTAGACTGTCAGCTTTTGAAGGTGTTTATATCCATATTGAATGATCCGTGTAGTAATTATAGCCCAATACTTTTACATTTAACTGTATATAGCAGGAATTTTAGTTCAAAATGGCTGCCAGCAGTGATGGGTCACAATGTCATACATAAATGGATGACTAGAACATGAGATTACTTTGTTATTGTCCATTTCTTTCGAAAATTTGAAACAAATGAATCGGTGGAAGAAAGATAAAATCTAGAGAAAACACTACTGTCACTGCAACTGTACAGTAGCTAGATTCATCACGATTGTGTCCGTAGTGTGTCCCTGGCTCTTAGGAATGGGCTGTCTTCAGCATCTCTGTGACATCTAAAAGCTTTTCCCTTGGTTTCCCGACTACCGTCCCCCTCTTCATCTCCTCTACATCAATCTTCTCCCAGTCTGAGAATGACACTGGATTGACACCTGAAAAACAGGTTGTTGGTGTTGGTTGGTGTGTCCAAAACTCCACGCCCGAGACACAGATCAGATGCAACATCAACACTGAATTAACAAGTACAAGGAGGAAAGGTTACATACAAACAATGGATATACAGTGCCCTCCATAATGTTTGGGACAAAGACATTTGTCTCTAATCTAGAAATTCAAGTGCAGATTCTCATTTTTTTAATTAAAAGGTGTTTTCATAAGTTTTGTTTTCACCATGTACAAATTACAACACTTTTTATACATAGCCCCCCATTTCAGGCCATCGGGGGGGGGGGGGGGTGGGCTATGTATTAAAAGTGATTTCTACATGGTAAAACCAAAATGTATAAACAAAAAATGAACGAATACCCTTTAATTAAAGCTGAGAATCTGCACTTTAACCACATCTGAATTGTTTGATTACAATTCTAAAATTGTGGAGTAGACAGCCAAATCAAGGAAAAATATGTATTTGTCCCAAACATTATGGTGGGCACTGTATCCTTGTGTTAACTGATTTGCTTTCCCTTTTGTAAAGTGACACCAGGCTGTGTACGGTACATTCAGCTGTGTATGGGTGCTGAATTAGCACAGTATAGAACAGGTTGCTGGACTAATGTATGTTTCTGTAGTACAGTCAGTACTGACTGCAGTACCTCGCTTTTGCAGGAGGGGAGTGACAGTTTGTGATCCTGGCTTAACAGTGGAAATGTCCAGGACGCCCGTCTCAATGTCCTGGATAAGTGCCCGGGCAGTGTCAAAGCTGTCGTTCATGGTGGTGCCGATGACCCCTGTGGGACCACGTTTGATCCATCCACTGCAGTACAAACCTTGAGGGGTTGAGACAAATCACAGAAAATGAAAGTTATGCTAAATTAAGTAAATCGCGATCAGGCCAATGAATCCGCTTCTACATACAGCACTGTAATACTCAGCAGTTGCTCTCATGCCACACTGGCCGACCCTCTGATTTTACATACAAATTCCCTCCACCTAGAAGATAAAGATAAAATAAAAAAAAGGCAAAAATTTTCAGAAGAATTAATTTCTTTAGAATCAACTGCACTGCAAAGCCAGCCAGGTCTACACCACCTAGTCCCATAATTAAATAAAGTTTGCTGCATGAAAAAGTAATTTTCCACAGGGATGTCTGCTGTTGACACCTTCATGGCGATACTATAACTTCTCTGCATTTGAATGGATCTCTATGGGAATTTGGGGGGTGGGACTAGATTTAGCTGTAAATTATGCTGGAACAGTATGGAATACATCATTGGCGAAATGGCTGTAAGTCATCAAGGGTCTGAGGTATCAAACGAGCCTCAAACCATCACTCTGCTGCCAGATATGCAATAGATATGGATGGATCACTTTAAGGGTTGTTTCTCCTGACAAATTTTCCTATTGAACTCTATGGAAAAATAAGTCAGGAGAAGAAACCCTTCAAGTTATCCATCCATATCTACCGTATATCTGGCAGCAGAGTGATGGTTTAAGGCTTGTTTGATATGTCAGACCCTTGATGACTTAGAGCCATTTAGCCAACCATGTGTTCCATACTGTTCCAGTTTAATTTACAGCTAAATCTAGTCCCACCCCCCAATTCCCATAGAGATCCATTCAAATACAGAGAGGTTATACACTGCCTGGCCAAAAAAAAAAGTCGCCGTTGCACCCGTCTTGCATAGTGCCCACTGTACAAGCCTCTGGAGGCAGTGTTATGATCTGGGGTTGCTTCAATTGGTCAGGTCTAGGCTCAGCAACATTATGCAGCAATAAAATGAAGTCAGTACCTGAATGTACTGAATGACCAGGTTATCCCATCAATGGGCATATTCCAGGACGACAATGCCAAGATTCATCGGGCTCAAATTGTGAAAGAGTGGTTCAGGGAGCATGAGAAATAATTTTCACACATGAATTGGCCACCAGAGTCCTGACCTTAACCCCATTGAAAGTCTTTGGGATGTGCTGGAGAAGACTTTACGGAGTGGTTCGACTCTCTCGTCATCAATATAAGATCTCGGCCAAAGATTAATGCAACTCTGGATGGAAATAAATGTTGCGACGTTGCATAAGTTTGTCGAAACAATGCCATGACGAATGCGCGCCGTAATCAAAGCTAAAAGCGGTCCAATGAAATATTAGTGTGTGCAACTTTTTTTTTTTGGCCAGGCAGTGTAGTATCGCTTGCAGGAGTACCAGAAAATAAGATATCAAGAGTCTTTTGATATTGTTGGGTCACAGACATCAAGATATCATGGCATGCAAAGGATATGCGACCAAATATAAAAAAATATTACTTTATTCTATATATAAATGCAGGGGTGCCAATAATCGTGGCACACGTGGTTTTGTTAAAAATAATTTTTTCTTGATGAGCGATTTTTTTTTCTCATAATAAATTTACTTCAATTGAAGGTTGGATTTTTCTCATTGTTTCAGTGTGAGATTAAGCTAATTCACCAAACAGTGAATTTTTTATAACCCTTTTTACCAGGGGTGCCAATATTAGTGGAGGGCACTGTGTGTATGTATATGTGCGTCACGGGGTGCTGTCATGGCGACATGTAGTCCAGCTGTCTCTCGTGTTCGTGTTTGTTAATTTGAATGTGTTTTAATGTGTCGTTCTTTTGTCTTTTGTTTTTTTCATGCGCTGTGTGTCTGTTGTGGGACGGGGAAGCTGGCTGGAGATTTTTCGGAGCACTCCTGCTACTCGGTTTTATAATACTGACGAATTGTCTAGCGGGGATTTTGTTTGTGGCCGTCGCCATGGAGACGCATTCACATTATGCTCAGAAATGTCCGTTGGATCTGCAGCCACGGAGTTTACCATCGCTCTTCACCGGAGTTGAAGATGTCGGGACTGATTTGGGACTGCGGGCAATCTTCAAAAGGCAACCAGGGAAAGAAAAGATAATGCGGGGGAGGAATGAGGCGGCGACTGGGAAGGCTGAGCTCCGTTTCGACAGCGGACAGAGACCGCAACACTGCGTGTAGCCTATGGAGGAAAGTCGTGGAGGCGCCGAGGCGGAGTTTGTGTGTTGGACTGGTTGATGACATTGGACATCTCGGGACAGCGGGGGCTATTTTAATCATGACGTTTGGCTGTATATTGGCATTTTATATGTTTGTTTGTGTGTTGTTGGTCTGCTCCACTGTCTATGTCTTTTTTGTTGTTGTTGGTGGCTACAACTGAAGTTCCCTTTCGGAAAATAAAAGTTCTATTCTATTCTATATACACACTGCTTAAAGAAATTAAGGGAACACTTAAATCATACATCGCGGATCTCGATGAACGAAATATTCAAGTTGAAAATCTTTATTGATTACATTGTGTAATTCGTCGAGAACAAAATGACGTAAGAATGGTCAATGGAAACCAAAATCATTAACCCATTGAGGGCTGGATTCAAAATCACACCGAAAATCAAAGTGAAAAATTGAGCTCTGGCCACATGAGGCCGGGCATTGTCCTGCACCAGGAGGAACCCAGGGCCCACTGCACCAGCGTATGGTCTGACAATGGGTCTGAGGATTTCATCACGGTACCTAACAGCAGTCAGGGTACCGTTGGCTAGCACGTGGAGGTTTGTGCGACCCTCCAAGGATATGCCTCCCCAGACCATCACTGACCCACCACCAAACCGGTCATGTTGGATGATGTTGCAGGCAGCATAACGTTCGCCACGGCGTCTCCAGACTCTTTCACGTCTGTCACATGTGCTCAGTGTGAACCTGCTCCCATCTGTGAAGAGAACGGGGCACCAATGGCGAACCTGCCAATTCTGGTGTTCTCTGGCAAATGCCAATCGAGCTGTATGGTGCTGGGCTGTGAGCACAGGTCCCACTACAGGACGTCGGGCCCTCATGCCATCCTCATGGAGTCTGTTTCTGACAGTTTGGTCAGAAACATGCACACAAGTAGCACGCTGGAGGTCATTTTGTAGGGCTCTGGCAGTGCTCCTCCTGTTCCTCCTCGCACAAAGGAGCAGATACCGGTCCTGCCGCTGGGTTGTTGCCCTTCTACGACCCTGTCCAGCTCTCCTCGTGTAATGGCCCGTCTCCCGGTATCTCCTCCACGCTCTTGAGACTGTGCTGGGAGACACAGCAAACCTTCTTGCGATGGCACGTATGGATGTGCCATCCTGGAGGAGCTGGACTACCTGTGCAACCTGAATGGGCTGCAGGTACTGCCTCATGCTACCAGTAGTGACAAGGGCACTAGCAAAATGCAAAACTAGAGAAAAATCAGTCAGGAAGGATAAGGAGAGAAAAATGGTCTGTGGCCACCACCTACAAAACCATTTCCTTTTTGGGAGTTGTCTTGCTGTTGCCTCTCTTGTCCACCTGTTGTCACTCATTTGCACCAAAGCAGGTGAAATTGATTCACAATCGTTTACGCTTCCTAACTGGACAGATCGATATCCCAGAAGTTTAATTGACTTGGTGTTATACTGTGATGATTAAGTGTTCCCTTAATTTCTTTGAGCAGTATATATATACAGATCCTTTCCAAAAAATTAGAATATCATGGAAAAGTTTTTTTTTTCCATAATTCCATTCAAAAAGTGAAACTTTCATAGATTATAGATTCATTACACACAAAGTAAAATATTTCTAGCCTTTATTTGTTTAATTTTTCATAATGTTGGCTTACAGCTCCAGAAAACCCCCAAAACAGTATTTCAAGAAATTAGAATAGTGTGTTGAAAATCAGCATTTACTTCAGTTATTTCAGAGAATGAATGTTTTAGACTGAGTCTCACACTATCATCTAATTTACTCAAAACACCTGCAAAGTTTATCTCAGTTTGGTTCAGTATGGGGAAGACTGCAGACTTGACAATTGGCCAGAAGACCATCATTGACACCCTCCAGAAGATGGGTAAGCCACAAAAGGTCATCGCTAAGGAGGCTGGCTGTTCACAGAGTGCAGTGTCCAAGCATATCAATAGAAAGTTTAGTGGAAGGGAAAGATGTGGCAGAAGGTGCACAAGCAAAAGAGATGACCGTAGGCTTCAGCGGATTGTCAAGCAAAGACGATTCCAAAATTTGGCGGAGATGCAGAGGGAGTGGACTGAGGCTGGAGTCAGTGCTTCAAAAACCACCACGTACAGACGTATCCGGGACATGGGCTACAACTGTCGGATTCCTTGAGTCAAGCCACTCCACTCATTCTCTGAAATAACTGAAGTAAATGCTGATTTTCGACACACTATTCTAATTTCTTGAAATACTGTTTTGGGGGTTTTCTGGAGCTGTAAGCCAAAATTATGAAAAATGAAACAAATAAAGGCTAGAAATATTTCACTTTGTGTGTAATGAATCTATAATCTATGAAAATTTCACTTTTTGAATGGAATTATGGAAAAAAAAAAACTTTTCCATGATATTCTAATTTTTTGGAAAGGATCTGTATACACATATATATATACATATACATATATATATGAAAAAAAAAAAAACCAGGACGAAAATATACAATGCAAAGCTCCAATGTTCAGCCCGCACACTCAAGAGTGAAAAGAGTTTTATTAAAAAATAGAACGAACGACGTGCGTTTCGGCGTATCTTCGTCAGGTTCGTTCGTGAAACAAGCTTAGACACAGGTGACTCATATCATGTTGTAGAAACAATTAACAGTTAATATCAATGAAGTTAGAGTCATTCACAATAATGGTTACAACAGGCAACAATTAACACCAATTAGCACTAATCAGTAATGGTTACAACAGGACACAATTAACACTTAATATCAAGTAAGCTACAGTCATTCACAATAATGGTTACAACAGGACACGATTAACACTTAATATCAAGTAAGCTACAGTCATTCACAGTAATGGTTACAACAAGTAACACCTTGTGATTATCAATCATTAAAGAATGACCCCCAATCTTATATGAAATGGAGACATGAAACAGACCAGCTAAATACGAGCTATCCATAAAGGGATATGGGGACACAGCGCAACTTTTATAAAACAGAACACAACACAGAAAGGAAAATTATAAAGAGAAATGGTAATAATGATACCTTTGAACATGCCATACATGGTCAGCTTGTGCAATTACCCACCACATCTTAATTCAATAAGTCTAACAGTACCAAAATAGCCTACATTACCAATGAATTGCAGACACAAACATTGGACATATACAAAGCCCCAAAATTTATATTCATCTTAACCTGGATATAAATACAATTGCCTACATCAAAGATAGATGAGACGTAAACATTAGACGTATACACAGCCTTAAAGAGATATTAATGTGGATATAGATTAAAATTTCTACACCATAAATAGATGGTAGCCCCAAAACATTAGACATATATATAGCCTCGAAATGGAATAAGGTTAAAAACCATCCAAAATGAACAAATGGTGAACTCAGTTCAAAGATAAGAACTCAAATCAAGAGATTCATTCAATCCATTTGGTTCCATTGAGTCCAATGTAAATATCCAAAATGATTCTCTCTGTAGTAACTGTTTTATTATGTTACCTCCTCTTGGTGAGGGTAAAACTTTTTCTAAGCCAACAAATGTAAGACTTGCTGCGGATCCATCGTTTCGGGCTTTGTAATGTCTGGCAATGTCATAATCCAAATTACCGTTTCGTATAGCCACTTTATGCTCGGCTATGCGAAGCTTCAGATTGCGTTTAGACTGTCCGATATAAATCATTCCACAGGGGCATTTTAACATATAAATAACATGTGTAGAGTTACAGTTAATAAAACCTCCAATAGTATATTCTTGACCAGTACGCGGATGATGACATTTTTTAGTGTCAACCGTATTGGAACAATGAGTACATCTACCACAACGATAATTACCTTGTACCTCTTTGCTCAGCCAATTAGAGCCCATGCTTGGGGATTTATATATTGATGTCACCAAGTGATCTCTAAGGTTTTTACTTATAATAATAATAATATAATAATAAACTTTATTTGTATAGCACCTTTCATACATAAAATGCAGCCCAAAGTGCTTCACAACAATTAAAACAAAATACAGAACAAAAGCAATAGAAGAAAAATAGACATAAAAGACAATAGATCATTTACAAGACAATATAAAAGGAAATAAGATAAAAACACTGGTGTGTCTCTACACTAATGTCTCTCTGTACACTGGTGTATCATTGTACGCTGGTGTCTCCCCAACAAACACTCCTACCAGAAACAGCCTGCTACCTGCCATCTGCTACGCACCATATAGCCTCTCTCTCTGGGTGATAATATACCTGCCAGCTCCGCTGCAGGACTTTTGTCCCTCCTTCGAGGTATATTTGCCCATGGGTGGGAGCAGCATACAGCCTCCACAGTTTGAATCACTCCGCAGAGTGACGAATCCCTAGTCAAACTTTTAAATTGAGCGCCCTACTGGCTTCTTCTTTCACCCCCCTTTATAGAGGACTTTTCAAGTGCTCAACAGATAACAAGCAACAACTGAACATCAGATGAGAAAAAAATTAAAATTAAAAATAAAATAAATAAATCAATAAATCAATAAATAAAAGTTAAAACAGCTTTAAAAACATAAATAAGCTTAAAGATAAATAAATTAGAAAAGAATAAAAGAATAGAAAAAAAATAAGAAAATTACTTTATAACAAAATCCACAAAAAATAATGATGAGTTAATGAACTGAGTTGGGGATCACAATGCAGAATATTCCAATGCTTCAAAATTATATTTTTAATTATGGGCGATATATTATTATATTCCGACACAAATGTAACTCTGTCCTCCTGAATCCCATCAATTGTGGTAGAGGGGGCCAAAAGGTCCTTCCTATCCCTTTGTAAAGTTCTACTAAAGGACATGTCAATTGTCCAGCTCTTGTATCCCCGATATAAAAAAACATTTTGCATATCCTTTACTTTTGACTCATATTCCATTTCGTCACTACATATTCGTTTTAAGCGTAAAAATTGACCATACGTTATATTTTCAATATGTTTTGGCTGAAAACTATGTGCATGTAAAATACTATTTCACTATTTTACTATTTCTGTCCGTGGCCTTGCGCAAAATTGTAGTTTGTGCTCTGCCATCATTAAAAGGTGAAGAAATTGGATTTGAGTGGTACTGTATTCCATAGTAAATGTCAGTGGATGTATATTGTTTATGTAGTCTTTAAATGCAAGCAACTCGTTTTCAGTGCCAGTAAAAACGAGTAAAATATCGTCTATATACCTCTTCCAAAATAAAAGGTTTCTGAAGAATGGATTGGCATTTTCATTATGTACAAATAGTTTCTCCCAGTGGCCCATATAAAGATTTGCAGAATTGGGCGCAAAGGACGAACCCATTGCCTTCCCTTGGATCTGCATGTAAAATGTATTGTTAAACATGAAATAATTGGATTTCAAAATAAATTTAGTCAAATCTAACAAAAGTTCAGAAGCTAGAGTGTCCTGGGCATCAAAAAAGAAAGCCATGGCTTCCAACCCACCTTCATGTGGTATATTGGTGTATAAGCTTTCCACATCAAACGAAACCAAAAATTAGCCACTTGGAATAGTCAATTCATATTGTTTCTGTGTGATCCCATTATTACCAAATGCTTTGTCGAGAATACAATTGCGGTCCTTTATTAATTGTTCCTTAGGGTTATTAGGTAATGGTTGGTAGAATGTCCTGTTGTTCATCAGATAAGGGGGGTTCTGTTGTAGTGCAAAATTCAATAGACTATGAGGCGGAAGCATTGAGAAAATTGAACAACAGGTCAATTGTCTTTCTTTTCTCCGTCTATCACCCATCTCCGTTTTGTTCCAACTATGCACAAATCCTCTTTTATAATCATCGGCATCTCTCTCAAATTTTTAAATAAAAAATTAATTCCCTTTCAAAAACTAGAATGTCCTCCTTCAATTTCTGTTCCCATATTGTAAAGTCACCGGGTCTTAGATCATTAATTAATTTGTCTGACTTGTTGCACCTCTGTTTTGATCAATTCAGCCTCTTGTTTTGTTTCAATTATCAATAAGGTCAAGTCCATAGAACACTTCTTTAAAACTTTTTCCCACTTTTATATTTATTTCAGATTTTTTTCCCATTTTTCTCCCAATTTGGTAGCCAATTGAACCCCTATTCTAATTAAATTCCCCCCGTGTAGCCACCGCTAGAGAATCACCGCTGCACAACCCCGTCAGCCGGCAGTAGGACGGAGATCGCCACGTCTTCTTCAGGTCGCGACTCCTCCTAGGGTTCCTGACCATAATTCCAACTCGCCCAGGGCCGTTCTATGCACAGAGATTCTCTCCGAGTCCCTCCCCCCACCCGGAAGCAGTCGCCAATTGCCGCTCCCACAGGGCGCCGGCCATGCTCGGATCGGGCAGGAACGGGGCGCGAACCCCGATCCTCGGAGTACAATCGCACCGACTGAAAGTGACACACACATCTCGTGTGTCTGCTACATAGGATGGCAATGTTTTAACAATATCCTTAATGAAATGATCAACAAATTGGCTTAAAGGTTCGGAAATAGTTATTACTAGATATTATAGGTCGACCAGAAGGATTTATTAAACTTTTATGAATTTTAGGTAATAAATAAAAAACGGGAGTGGATGAAAATTCAACTTTAAGCAATTCATATTGTTTCTGTGTGATCCCATTATTACCAAATGCTTTGTCGAGAATACAATTGCGGTCCTTTATTAATTGTTCCTTAGGGTTATTAGGTAATGGTTGGTAGAATGTCCTGTTGTTCATCAGATAAGGGGGGTTCTATTGTAGTACAAAATTCAATAGACTATGAGGCGGAAGCATTGAGACAATTGAACAACAGGACATTCTACCAGCCTTTACCTAATATCCAAGGTAAAATCCTTTGCGCCAAATTCTGCAAATCTTTATATGGGCCACTGGGAGAAACTATTTGTACATAATGAAAATGCCAATCCATTCTTCAAAAACCTTTTATTTTGGAAGAGGTATATAGACGATATTTTACTCGTTTTTACTGGCACTGAAAACGAGTTGCTTGCATTTAAAGACTACATAAACAATATACATCCACTGAAATTTGCTATGGAATACAGTACCACTCAAATCCAATTTCTTCACCTTTTAATGATGGCAGAGCACAAACTACAATTTTGCGCAAGGCCACGGACAGAAATACTATTTCACATGCGCATAGTTTTCAGCCAAAACATATGATTGAAAATATACCGTATGGTCAATTTTTACGCTTAAAACGAATATGTAGTGACGAAATGGAATATGAGTCAAAAGTAAAGGATATGCGACAATGTTTTTTATATCGAAGATACAAGAGCTGGACAATTGACAAGTCCTTTAGTAGAACTTTACAAAGGGATAGGAAGGACCTTTTGGCCCCCTCTACCATAATTGATGGGATTCAGGAGGACAGAGTTACATTTGTGTCGGAATATAATAATATATCGCCCATAATTAAAAATATTATTTTGAAGCATTGGAATATTCTGCATTGTGATCCCCAACTCAGTTCATTAGTTTCCTCTCGCTCCAGATTTTGTTATAAGAGAAGTAAAAACCTTTGAGAGATCACTTGGTGACATCAATATATAAATCCCCAAGCATGGGCTCTAATTGGCTGAGCAAAGAGGTACAAGGTAATTATCGTTGTGTTAGATGTACTCATTGTTCCAATACTGTTGACACTAAAAAATTTCATCATCTGCGTACTGGTCAAGAATATACTATTGGGGGTTTTATTAACTGTAACTCTACACATGTTATTTATATGTTAAAATGCCCCTGTGGAATGATTTATATCGGACAGACTAAACGCAATCTGAAGCTTCGCATAGCCGAGCATAAAGCGGGTATACGAAACGGTAATTTGGATTATGCCATTGCCAGACATTACAAAGCCCGAAACCATGGATCCGCAGCAAGTCTTACATTTGTTGGCTTAGAAAAAGTTTTACCCTCACCAAGAGGAGGTAACATAATAAAACAGTCACTACAGAGAGAATCATTTTGGATATTTACATTGGACTCAATGGAACCAAATGGATTGAATGAATCTCTCGATTTGAGTTCTTATCTTTGAACTGAGTTCACCATTTGTTCATTTTGGATGGTTTTTAACCTTATTCCATTTCGAGGCTATATATATGTCTAATGTTTTGGGGCTACCATCTATTTATGGTGTAGACATTTTCATCTATATCCACATTAATATCTCTTTAAGGCTGTGTATACGTCTAATGTTTACGTCTCATCTATCTTTGATGTAGGCAATTGTATTTATATCCAGGTTAAGATGAATATAAATTTTGGGGCTTTGTATATGTCCAATGTTTGTGTCTGCAATTCATTGGTAATGTAGGCTATTTTGGTACTGTTAGACTTATTGAATTAAGATGTGGTGGGTAATTGCACAAGCTGACCATGCATGGCATGTTCAAAGGTATCATTATTACCGTTTTTCTTTATAATTTTCCTTTCTGTGTTGTGTTCTGTTTTATAAAAGTTGCGCTGTGTCCCCATATCCCTTTATGGATAGCTCGTATTTAGCTGGTCTGTTTCATGTCTCCATTTCATATAAGATTGGGGGTCATTCTTTAATGATTGATAATCACAAGGTGTTACTTGTTGTAACCATTACTGTGAATGACTGTAGCTTACTTGATATTAAGTGTTAATCGTGTCCTGTTGTAACCATTATTGTGAATGACTATAACTTAATTGATATTAAGTGTTAATTGTTTCTACAGCGTGATATGAGTCAGCTGTGTCTAAGCTTGTTTCACGAACAACGAAGATACACTGAAACGCGTGTCGTTCGTTCTATTTTTTAATAAAACTCTTTTGCATCTAAACGTTTTTTGCCTCTGAAGGTCGGTCTTTAAAAATCTTTCTCATTTGAGTGTGCGGGCTGAACATTGGAGCTTTGCATTGTATATTTTCGTCCTGGTTTAATTATTTTTTTTTTTCATGTTTCTTCATCTTGCCGACACCAGCACGTCTTTGATGGAGACACGTTTGCACGTTTGTGCACAAGGCTTTTCCCTTTTTTTCATATATATATATATATATATATATATAGCAACAAACCTCAGACATAATATAAATTAGCACAGGAGGACCAGCTGCCAGATATTCCAACTACCCCTGTTCTTTCACAACCTATCCTGCTATCTTGGGAGATGGTGTCCCATAGAGTTTCCTCTCATATGCAGATTAAACATGTCTTAATGTTTAACACATTAACATGTTTGTCCTAACAGGAGGAAACTAATGAAGCTTTAACAAAGTTATTTTCTAGCCATTCTATAGGTAAATGGTTAACAATATCTGAGAATAAAAATAATACAGGACAAAATAAAGTATAAAAGAACCAATATTCCAATGTACATTCCATTCCCTTGGTATTGCTGCATTCCTGTACTGCTTAAACATCCACTTAATTTAACATCTGGTTAAATACTGAGGCTTGAAGAATAAAAGGATGTTTATTTGACTACCTTTTTTTTCCTGGTGACTCATCAGTCATTACATCCGCAATAAATCTTTGGATGGTAGAAAATACTGTTACTTCCTTGTGTCAGTGCAAAGTCTACCTTTTAAGTAACTTTTCCTTTTGTTCTGCGGACAGAACGAATCACTGAGGAGAATCCATTCCCATCCCTACTCACCTGTGGCTTGCAGTACTCTGCCCATTGCATTTGGGATGATGGCCTTGCGGGGGTCAAAGGGCACGGCAGGGTCAATCGGCAGGCTCTGGTACCCGATGCTGCTTATGACCATTTCGCACTCAATGTCTTCGGTTTCGCCAGTCGGCACAGCCCGAGCACCATCGCCTGAACCCTAGGCACATCGGGGCAGAAACATACGTGGGTGATCAGCAACAGGAACACACTTCAAAACGCAGACAAAACACGCGCGTGCAGATCACGGTAGATACTGACGCACTGAAAAGAACGCACGCGCAAAACACAGCCGAGCACGTTGTTACCGACAGTGCTGCATGTCATTAGTAACCCTCACCTGCTTGTGAGGAAACACTTCAAAGCACATTGCCATTTTAAAGCGTTTTACAACAAATACATTTATTTATTTATTTATTTATTTTTACTTCCATTGCTCTCCAAGAGCGGCTGAAAATTTTGTGTTCAGGTTTTGTCCTTTTTTTTCATGCACCTCGGTTGAGTTGCGAGATTGCGCCACAACATTATTCGTACCCTTGTGGCATTATCGGCGGCACTGGTGTTTCTATTTTACATGGTGCCAAGAGGGAAATCTTTCAGTTTCAGCCTGGAACTAAGCCAGGATGTGTGGTTCCAGCCGTGTGCACTCATAGCGTTTTTTCAAAGTATAAATTCTGTAATAGGCATGTGTCGGGTTGGGGGCGCTCAGTCCTCCGTACCTCCAGCCGGTTGACACCCAGCCGGATCCCCGCGGTCCGGGTCAGATCAGGGCTGGGCAGAACCTCCACCGGGCTGCGCAGGAAGCGGAAACCCCACTGGCGAGAGGTCAGCCCATCACCCGCGGGGGTTGCCTGCACCGCCTTCATCATCAGCTCTGTCAACCTCTTCCTCGGCCTGGGGAGGTCTGAGCACACATGCACACCCACGCAAAGGTGACAAACCACAATCCTACTCTACATATCATAGATATACTACCCAAATAAATTAATATCAAACTACAGAGATTTATTATGTACCTCACTCTAACCCAACATTCTGTATGCAATTTTTAGGAACTTTGCCTTAAAGGTTTTCATATCAAGTGAACCCCATTTGATGTGACCATGTAATCAGCTTTGTGACTAATGGAATGCTAGGTGAAAAAAAAAAATCTGTTTTAAAATGTTGCAGCTGTTGAATATCCCAATGAGAGTGCTGGGTTACAGCTGGCTGGCTTGAGGAAAAGGCAGGAATGACATCTACAGTCCAGCTGTTGTTTGTTCGCTATCCTATTCACATTGAAATTGCATGACAAAGATCCAAGCAAAAGCTGCTGAAAAAAAGCCGTTCTTGCCAAGTCTAGAATTACATTCACGTCAGACCTTGACAGATATGCCAGACACAACAGATGTAACTGTTTGCAAAACTGATCCAGAATTACTGCATCAGTCTGAATGCCTGCCCTGCACTTTCGCTTCAGGCTGAGCATATACCTACCTCTCTTTCACCTTTTACTTTCTTTTCTCGCCAGAGACACCTGTCACTCATACACCACTGTAATCCACTACTGCTCATCTATGTTGTCTCCCTTCCAGCAAAGCCACAGGAAGGACAGATGCACAGTGATGTCACAAGCACACCTTAACATCAACAGAACTTATTGTTGTAAGGGAGACGCAGAAGTCGAGAGCAGAACAGCTCAGAATGACTTACTCTACAACTTTCCCTGTCACAATGTTTTCACCAGAAGTGAATACAGAAGACAATTTAAAAATCTCCAGACAATTCCACATTCCAAAAATAAAATACACATGTATTACAATGCATACAAGTTCATTTGCTTTTACAATGAAGGTTTCACTTTCCTTTTTCACAGCTTGTACAAACCTGTTGATTAAAATAAAATATTTACCATTATCAAAATACCATGATCAAAAACACCCTGTGCCACCTAATCTTTAAGTTTACAAATCTACCCTACAATCTCAAAGCCACGCAGGTACCTCCATACCCAAACTGGTTTCTAGCTTCAGTTTTTTATCTCCATGTCTGTTGCACAGGAAGAATTGCATGTTCATTGCACGTGGGAAAAAGCCAAAACAATTTTCATGTAAAGGAAAGCACACATTACCAGGAAGTTCTGCACTTCAGATCTGTTTATGAAGAATGTGTTGGCGAGCACGAGAACGATCTTTCTGTTTATAATTGGTGACCCAGAATGATTTTGTTTTACCACACAAATGCTGAAACATTAGTGCCTGTAGATAATATGTAGACCTTGTTCCAGAACACAGTCTGACGTTTTCTCCATTAATCTAGTTATAATGTAAACCTTGTCTTGTCATTTGTTATCAGCAAGTGGGAGGAGGAAATACTAATGTAGTCAAGGCTATAAGATTAATGCCATGCTATAAGGATCAATGCCATGCTACAAGGAATGTTACTGTGTAGTACACACACTGGATGTCTATGTATCTATCATTTTACTTTGAATATATATTTCTATTACCTGTTTAAATCTAGAGCACATATACATGTTGTAAATAATTACATACAAATATATCAATGGAATATAGTAGTGAAGTATGCAGTATGTTAGTTCAAGTCTTTTTCTCCTTCTGTAGTGGGGAACCTAATAATTGAATCGTGTTCCTGTTTTCCTCTCTGATTTTCAATGTCCAGTCACAGCTCTAGGTCCCTTCTACAAACCCCAATTCCAAAAACGTTGGGACAGTATGTAAAATGCGCATAAAAGCAGAAAGCAGTCATTTGTAAATTATCTTTCACATATATTTAATTGAAAACAGTACAAAGAAAAGATATTTCATGTTTTACCTGATCAACTTTATAGATCTTTGTAAATATACACTCATTCTGAATTTGAAGCCTGCAACACGTTCCAAAAAAACAGGGACGGGGAAAAAAAAAGACTGGCAAGTTCAAAAAACACCTGTTTGGAATATTCCACGTGTAAACAGGTGATGCTATCATGACTGGGTATAAAAGGACATACATACTCTTGATATCTTATTTTCAGGTACTCTTACAAGCGATACTATAACCTCTCTGCATCTGAATGGATCTCTATGGGAATTGAGGGGTGGGACTAAGCCTGTAAATTACACTTGAATAGTATGGAATCCATGGTTGGCTAAATGGCTGCAAGTCATCAAGGGTCTGACATATCAAACGAGCCTCAAACTATCACTCTGCTGACAGATATGCAGTAGATATGGATGGATCACCTTAAGGGTTTCTTCTCCTGACTTATTTTTCCATAGAGTTCAAATAGGAAAATGAGTCCAGAGAACCCATGAACCCTTAACTGTTTAATGGCCGCTCAACCGTTTGGTGGACTTAACTCCACCTGATTGAGCCATCTCTATCGTGTACGTGGTAGAGATGGCTCAATCCGGTGGAGTTAAGTCCAACATATTTTTCAACAAGATATCAAGACTCAAAACGTGCTCTACCAAACGGTTGAGCGGCCATTAAAGGGTTAAAGTGATCCATCCATATCTACTGCATTTCTGGCAGCAGAGTGATGGTTTGATGCTCGTTTGATACCTCAGACCCTTGATGACTTGCAGTCATTTAGCCAACCATGGGTTCCATACTATTCCAGTGTCATTTACAGGCTAAATCTAGACCCACCCCTCAATTCCCATAGAGATCCATTCAAATGCAGAGAGGTTATAGTATCACTTGTAAAAGTACCTGAAAATAAGATATCACGAGTTCCCAGTCTTTTTGTTGCCCGTCACAACTATTTTGGAACGTGTTGCAGGCATCAAATTCGGAATTGGTGTACATTTACAAAAATCAATAAAGTTGATAAGGTAAAACATGAAATATCTTTTCTTTGTACTGTTTTCAATTAAATATATGTAAAACAGAATTTACAAATCACAGCTTTCTGCTTTTATGTGCATTTTACATACTGTTCCAACTTTTTTGGAATTGGGGTTTGTACATGCTTTTGTGTCTTCTGCAAACCGTTTACCCAGTTTGACTCTACATACAGTACCAGTCAAAAGTTTGGACACACCTACTCATAGAAGGTTTTTTCTGTTATTTTTACTGTTTTCCACATTTTGGAATAGTAAAGACATCAAAACTATGAGATAACACAAATTAAATTATGCAAAAAACCAAAAAAGGGTTAAACAAATAAAAGAAAGTCTTATATTTTAGATTCTTCAAAGTAGCCACCCTTTGCCTTGATAACGGCTTTGCACATTCTTGCCATTCTCTCAAACAACTTCTGTGGTAAACAGGTATTCCACAGGTAAAAAGGTGATGCCATCATGACTGTATAAAAGGATATCAAAAGACTCCTGATATCTTATTTCCAGGTACTCTTAGAAGCGATACGGTAACCTCTGCATTTGAATGGATCTCTATGGGAATTGGGGGGTGGGACTAGATTTAGCTTTAAATTACACTGGAACAGTGTGGAACACATGGTTGGCTAAATGGCTCTAAGTCATCAATGGTCTGATGTATCAAACAAGCCTTAAACCATCACTCTGCTGCCAGATATGTAGTAGATATGGATGGATCACTTGAAGGGTTGTTTCTCCTGACAAATTTTCCTATTGAACTCTATGGAAAAATAAGTCAGGAGAAGAAACCCTTCAACTTATACCTTCTATGAGTAGGTGTGTCCAAACTTTTGACTGGTACTGTACTTGCCTAGTCACCCGGACTACTGTAATGCAAAACAGTAGCAGCTCAGCAGATGTCACGTGGCGCTGTAATGGTGACATGTAGTCCAGCTGTCTCTCGTGTTCGTGTCTGTTAATTTGAATGTATTTTGTTGTGTCGGGCTTTTGTCTTTTGTTTTTTCATGCGCTGTGTGTCAATTGTGGTGCGGGGAGGCGGGCTGGAGATTTTTCGGGGCACTCCTGCCGCTTGTTTTGATGATATTGGCGAATTAGCTCGCCGGGATAATTTTGTTTGTGGTCGTCACCATGGAGACGCATTCGCAAACATATGCTCGGGAATGTCCGTTGGATCTGCAACAGCAAAGTTTACCATCGCTCTTCACCGGAGTTGAAGATGTCGGGACTGATCCGGGAGTGCAGGAAATCTTCAAAAGGCAACCAGGGAATGGAGAAGGAGAAGATAATGCGAAGGAGGAGTGAGGCGACGACTGGGAAGGTTGACGTAGTTCGGTGGATCCGGTTCAACGGTGTACAGAGACCGCAACACTGCGTGTATGGAGAAAAATCGCGGAGGCGCAGTTTGTGTGTTGCACTGCTTAATGCCACTGGACATCTCGGGACAGCAGGGACTATTTTTAATCATGGCAGCATGGCTGTATTCCACTAATGAAATGATATTTGATATGTTTGTTTGTGTGCTGTGGATCTGCCCCACTGTCTCTGTCTTTTTGTTGTTGCTGGGGCTACACCTGAAGTTCCCAAACGGGAAAATAAAAGTTATTCTATTCTATTCTATTCATTATCACGGTTATACTGTAGCCATGCAATCAACCACAAGAGTTGAGTTGAGAGTTATCCCTGATGGCCAAAACCCTCCCTTTCTCCGTGATCCTTGTGTGTCACTGGATTGTATTCCCAGGCACAGCCACAGTCAGAATTTGATTCTAGGCTCTGGGACCAGACACTACACTTTGCCCAAGTCCTTTAAGCAAATGCACACTTGGGATCCTTTGAGATTTCAGCAGGCCTCCTTATATCCACTTTTCAATCTCTTTAAACTAATCTTGCTCATTGTTCCCCACATTTGCTTTGCTTACCTTTCAGTACTTCTGCTATGCCTTTAAAGTCTGCAGACAACATGTCAGGTCTTGTGCCAGTCAGGTTTACCATCTCTCTTATCTCCTAGGGGGGGTAGAAATGACAGTTTACTAATGTAGTGGGAGTGATGGATGGATGGCCCTATTACTTTTGTACACAATGTATCGGTCCATCGTCCATTAGTCGATGAACAGATGATAATACATTAAATATGCCTTCAGTAACACAATGAGCGTTCTGTAACCTTTTTATGGTGAGTAGGCATTCAGTGAAATGGAGAAAGATTAACAATCTTCCTCCATTTAGTGAATTGAAGGAAGGCTGGTCATCTTCCTCCATTTCACTAAATGCCTACTCACCCTAAAAAGGTTACAGAACGCTCATTGTGTTACTGAAAGCATAATAATGTATTATGTGTCTATTAGTTGATGAACAGAGAATACATTATTATGCCTTCAGTAACACAATGAGTGCTCTGTAACTTTTTTGGGATGAGTAGGAATTTAGGGAAATGGAGAAAGATGAACAATCTTCCTCCATTTAGTGAATTGAAGGAAGACTGGTCATCTTCCTCCATTTGACTAAATGCCTACTCACCCTAAAAAGGTTACAGAACGCTCATTGTGTTACCGAAGGCATATTTAATGTATTGTCATCTGTTCATCGACATTCAAAAAGGAAAAGGTTCCCCAAGGCCCAAGCACAACGTATGCAAGTATATAATAAACTAGGAAAACATAAGGTTAAAGACTACTGCAATACTATAAAAAACCTTTTGGGTTTCACTCTCTGTTCAGTTTGTTTGGCAAACAGCGATTACATTTTTACATCAGGGGTTCCATGTTGTCCCTTTGCTTTCATCACAATGAACTGTGAACTTGCTGGATCCACAAATAACTTACCATTAACAGGTTATATGTATTAAAATACCATGTTTCAAACAGACATTGGACCATTTTCATGCACGCTGTCATTCAGTTACTGATGGAATAAAAAAGACCGCCGTCCCACAGAAATGGTGCAAATATGTGGTGCAGAATGGTAGCCATAAAATAAATACAATATGTTTTTTTTTTTTTTAAATCAAACCAACTGTTATCTCTCTTTATCTCACAGGACTTGAGGCGTGCTCCTTTACGGTCGCAATTACATGTATTGTAGCCTATTTCTAGGCCTATCTCTATCTCTGCTTACCATGGGAAATACACTTTTTGTAAGTCGCTTTAGCTAAAAGCGTCTGCCAAAGGAATGGATTTTAAATTGTACACCAAAATGTGTGCATCTTCATGAAGATATTCATGTGATGTAGATATAAATTACTCGAAAGTCTACGATCGAACATACTGGTGCCAAGCAGGCCTGTTGCAGGTATGAGCTTCAGGAATGTATTGACGCTGAAGGGTGTTGGCACCTGGTAGTTGGCAGGCTTACCTTGATGGTACAGGCCACCTGAAGGGGCCCCCGTCGGCCCACAATCAGAACCCGGCGCACCCTGCTGTTAGCCAGGGCCTCTAGGGACGGCTGTGTGATGTCTGTGTTCTGTAAACCGGACGGGCACAGCAAAGAAGGAAGAGTCAGCTCTCACATGGCTCAACAAATGACTGTCTATCATTGGCAGAGATACATCTTAGGAGCTGCCACTCATTACCCATTTGACTAGCCACAATGGAAGGTTTTTAATAAGAACTAAGGACCTTAATTCTGAAGATGACAGATAAGCCAACAAATGCATAGAATATAATTTGTGGTCGACTCAACACCATGGCCAAGATTAAGTCATTTCAATTCTCAGTGCAGGCATACAAAGATTGTTTAGTTATTTCTTTTTTTCTTTTCTTGATGTGCAAAATAACTTTCCGAAAAATGCTCTACAAAACTAGATGAATGATTTGGTAGCCAGCAGGCCGTACTACAGCACAGTACAAATGTGTTAGAGCAGGGGTGTCCAATCTTATCCGAAAAGGGCCGGTGTGGGTGCAGGTTTTTGTTTTAGCCCAGCACTACAACACCTGATTCAACTAATTAGGTCAGCAATCAAGACCTTGATAAGTAGAATTTGGTGCGTTAATGCTGGACTAGAACAAAAATGTGCATCCACATTGGCCCTTTCTTCTGAAAAAATCGGACATTCCTGTGCTAGAGGGCCAATAAAACAGTCCGGAGGAAATATTGTAAATGACAGATTTAAACATTAATGGATAAATAATGAAAATGACAATGAGACCAGCTGCGGTACAAATGCCATGCTTTGAATCCTAACATGTAACTTTTCTTTAACTGACATTTTCTGGAAGCTTTGTTGTGCTGCCTCCACATCTGAAAAAAACACATTTCAAAATAAAATAGACTGGTTATCAGATCGCTTTTTTTTTTTTTTATGTAAAAAAACCGGTTGCGCATGCTGATATGGGATCATCGTCCCCCTGAAGGGAAATTCCTGTTCCCAAACATGGTGGAAAATTCCATTTGTAAAGTTCTAAAAAACAACGTGGGTTGTGATTTGTGGCTCCAATAAGCAGTCCATTCAGTTTGAAAGTTCAGGTTAAAAGAACAGCTGCACAGCCAGACCTACTGAAAGAGTTGTTTCAAATAATTGTAGTCGTCAAACAGGATGAATACTCCCACACATGTCCAGCAATGCTAGACATTTATTTGAAATTCTGAGATTTTAATGCTACAACTTCAGAGTGATTCCACATTATTTAAATTTTTATCAGACTAAATGAGACAATCAAAATAACATATACTGTGTATGACCAACTGTCCAATAATCAGGCTGGGATTCAATCAGCATTTGTCTTTAACGTTGACAAACAATTAAAAGAAAGATTCTCAAACAGGATGAATACTCCCACACATGTCCAGCAATGCTAGACATTTATTTGAAATTCTGAGATTTTAATGCTACAACTTCAGAGTGATTCCACATTATTTAAATTTTTATCAGACTAAATGAGACAATCAAAATAACATATACTGTGTATGACCAACTGTCCAATAATCAGGCTGGGATTCAATCAGCATTTGTCTTTAACGTTGACAAACAATTAAAAGAAAGATTCTCCCCCCTCAACACAAGCTCAGAAATCACTGAAAATAACTTGCCAAAGTAGATTTGTAAAGAAAATGTGTAATGCTTGCATTTACTGTACATGTAAGTCATAGTTAAGGTCAAATGTTGACTGAATACAGTTAAGGTCAAATGTTGACTGAATACTGAATAATTGTAGTCGTCAAACAGGATGAATACTCCCACACATGTCCAGCAATGCTAGACATTTATTTGAAATTCTGAGATTTTAATGCTACAACTTCAGAGTGATTCCACATTATTTAAATTTTTATCAGACTAAATGAGACAATCAAAATAACATATACTGTGTATGACCAACTGTCCAATAATCAGGCTGGGATTCAATCAGCATTTGTCTTTAACGTTGACAAACAATTAAAAGAAAGATTCTCCCCCCTCAACACAAGCTCAGAAATCACTGAAAATAACTTGCCAAAGTAGATTTGTAAAGAAAATGTGTAATGCTTGCATTTACTGTACATGTAAGTCATAGTTAAGGTCAAATGTTGACTGAATACAAGCCTTAGTCGGCTGATTGCAGTGTGCTTTTAAGGTGAACCTGTCTTTTTATGATTAAAACAAGTAATTAATCAAAATGACAATTAGATTACCAGATGGCTGCATACCGTACATGAGAATGTATGCTTCATTAAAAGATTTTTTAAATGATATAATCATGTGGTTCGCGGTGCACCGATACAAAATGATCCGCACTATCAGTGTCCTGCCCTGTTTAGGGCCATAGTGGTGGCCGTTAGCTCTGAGCAACTGTAGTGAGAAACTAAATCAACAGGGCATTTAGAGTATTAAATATAACAAACTACCATGAGGGGGATAGATAAATTCACATGTAACACTGGACCAACTTAATGCTAGCTCAAAGAAAAATTAAATAAGTATGTTCTATGAAAAATATTACAAAATGTTATATTCACTGGCTGTGTAATTAGTTGGTCTTATTTCCATTCCACAGAAATAAGAGGAGAGAAAAAGGGAGGAAAGGCGAGTAACATTTGCCTGTCGTCTTCACACAGTTTATATGTAAACATCAGTCTTCTGCCATCACATCTGTAGACCTTCACAGAAATCCACTGTACCAGTCCAATAGAAGTTCCTGTTCTCACCGTTAAAATGTCATGGGGAGAAAGCAGTATTCTGGCCACATCTAGAGCCACGTTCCCCTGGCCCAGAATAACTGCCGTTTCACCGCTCAGGTCCGGCTTCAGCTGGACACAAACAGAATCCCAGTGCATTCATCACGCAACCATGTGAAGCTCAACATCTGCTATTAGTGTAATATCAAGACCTATTTCACAAAAATGGTGCGGATATGAGAGCGGGGGCTAACTCACGTCTTTGTTGCAGGGGACCCCATTGTACCATCCCACAAAGTCTTTAGCAGAGTAAACTCCTGCGAGATTTTCCCCTGGAACCCCCAAGGTGCGGTTCACCTCCGCTCCATAGCTCTGTAAACATGCATACGTATGCGCGCACGCACGCACGCATGCACGCACGCACAAACACAAACACACATCACAACTTGCAGTACGTTTGTGTGTTGCATTAATGCTTTGTGAAGATAGCCCATGTGCACTGTCAAGCTCAATGCCTTTCAAGGATAGAGTAAATAGGAGAGCGAGTTTAAAACCAAGCTCATTTAACTGGTGAGAAGAAGGATACTCACCAGCACGACAGCGTGATAAGCCTGCCGTAGCTCTTCCACACTCACGTCCTTTCCCACAGACACGTTGCCATGGTAGCTGCAGCGCTCATGTTGGGCAGTCTGAGTGAAAGTGTTGATGACGTTCTACGAAGAAGACCATATTGAGACACAGACAAGAGCACCACAGTCGGTCCTCGGTTACTCCAGGGTAGTACTTCATTGGTGAGCATAAGTACGCTACGGAAAGGAATTCTTAAGCAGTGCGGTTTGTCAGCGCAGACCTAGGAGTTAGTCAACCTTCTCTATAGACCACAGCTGAGGTTTCTAAACCTCAAAAATAGGTTGTGCATAACTTCGGTCTTTCTCTGGTTTTCAACAGCTGTCTTTTCCCCATGTGTTATAGGTGCTGTCACTAACTGAATCAAGGTATGCAGCATGCCAACAGAACAAGAGACAGTGCCCCCCCACCCCCTCCACACACACACACACACACACACACACACACACACACACACACACACACACACACACACACACACACACACACACACACACACACACACACACACACACACACACACACACACACACACACACACACACACACACACACACACACAATACAGCACCATAAATATGAGAATGACCTGGAGAGCCGAGCATAATTAACCTTCATAATTAAATGTAATTAACCAAGCCAACCTAGCTCCAGCTCTAGTGACATATAAAGTGGACATATTATTATAGGCATTTAGCAGACGCTCTTATCCAGAGCGACTTACACAACTTTTTAGCATTTATTTTTATTTTTTATTTTTTACATATCATCCATTTATACAGCTGGATATATACTGAAGCGATTCAGGTTAAGTACCTTGCTCAAGGGTACAACAGCAGTGCCCTACCTGGGAGTCGAACCTGCAACCTTTCGGTTACAAGGCCAGTTCCGGCTTAACCATAATACTACACTGCCACCCACTACATATTGTAGTGACACTGACAACATCTGTTGCGGGTGAACTTCACCTTTCCTTTAATCTAATATTCAGGATTCCAAGGAGGAACGAAAGGCTTTTACCTTGACTTCTGGGTGGTCAGGTGCCACCCCAAACCGCACAAGCCCGTAGGGTATGGGCAGCCGCTCATATATATCTACCTGGATGGCCGGATGAGCCTGCAAAATGGAGAAGAGACACAAGAATCAGTATGTTATCCTGGAAAATGGCTGTTAGTTGGATCTATTTTATACAATTCCTAGAATATGTAATCTTAAGACTGGCATTTGCATTGGCAACTATAACTGTTGAAGCTTGTATTTAACCGCTGACATCACTTGTGTTCCTGATATGACTTTTAGAATGAATGTAGTATTGAAAAATAAAACATCCAAGACAATGGATGTAACAGAAAGTTACATTTAACAACTGTGCACGTAAATATTCAACATTACAGCTGCTAGCTAGCTACAAAACCAAAAGTAATAGGGCCAGCACAGGATACAGTTGAAGTCGGAGGTTTACATACACTTAGGTTGAAGTCATTAAAACTAATTTTTAACCACTCCACAGATTTCATGTTAGCAAACTATAGTGTTGGCAAGTCAGTTAGGACATCTACTTTGTGTATGACACAAGTAATTTTTCCAACAATTGTTTACAGTCAGATTATTTCACTATATCACAAAGTAAAGTGGGACTAGCTAAATCTAGTCCCACCCTCCAATTCCCATAGAGATCCATTCAAATGCAGAGACGTTATAGTATCGCTTGTAAGAGTACTAGAAAATAAGATATCAAGAGTCTTTTGATGTTGTTGGGTCACAGACATCAGGAAGTCATGGCATGCAAAGGATATGTGACCAAATATCAAAAATTTAAAGGCACAGTCAACTTAGTGTATGTAAACTTCTGACCCACTGGAATTGTGATATAGTGAATTAAAAGTAAAATAATCTGTCTGTAAACAATTGTTGGAAAAATTACTTGTGTCATGCACAAAGTAGATGTCCTAACTGACTTGCCGACACTATAGTTTGCTAACATGAAATCTGTGGAGTGGTTAAAAATGAGTTTTAATGATTTCAACCTAAGTGTATGTAAACTTCCGACTTCAGCTGTAGATATTGCTTCAGTAGCAAACAAACTTGTGAAACCACAAACAGGAAACCAAGCCTTCAGATACAAACAACAAAACAAACGACTGACAATTTTTTTTTCTTTTTTTCTTTCTTTCTCTCTTTATAAACCCTGATGAAAGGATTGAATCAGATTTCCTGGTTTGTGCAGAAAACTCAAAGATTGTTGGTTGTGTCAAGTATCTAGTTATTACATTACGGCCTTCGAGAGATTGAGAGTATAATTTGACACTTCTGTTCTTAAAAGCAGGTTTTCGATTTCGATTTTTTTGTAGGGGTATTCAATAGATGACCGATAGCCAACATATTCTTTTCTTTTTAGGGTCTTGTTAAAAAGAGGCTAAAACCATTAATCTTTTGATGATAATAACATGGTGCGTGGTCCTGCTTCCAACAACATAAGACCACTTTAATAAGTAGAACTGACAATTAGATAAGCCAGTCCTTGTCTGACCCCAATTCCACACCTTAACTCAGCACCCAATCAGGCCAGGCATCCTGTGGGCAAACTGTGAGCCTGTCTTTACTCTTAAGTTAGTTACGTTGGGGGTTGGTATCTGAGTCTGGCACCCGGATTTGAACTTGGTACCTTCTGGTTTTGTATCTTCTTTCAATAATTTTTTCTGTGACTGTTACTTGTCTATGTCTGTAAAATGCATTGTTTGTTAAGGCAGTTGAACCTTCGTCTTTATATTATGCATTGAATACTTGTTGTAACTTAATAAATCTCCTAATTTTAACCTGGTTGTGAGTTATACATTTTGGTAAAGGTGGATTCAATAGTTTGCTCTGCCTATCAACGAATTTGGCAATTTAGTTGCTAATTGATATCTTTGATAATAATTAATAAATTATATTATTTAATTAAATAAATCTATTTTATGTTGGATAAGTGGGGAGTTTTAACCGTTGACACCACTTGTGTTCTGCATTCAGAGTGGCAAACAGTAAACGAGGGAGTTAGCCGTTAAAACTGATGGATTCGGAAATTGTAACATTTAACTTAATTCTCACTTCACCGAGAGGTGCCTTGGTCACCATGCATCTGTGTAAAGTTTGAAGGTATCTAAATGGTCTGGGTAACTTTAACAGCATTGTCTCATATTATGCTCTGTCCCTGTGTGATCACTTATCTGAATGTAATCTGCCCTTTGGCTTTTGGAGAATGTTTACTTATTTTTAAATTACAAAAATGATCTTTAATAGTTTTAATCAGAAAACTTAATCTTATTTTTTCTTAAATTTTTTTTGGCAAGCAATGATTACAGAGGCGAAACATAAACTAAAAGTACCGGTGAAAACAAATTCAGTGTCTACAAAACATTTAATCAATTATATGCAATGTACAACGGTTTTAGGCAATACCTGTGAACTGAAAATTAAAATCGTTCCAAAGGGAGATATGATCAGCACCATGCCTGTTATAACTGTGCATCTAGGATTAAAGGGTACTGTTTTCAGTAAAAAATAATAAATTAATAAATAAATAAATAATAATAAAGCATGTGATCTATAAAGACAAGATGAAACCGAAGAACTTTGAACTATGCTTGGCCCCTACTGAGGCTATATCAGGAGTTCTCACCTTCAGTATGTGCTGAGCTGTGTAGAAGCCTGCTGGTCCTCCACCCACAATACAAACCCTGGGACAGGAGCTAGGTGTACATGCCAGCCTACGCAATCCTGTGCAAAATAGAACACAATCAATTATACATTCTGGTCCTAACACAGTCAATCAGTGAATCCTGCTGACCACACAAAGACAGGTATGACTTTACTGTCTCCATCAGACCCCAAGCAGACAAGTTTAGCCTACATGGTGAATGAATCTAGGCAGACTAAAAGTGGTCTGTTGAGTAAGAACTTGTCAAAGCTGGTCTACCTGAACTTCTACAATATTAAATAATGGAAAGATGGCTTTCTAGAAAGGAAAATTTGTTGTGGCCATTTGTTGTGACAGAGCAAACCCTCATCCTCTGTTGTAGAGGGATCACCACACCGCATCTATACACCACATAACAGTTTAAGTATGAGCAAATGTCACGGCAGCATGTATCATGCTTTGTCTTGGGGACCCACCTAGCTTCACAATCCAGACAGCTCTTTATTTCAATATGACAAATCATTGGTTTAGACATATATACTCAAATCTAGCAATCAAAACCAAATCCGGCTTGTTTTTCTTGTCTTCCAAGTAATTAACTTAACAATTAGTGCTACTGATTGGCCAGACTGTCTTCACACCTGACGCCCAAGTAAAGGGAGAGTGGAAAACCAGAAACGTTAGTTCTCGGCCTTCGAGGACCGTGATTTAAGTAAGAGGGGTTTAGGATTTTCAAATAAACGTGGCAACTCTGGTATGTACTTGGTTCGTACCACTCGTAAAATAATTTTCAATAATACAGTGCTTTCATAGAAAAAGTAAACTCTTTTAATATTTTTACATTTAAGTTAAATGGCGAACAAGCCAAATACCACACAGGTAGAGCAGAAACGCATTGCAATGAATGTGGCAATTCACTTCCCGTTCAACAGATAGCTACCTACATCCGTCACGTGACATGGTACTGGTACTCACCACTGGTTATCGCAGCCCTGGAACATTTGGTTGTCAATAATGACTTCATCGGCTTGAACGCGAACACTCTGGACGTATTCATCTCGACGATTTCTTATTAAATAGATAGCAAATGCAATTATATTAGCTAAACAATTTTATATAAACTCAAAATTCACTACCGATAGCCTGTTAACTAACTTAGCTAATACGTTTGTTCCACGCACTCGAGCTAATTTGGCTAGCTAGCTAGCTATAGTAACTTATAACGTTAATGTGTCTAACGTTACTATTGTATCGGTTTTGTAATTAAGTCATCTAGCTAAGTTAGCCAATTTATATCGCAGCAGATATGTAAGAACTGGTTAACTACCTGTGGCGAGATAACTAAGATAACATTACTAGCTAGTCAAATGTTATGAAAGGACGTTTCAGCTATGAAACTACAGCTTAGCTAGTTAGCTAGCTAGACATTTGCTAGAACGGCTAGCCATATAACGTAATGTTAACGTTATTCTTATTCGCTGACCGCGATGATAGCAGATGAATAAAGCCTTTAGCATTACTTTCGGTGTGACAAGGTAGCACTAGGCTATGTTTTAAAATAATTCTAACGTTACGTAGTTAGCTAGCTATAGCTATGTTGTGAACCGTTTATGGAAGGTAGCTAGCTAAGTTAATTAATATAAACTGTTCCCAACATTATAGTAGATTATAGCTACCTAAAACTACGTATGTGTTGCAGTAGCTAACCCTAAATATAATGTTATCTAAGACACTGTTCTCCAATAATTTATAAAAACATAATTTAATAAATAAAGTCGTTCAGGTTTAGCTACGTTAACTTCGCTAGCTAACGTAGTTTAAGCTAAATTGTTTTACCGTGCCGCGCAGCAGCGCTCAGTCCTGCAGAAACAAGTAGCTAAATGATAGTTCCGCTTTTATCTGTCATTTTGGTTAGACTTTGTGCCGTCCTCGGCACGCTGACATCAGGCCAGACCACAGGGCTCACTCGAGATAACACCAGTGTAGTTGAACACCCTCTCCCCCTCACCAAGGACATGTGTTTTGTTATTGTAGCTGTCAATCTCCCTTGAACTATAGTTTGTCCTGTTCACGTTTGTTTGAATCTTGCTGGTTATTAAAAATTTTACTCGAAAATCACAACAGCAATCGGGGTGCATTTTTGAGAAAATTATCATAGCTGCTCTACCCAGTATCATAAAAGTATCAAAAAGCTATCATAGCTGCTCTACCCAGATGGAGCTGATCTGCAGCTGCTCGTCTGTTTTGCCGGGCATTTAAATGAATGCTGCAGCATCACGGTCGTGGAGAAGATGTTTTCACTTGCCATACCCTCTATGGGAATTGCGGGGTGGGACTAGATTAAGATGTAAATTACACGGGAATAGTATGAAACCCATGGTTGGCTAAATGGCTGTAAATCATGAAGGGTCTGCGGTATCAACGAGCCTCAAACCATCACTCTGCTGCCAGATATGCAGTAGGGCTGGATCACTTTAAGGGTTGTTTTGTCCTGACTCATATTCTTATTGAACTCTGGAAAAATATGTCAGGAGAAATAACCCTTGAAGTGATCCATCTATACTGCATATCTGGCAGCAGAGTGATGGTTTGAGGCTCGTTTGATACCGCAGACCCTTGATGACTTACAGCCATTTAGCCAACCATGGGTTCCATACTATTCCTGTGTAATTTACATCTTAATCTAGTCCCACCCCCCAATTCCCATAGAGATTCATTCAAATGCAGAGAGATTATAGTATCGCTTGTAAGAGTACCTGAAAATAAGATATCAAGAGTCTTTTGATATCCTTTTATACCCAGTCATGATAGCATCACCTGTTTACCTGTGGAATGTTCCAAACAGGAGTTTTTTGAACTTCCCAGTCTTTTTTTTGCCCCTGTCCCAACTTTTTTGGAACGTGTTGTAAGCATCGAATTTGGAATTAGTGTATATTTACAAAAAGTAAAACCTTAAATATCTTTTCTTTGTACTGTTTTCAATTAAATATATGTAAAAAATAATTTACAAATCACTGCTTTCGGCTTTTATGTTCATTTTACATACTGTCCCAACCTTTTTTGAATTGGGGTTTGTACAAGAAAACATCAAGTTACTTGATTATTAAGCTGAGCATGAGTAGAATTTCAAAATAAATAATAGAAGTTCAGAAAGCCATGGTTATGCTTTTTGAGCATAACATTTTCACTTATATTTACCGCATCAGTGGTGCATATTGTGGTCCCGTTTGCATGTAAGTTGTGTCATATCGGTCATTATTGTAGCTTATCACATGATACTAATTTTTTGTTCTAACCTGTTATCGGCCAATACCAATATGATCCTGACATTCCCTTGCATCCTTAAAATCAGTTCAATCAATCAATTTATTAGCCTATCTACCCATCAGAGGGCCTAACATTCAGGGAGAAGCATTAAGCATTGCTTTTGTTCTGTATTTTGTTTTTTATTGTTGTGAAGCACTTTGGGCTGCATTTTATGTATGAAAGGTGCTATACAAATAAAGTTTATTATTATTATTATTATTATTATTATTTATGTTGGTATTGTGTTCTTTGATTTTTGGTTTGAAATAGAGTGAGTAGGCCTATTGCTTTTTGATATGGTTTGATTTGCATGGGTAGTCACTTTAAAACTAAGCTAAAGCGTAGAAGACATTCCAATCAAAATATTTTTTTCTCTTTGCTCAGCTACACCCAGCACACTTTCACAGCAGAAAATATAGTTTCCTACAGATAAGTGATTGAGCAGAGATAAAGGACCAGGATGTGGTGTAAGTTTTTTGAGAAATGACAGACTTGTGCTGACAATGACATTGTGATGAATATCATATATTTGAGGTGACTCACGCACGCAAAAACAGTATAATGACCCCACACACACACACACGCACACACATTAAATTAGGTACATAATGGACTACTTTTGGGATAATAGCAAACATACATGACATCGTTCGTCTTAATCAGACTAAAATCATTAATGATTATCGGAGCTCACAAACACATCAATTTGTCAAGACTTAGAGAAAGAAAAACACAAAGTTGTCACCTAGCACCCCTGTTTTTTTAAGTAATGTTTTCTATACATCATATTATATAACTTTTTAAAGTCATATTTACTCAATTATTGCCATAAATGTACTGTTGATCACTGTGTTAGGGGCAGAGGTGGTGACGTCCCTGATATGCCGTGGCAGGCCTGTACTTTTCTTTGGTCTGTAAGGGAACAGGAAACAGACAGAGAAAGAGATTATTTCCACCTCTGCTCAGTATTGAGGCTGACAGGTATATCAAGGACCATGGACAGAAAGAGGAGACAATTGTAACAAAGCTGGGATGTTCATTAATCTTGATGATATTAATACTATTGGTGAAAAAAATAATTGATGTTTTTCATAGTGATTGCATTAGTACTTCTACCAATGAAATTACTATGAAAAACATCAATTATTATTATTAGATACGAAGAGTGCATGCCAAGAAAAGCTGCGCATTATAATCGGACTCACCCTTGTGCACCACCACACCAGTACACCAAGGAAGACACAGACCACAACTGCGCTGACTGTCACGCTCAGCAGGAACAAGATGTGTTGCAGGGTGTGAATTCTATTACAGTCCTCTTTTGGGTCCCTCTCTAAACAGGAAACAAAATGACAGAACAGATCACTTTTGACAAAGGGCACCCAGTCTTTGTATTTAATTTGAGGTTCCGGTTACTTTCACGGCGTGCATATCTCATGCTGTGCATTGTCTTTGTATTGGTGTCAGGGCTGAAAATTGAGATATTGATCAGGTTAAAAGCCTGTGTAATCACATACTCTGTACTCTAATAACACCACACATTGCCTTATCATCTACACCCTTTACCCAGTTTGCCCCTCTGAAATCCATACCTGAGGGGCGTATGTGTTTGTGCAGTGCTCAGATAAGACACCGGCTCAATCTGCGCGATTTGATCTTTGATGAACCCAAGCTTAATACACCCCATACGACAGTGTTGTGTATGTGGTCATTTCTTGGCTGCTGCCTTGAAAGCGAGGTTCAGAACTGACTAAGTTTTGTAGCACATACTGAAGACAAAGAGACTGCATATGCTACAAAACAACAGTTGAATGAGCAGCTGATTTAATGCATGACGTTTTGAGTTCATAGCAACTACAAACTCCCATATTCAACACTGGCCAACTCTTTACATCCTTTATAAAATAGTTTTCCCTGTGTACCTCGGACGATGATGATTGTGTCCGCGCTCTCATATGTCTCCAACCTCAAAGATTGGCTGTCTAGCCGGCTCCACACGCAGTAGTATCCATCTGTGTCTTTCACTCCCAGCTGGGACAGCTGCAATGTGTAGTCACAGCACACACCGCTCACTGACAACCTGTGCTTGTACTCTTGGTTGATGTTGATCTTTCGGCCAGTCAATGACAAGTACAGCACTTCCATTTCCTTAGAGAATCGTCTTTTCAAAAAGAGGCCCATTGGATTCATCAAAGTGGTTCTACATTGTATTTCAGCCGTGGAGTTCACCTCTGTGAGAGAAATGGCCTTTGGGCTCTGGAAAACTGCAGGTGATTCTGAAGAGAAGAGGGCGGGGGGGGGGGGTGATCAGTAGTTTGAATTCTTTGGACTTTACTCTATCTTGGTTCAGTTGTTGAAGCTTTCACTACTAATGACAATTAATGACAAATACTCCTGTGTTTATACACTTTAAACAAAGGACTGCTTCTACAGAGCATATGTTTGTATTGCCGGGCTGGTTCACCTGCTACAATGTGATACTCTACATTTAACACTGTTTAGAGCGTGTCACGGTGTCAACTTTCCGAGTTATGCTATGGTATGTTATTTTTCACCACAGAGAAACAAGTTTGGTTGTTCCTCTTTAAAAAATTCAGCGTGTCGAGATGATGAGCCTCCATGAGCTCTTTCTTCTCTGTATCTCTTAAAATGTCTGTGTTGCTGCACTGATGGACAAATAGGCATAGTGGAATATAATGAAAACATCTCACTCACTAAAGTTCCCTCACCTCACTCGCTGAAGTGCCTTAGTAGAGACCTGGCCACCGGCTAAGTCTTTCTCTTACCCGAATTACAAATCGCCATAGGCTATAGCAATTGTATAAATCTACATAATAAATTATAGTTTTCAACCTATGAACCCATTAGGTTTGGCAGGCTTTTTGTTCAGTTATAAAGATAACCAGGGGTGATGTCCAGTTGAAGTCACAAGGCAGTAGTGACGCGCCATGTCATGTTTTAAACTGAAAAAAAATTACTTGATATTATCATTTTAAATTATATATATATATATATATAGAGCAGCCTCTGCAAGCAGACGTTTAATTGCTTCCACTCCCAATACCTCACAGTGACAGGTGTGCACTGGACTCCATTCTTACCTGCAGCCCTTGCTGGAGTGGAGAGAAGTGCCAGCACACAGGTCCACAGTAGAGCCTCCATTCTGATGCTTGCACTCAGTGTGCTCGGTTGAGAGCTACAAAGCCTGCTGCCTCATGTTTGCCTCACCTCACAGGCTAATGGCAAGAAAAACACGAGAGAAGAAAAAAAATAGATAATCATTTCCTCTGCCTCTGTCTCTGATGCACTCAGGAAATGTGGTTTTGGTTCTCCTCTACTCTGCTTGGTGTTCGATTGTGTTCTCAGTCAGTGTTCCGAGGTTTAGAGCCCAGTGTGAGTTGAGTCATACCCAAGTAAAAACATTTGATGAAAATAAAGATGTTTTTTTCGACTTTTCATAAAAGTGAAAAAAGGAAGTATTCTTCTACACAAAAAGGAAGTATTCTTCATGAGAATGTGTGTCAAGCATGCCTGCATGACCGTAACTCAACAGCTCAAACTGTTTTTTGTCAGTCAAGGAAGAGTTCAAGATCAAAGCAAAATATGTAACAACGGTGTGTCTATAGGGAAGGGAAACTATATAGTGAAGGGTGACTGTATGTTTTAGGCAGTGCACATGCCCAAACACTAGTCAACAAGTATAAACAATGTTTCCTTCTGGTGAGAACATACAGTGAGCACCATAATTCATTGGACAGTGACCAAGGGGCCAAGACTGGGCTTTCGTTTTGAAGCTCACTTCCTGGTTGGGCTGGGAGCGGGAATTGTGCCATTGCTCACTAGCGCCACTGCGATTGGCTCCAGTATAGGTCTTTCACCATGTAAGTCAATGGCAGCAATGTGGTCAAAATACTCAGTCAATAAATTTTTCCCACAAAAAAATTAGATTGCAAAAGGTGCCTTTCCTTCGTCAAATGCCTCTGCATGTGCTGATTTTCAAAAATATTGTGTCGTTTGGACAGGGTATTCACATTTGTTCAGGACCAATCAGAGGGACAGGTTGAGTCCTCTTCGGCTCCACGGAGCAGGCGCAGTTTGTACAAACGGGCGGCAAAAAAGGCATCCGAGCTTCAATTCAGTTTTTACGAGGCCGTGGAAAGGCAATGGGTGACGTCACAGTGGCTTTGTCCATATTTTTATACAGTCTATGACAGTGACACATTTTTTGTTATTTTGCTTCTGTACTGTAGCACTTTGAGTTTGAAAGGATACACTGACAATGATGTTGAACTGCAGAGTTATAGTTTAAGTCTTGTTTGATATGTCAGACCCTTGATGACTTAGAGCCATTAAGCCAACCAGGTGTTCCATACTGTTCCAGTGTAATTTACAGCTAAATCTAGACCCACCCCCCAATTCCCATAGAGATCCATTCAAATGCAGAGAGGTTATAGTATCGCTTGTAGGAGTACCAGAAAATAAGATATCAAGAGTCTTTTGATATTGTTGGGTCTCAGACATCAGGAAGTCATGGCATGCAAAGGATATGCAACCAAATATTAAAAATGATTACATTATTCTACATTATGTTAAACTATCCAATATTTTTAGATGCCTGTAAACGTACAAAGGGTTCTATAATTTCTAAACGGTTCATCCGATATGGATGAAAATACCCTCAAATTAAAGATGACAGTCTGCAGTTCAACATCATTGTCATAGTATCCTTTCAAACTCAAAGTGCTAGAGTACAGAACCAAAGTAACAAAAAATGTGTTACTGTCCAATGAATTATGGTGCTCACTGTACTTATCCAATAATTGTGTTTTACAGTTATATACACTATACTCACACTCATCTTGTGTATTTTAGATAACAGTAACAGTAAGAGATGCATGGAAAAGTAATATATGAAACATGTTAAACTGTTACCATAAAATGTATTACAATAAAATGCAAATGGGCAAAGTCACCCGCCAAAAAAACATTACACTCACATTTAAAGTTCTCAGTGAGGTTCTGCTGGATGAGTTACAAAGGCAGCCATTACATTGTGCAAAGGGGACAAAATGACCATGTGACATGTCATGTTGGCCAATTAAAGAAAAAACTATGGGCTGTGAAAAAAGCACCAATTTGAGAAGACAGTCCCCTGTCTAGTTATACAGTTTTGAGGGTTTGCATGATTGTGGCTGCAATTGCAGACGATCGGCCATTCCTAAAGGGAATTGGAGATGCTCAGCCCACGCCAAATTTATATATTAAAAAAATATAAAATTAAAATAAAATTTACAAGCCAACCATTGTTTGTTATTCATACATTGGGCTTACTATGTGTGTAATAATAATCATCCTTTAAGAAAAGAGCAACTGTATGCTGCACTCAAAAAAAAAAATGGTGCTATATAGTACCCAAAGCAGTTCTTTGGCTCGTTCGAGCCAAACAGGTCCGAGCCCTGCCTGTCACAAACTTCGCCCAGGGCGGTAATGCTAAATGGATTGCAAAATATACTGATGCATCAGTGTGTATTCAGTGAGTCATCAGTGAATCCCCTGTGTATTGTGTATTCAATGTAAAGCAGTGCTTTATTATTATGTTTTACCTGAAACTTTTAATTTTGAAACATTGTACCCTGCCATGTAATCCCTACAATTTACAGACATTGAACATTTATCCGCATTAACCAGAGGAAGTAACCAGGACAAAAGACTCCTACAAAGACTTATGATAGCCTGACGAGATGTCTCCCATAGGTTCCCATTGTTCAATAACTAAAGGATTCAGAGTTTGATTTGAAAAATTAAAAAAAGCATAGTAATATGTGTCTTGCTGTTGTTTTAAATATCAACTAATACAGGTACAATCACAGGATATGTAAGCCTCCCGTCTCTTTATTCATTGTGATTTTTGAGACCCAATGTGAAGGTAGAGTGCCCGTGAAGCACTGTAGCCTTATTATTTTATCTGAGTGCATGTCAATGAATTTTAAAGTTTCACAACAAAAGTTAATGTAACATGAAAACAAAAATGAAATCTTGTTTTTCATTTTCTTAATGAATAGAATTAAAGAAACTTTGTTTATTTTTAATTTGTATGCAGGACCATGAAACTAAAGAACAAAGGAGACTAGGGACTCCATCGCAGGAGTCCCACAGACCACAGACCTCACCCCAGAGAACACACTTAGCACTGAGCATATCACAGGCCTATCAGAACAGATCAGCACTATCTGCACCGGGCCACTTAACACAGACGTGCTGGAGGGAGGAAAAGATTTTCAAGAAAAGTTACAGCAACTTTTTTATGTATTATTCATTGCTTGGTGTATTTGAACAACCCAACAGGAAGTCCTCCAGGTCAACAATTCATCTCATCACCATAAAGCTGTTTGAGCTGACAGGCAGTTCAAAACCTCAGTGACAATCCAGAGAGACAGGTGACCATGGAAAAGTTTTCAAAGAACTGACTATAATTTACAGGTAAACTAATTCACTCTCTGGCATAGACTTGAGATTGTCTCGTCTCCCACCACGTGTCAGTGTTTTTCAATCAGTGGTTAGCCATACTTAGCATTTTATGGGAAGAGAACTTTGGAGATGATTAACTTTTACAGCTGTTTGTAAAGGTGGGGCAATGTCTATCCAGATGGTTATGAGCTACTTCTGTAATCTTGTATGCCTGCAGTTTACAGGATATCCTCCGTTGGACAAAGTCAGGTAATTCCTGTCCTTTCATTGGGTACATTTATCTGATCTTCCCATTTAATTCTGTGTTGGTCTTTTTTTCCAATTAGAATTTCTTTAGAGGGACCTACTGGTCAGCTTCTGTTTAAATGGGGATACAGAATATATTGTAGCCTGACACAAAGTCTGTCCAGTCCAGTCTTACAGCTCATCTGGGAGGCAAGATACTAGCAGTGTGGCCTTTTGGCAGCATCTCCCGGAAAAAGTACTTACGGGGGAACCAATCATATGAGGTTTTCAAGGAAGCCTTCAGACTATGGGAAGAGTTTTTATTTTCTTAAGTAGAAGTACGTTTCTGACATTTTATGCGTGTGACCATTCCCAACAAAAAAACACAACAATCCACGTTTGTTTCATAAGTGAGGCCCTACACAGTAACAGAGGGCTGGACAGGATGTTTACAGTAGGAGAAATTGGCAGGGACATTCCTTTGGGAGTTTTGTCGTTTTGGCTCTGTACTCCATGAAAAAATGAATATGAGATTTAAGTGCAGACTGTCAGCTTTAATTTGCAGGTATTTGCATCCATATCGGGTGAAACGTGTAGGAATTAATATACAATAAGGCGTATTAATATAATTAAGAGAATAATTAACAGATTAACCGATAGTGCCAATCATGCCAGTTTTGGACATGGAAGCCATTTATTTTAATCACCAGAACAAAATAGCCTTTCCTATCACATTAATTACTAATACTTATATAAAAATAAATATACAGATTCTGATTGCCCAAACCAATTAAAATGTATAAAAATGCTGATTATACTATTCAAATGATTACAATTGTATTACAGACATTCCTTTCCCTTATTCCAAAACCAATCTAACAATGATAAAAAACCTCTGCCATTTTGTTTCTTTATTTACATTCTTTATAGGCTTCAAGCAGGCTGGCTGCCTAAACATTAGCTGCTAGTCAGCTGTTCTGGCTTCAGCTGTAGCCGTTAGCTTCCTTTAGCAAACAATGGTAAAACAAACATCAACAAGGACAAGATAAATCACAAAACAATCAAACAAGTCCTATAGAAACATCTGTGGAGCCAGGCGATAAGTTACATTGGACTCCACTGACATAAACATTGTAAAACAGCGGTCTTATAGAGGGTCAATTGCAGTTTGTTTATCTGGAGTTTAAAACCCCAGGATTAATCCTCTAGACCACATAACTGAATTACAACAGGAACAGCTATCCAAATGTGTGAAATAAGGCTGCCCGATTAGCTGTTACAGTAGAGTTTTACAGTTATCCAGCTACAGTAACTCCATAATGCTGCTTTGTATTATACCCCCTGGCTACAATAACGACCTAATACTGAAAAAACTAAACCTTAGTGAACTTGAAACAAGCCTTCAGTTGCTAACTAGCTTTAGCCTGCAGCCAAAAGGGTACTTTTGTGGTCTCAGGGCAGGGGGCATAGGCCTATGCTTCAGCATATATTGGTGACCATCTGTTGACGTGCCTGTCGCACATTATAACCTAGGTAATAACCTAAACCAACCCTGGCTTGGTGTTTGGTAAAAATGCTCATCACAAGCGCAGACTTGGCCCTATAACTGCAGGTGTTAACCTTGCCTCAGGCTATGTCATCATCCGACTATGACCCGGCTGTATTTTTTATTTTTTGGCTGTATTCATTTGAACATCGCTGTTATCAGACATTGGAGAATAAGTGGACAGTATTCTTCAGTGTTGCTGAATATTCCAGAGAACATTTCTCATAGCTGCCGATAGAGGTGTCTTATGCTGTCATTAAGTGCTACACAGGCTCCTGTACTTGTGTCCCAGCTGTGTATGAGACGGTGTCCTGGTCAGCGTGGCCAGCACAACTGGAACACTTTTGCAGTCTCTTTCTGTTCATAGCGACGAACACAATGATGACAACGACCAGCATCAGAAACGGCAAGAGCAACACTTTCAGAAACGCTTCACTTTCAGTTGGGGGGTCAGGTTTGTGAATATGGTCTGGCTCTATAAAAACAATGGGAAGAACTCAGTTGAAAATACAATTAATGAAATGAATATAGCACCATTACTTTAGTTTATACATGGCCAATATTTATCAAGAAAACACATTCATATTTTTGTTCTATGGCATATAATAATGCATAAGAACAGAATTTGACACTTAATTTCAGCACTAAAGATACTTCTGAGGTATGTCAATTTGTGTTCAATATATTACAAATGCTAAATAGTTATACACTTTTTTATTATTCATTGAAATCTTATTTTATTCTTATTTTGAATATGAAAAGGCATGAGAGAAACACACGTAGTGTGAAAAGGAAACGGATTACCACTGGTTTTTGTGTTCCTTCAAGACAGCAAGTACTTATACTTCTGTATACGTGTATATTTACCCATGATGGTCAGTGTGGCAGATGCTTTTCCTGTTCCACATGTAGCCTGTACATAACAATCATACTGCTTTTGATCTTTCTCCTCTATGTTCATTATCAAGAGAGATAATTTCAGATGAGTGCTGTTCCCTTCATGTGAGATATCCTTGAAGCGGCCATGAAGATCTGGAACGTTACATGTAAACGTCTTATAGACACATGCAATATGACTTAGTCTTACACTACAATTCAACGTTGCATTGCCGCCTGCTATTGCAGAGCTGTCATCACAGTTCATCTGAACATGTTCACCTGAAAAACAAAATGCATGAAGATACTCTTAGACATAACATGAAAATGCTTATAAGAATTCCTTGTAATAATCTCAGCTTGTGTTCCTATCCAAAGTGATAAAAAAAGAAAAACAAACTTCTGACTGTGTTATGAAAACTTGCATATATATTTGCCAGTAGGATGTATTGTTACTGATTTAAAAATCTAAAGATACATCTACTCTGTGGTATGCCGATGATATGTAAAAGTATTAAATTTATTGGAGTATGCCAACAAAGTTATGTCAACGCTTTAACTGAGCTGACATAACAGGCTGAGGTTTATGTTCAAGTGTTCAAAAGTATTCTGTGAGTGTTAATTCATAATTAAGTGTTAATTTAATTGCTTAAGATAACGAGACTCACCAGCCAGAGTTACTGACAGCAGGCTCAAGACAGCCGCAAACAGGCACAGTAATGACATCATCTTCAGGAAATATATCCGTCCAGCTGAGAGTCCCTAGAAACAGCAACAGAAGTAAACGTGGTGTCCTTATTTAATATTTTTTACCCCCATGTTGGAGTGTGCAATGGTATTCACGTGCCTGTCTCATCACTGTAGTATCCCCCAATAATCCAGGAGTGCAGTCAGGTGTGCTCTCTTCCAAAACACGTAGGCCTGCTGCTAATTAGGGCTTGGCGATATTACATCGTTTAATATCTCCATTAAGATGCAGCAAGTATGAAACAAGACTGTGAACGTGATCCATGAGCAGGTAGCCTAAGTAAAAGAAAAACAATATCACGAGACTTACAAACAAGTTTGGAACTGTAAACGGAAGAACTGAACTGAAATAGAGGATCACGTCAATCACGTCCCTAAACACAGATGCACACTTCACATTGCTACTCCCCGCATGGCTACAAACTCGACACTCCAAAATGAGTGATGCAACTAGTATAAAAAAAAAGTCTCAAGTAGAACCAGATGAAGATTGAATTCTTCGACGTGGTTCAAATCAAATTCCATCCAAGGTGGGTTCAAGTTGCCTGGGGGCGGTTTGGATTTGAACGATACCAAACAAGAGAGTGTGATGCCAGCAGCAGCAAAGGGAAGTTCTGCAACCAACCCGTTCGACCAGCTTCGCATTAATCTCCCCAGAAAACTCAGATTAGCAAAGGCTTTGTGACAATTGTGAGTTATACTCCAACAAAGTTTCCGACACAAAAGACAACCCACAATAAAATAAGTTAATTTTATATAAATATTTTTGTGCGACTTATCTTAATGCAATTTCATTTTAATATTTTGATGACTAGCATGCTATGCATTTCATACACCGTTTTACTTTTCACCAATTTAAAATATTTTTAGGGATTTTTATTTATTCATTACTTTATGCATTTTATTTCTTTAGCATTTGTTGACTTAACAATAAAATGTTATTTTTGAACTTTATAAAAAGTCTGATGCTTTCATTGAAAAGTCCTCTTTTAATTTAACCATTCTTAGCCTTTTAAACTCATGTTGGAAGCTGGAACATGAACTTACATTTTTAAATTCCATCAAACATTATATATTTGACATTGTCAAAAAGTGGCAGAGAGAACTCTCACTAAGAACCTCTGATGAACAATGAGTAAACCTAAGATAACTTACTTTAAGAATCTCAGACTCTGGACAAATTAAATAATTAATGTATGACACAAGCAGACCTGAGAAAAACAAGTGACAAATATAATAATCACACAGTGTGCACACTTATAACTCTGGGCTAGAATGGACGCAGGTATGAAATCCCAGGTTAAACGTCATGTCAATAACAAAAAATGCTCAGAAAACAGACCTCCAAGTTCAACAGATGCTGCTGCCTATTCACCGTGGACCACTCTCTACTGTCATTTCACTCAGACATGTTTAATTACAATACCATTTAGTGCAGAACTTAGGACAAGGCAATGGGATTCATGGGAGTAAGATATCTGTTGCTTTGAAGACTTTTACACGGATCCATCGACTTAAAATGGGTGTGTTTCGGACACAGGATGAAGCAAACTTATCTAGACAGCCACAACTTAAAAAAATATATTTTTAACCTTAAAATAGTAGAGGGATCAAAGAAATACTAAACCATTGAATTAGAAAGAGGTTCCTCATGAAAGACACTTTAAATAACATAGGGACACAGCAAAAATAAACAAAGAGAAAATAGTAAATTCCTCAAAATATCACTAAAACTGAACAAAATAGCTTGCTATACAACAATTCAAAATGACAACTGAAATAAGACATACAGCATATAATAAAAAATATATGTTTATACATAATGCGACCAACAAAACTGGTTTTAAATTTGGGATGATCTTTTCTTGTACATTATTTTTGACAAATGTAGCTTAAACAATATATACCAGTCTAAACTGAGCATTAGTAACCTATGCAAAATATGACAAGACATTAAGGGAAATTGCTTAATTGGACACAATTCTCCAATAAAATTACATTCTCCTTTCACCTGCGAATCTGCCACAGCATTGTGTCAATGCAGTACATATTGTGCCACAACAGATTTTATTCATCACAAGCTAGAATTAAATCTGTTCAAATCTTTTTGAAATAATAGAAAAGGCACTCAAGAGCGCAGCCTGGCACTGTGAGCTGAAGGCCATCAGCTCTGACAGGAAACGCCTTCGAAGCTAAATCAGTACAAATAACCGGCCCTGACCATGAAAACCATCTGCCAAATCACACCCTTCGGCCTCTACTCCGATTCAGCTATACCCAACATTACTGAGGTGAAAAAGCAGAAAAGTAAAACTCAGACACTCACAGCTTCAGAAGTTTCATCCGTTCGAATGGAATTCTCCTGGAGTTCTGGAAGAGGAACGTTTTTATGTAGCTGGGAGGGGGCAGAAACACTTTCACTTTCATTTATAGTCAGGCAATCATTTGTCTTAAGCCTTGAAAAAATTTATGTAATCTCATTTTGACCTGAGAAAGTGTGTAACTGCGGACATGAGTCGTTTTACCTGTTGCATCTGTAGTGCCCTGGGGCTTATTTCCATTCCCTCATTGATCAATCCTAAGTACGCCAAGTGGTACTTACCAAACGTTTTACATTTTAATGCTTCGGTTTTGTTTAGCAAGCATTTCAGCAAGAAACAGTGGAACCAAATGAGTGTAAATCCACTTTCAGCTTAAACATGCACACCATGTCATTTTTTGCTTTCTTGTCCTCTGCATTTATGTTGCCACAAAATACAGGTTATACAACCAAATATATATATTTTTTAGGAACAGCTAAAAAGGGCATGGCTTATGATCGTGATCAGTATTTAGTGCAGCCTAAAAATGGAACGTGATAAATGTGTACAGTATTTCCTATAACTAAAAACTTATAATTTTCCCCAATTATTTCTCAGCAGTTCTGAATTTCCAATTGCATCTCAGCTTATGACTAGGCCAAGTGCGCCCCTCCATGGTAGCACACGCACCTGCATCTCCCAGATCTCAATCTTCTTGTCTGAAGTCAAAAACACATGACTGCTGGACTAATGTGCAAACAGATATTTTTTTTTTTCTGCAACAAAATTGGATTAAGAAAGTGAAACCTATTTAAAAAGAACACCAATCAGACATTCAATTATACTCTCTATATTTGCTTTGTTGCAACTTTGTTGTGAGTATTTAACAAGACAAATTGCATTAAATAGCAGATTTACAGTGTGACGGCTCCATTGTGTGAATGTCCGTCCCGGCTTTTCCATTTCCCCTTTTTGTTTTTTTTGAACGTAAGGACACTGGGAGCAAAGGGGAGCAAAGGGGAGCGAACAGGGGGTCACTGATTTTGACGTTTTGACTCTGTTGTAGCAGCATGGCTGAATTCTGAAAGCTTTGGGCTCTATTTGACCCTGTTCAAAATTAAATACTTTGTGATTTACCTTCAGCCGTTGTTGTTTGTGCCGATTATTTGAGCCGGATCGTCACAATAGTCACAGGCAATTTTTTCTTGCAGTGTTAACGGTCTGTACGTTTTCAAACTGTGGAACTTCAATTCAGTAGGTGTGGTATTATACTGTGTATTCAAATGAACAACAATAGGCTAAACATTAAATTACAACCCAACATAATCCCAATTCAACAATACATAACACAGTATAAAAAAAGATCAAGCAGTACCTTAATTCAGAAATATTTTAATCAAAATTAGATTTTTTTAAAAACAAAAAAACAAACAAACCAAAAAAAACATTTAAAACCTCTCTTAACTAAGTCTACTCCATGGCACTGAACCAGGAGTTCTTCATTTTGCTTTGAGCATTAACAAATGCCGGTTTAAAAAAAGCCTCGTAACACCTTATTCTTTATACAAGGGATAGAGTTGTTCTGAAGAACAGCAAACCACAGACTCTTCTCAGTACCATATCACCAGACTTCACTGCTAGCCATTATGCAAAAGACTGCTTCAACAGGTATCATCAATATCACCCTGTATGCACTGCAATCTCCACAGGCTTATATGACAGCACGTCTGCTACAACACATATATAACGCAATCATGGCATAATTAATTAACAGCACATATTGGCATTCTTTTATCTTTGCTGCTTTGATACTCGAATGACCATCCTGCACCTACTTTCACACTTACATTCAGAGCAAGGGAATGATTTTCAAATACTTCTCGGTTACTGGCTGCCGACTCGGATGACACAACATCGCCCGCTGATTCGATGCATTACGTGTAGCGGGACTCCAGATGTTTGGCGAAGGAGCGCTCCTCTGGTGCGCCTTTCGGTGAAAACAAGCTCTTCCGGACAGAAGAAAGCCGCCAGCAGCAGCACGTGGGCACGTCGCACCGGCGCTTCGAGTGGGCTCCAAGCCGGGACGCCGCACAGAGGGCCCCGGAAGCCGAGGGCCGATCAGTGTCCTCACCACTGGATATCAGGAGGTAGCGTTTGAGGAGGCTGCTGCTGGGGCTGTGAGTACTGCGTATGGAGGGCCTGCAGGGCCTGTGGGGGTCCTGCCCCTGCAGCCAGTCCTGGTAGAGCCGCTGAAGCTCAGGGTTCACCTCTGGCAGCCTCACAGGCAAACTACTGTAGGCCTCCTCCATCTGCTGGGAGAGGACCTTATCCACACGCCCTCCCTCGCCCTCCGCCTGGCCCCGGCCGCTCAGACAGCCTGGTAGATTGGGAAAGGGGCAATGCAAGTGGGGAAAGACAGACGGAGAATAATTAGCCCTCATCATTATAAAACATTATATTTCCAGTATTTAAGAAAGATCCTCCCCAATTAAAAATTCACAGCAGTCTCGTAGGAACTACTGATGGGTTCATAGTTTTGTCCTATAGGAGTAGTTAAGCATGTGTGTGTAATGATCAATGATTTAGAGTAGCAGGTGAGGGCTGACCGTCAGGGCCGGAGGGCAGAGGCCAGAGTGGACAGGTCTCTGCTCCCCCCTGCCCGGACATCTAGGCGCCACGGGTTATTGGCTGTCCCTAATAACGTGTTTTCATGAACAAAGCATATGTTATTCGGGAACACAGAGATATGCTCTCACAGAGATTGTGAGCATATGCATCAAAATCAAGGCCTCCGAGGGGATATAAGCTTGGCTAGATGACCAGTGCGTCTTCCCACCAGCCAGGGTGATTTCAATAAGCTTTTACTTTCTCTAGTAAAGGGTTTGTTGTACTGTTGAGCTCCTGCATTGTCCTGACTTGGATTAAACGAAAAGAAGCCGGTTCCTAACACTACTTTTCGGCTGCCACGCTTGGGGGTGGGGCGTGGCAGCTGTACTCGGGGAAAACACTACTGTGAAGATCATAGCAGTTTGGGCGGTTACCTCCGGGGCAGGAAAGCACCTCCACCAGCTGGTACGGCACCCTGCCCTTTCTCATGCGGTGCACCAGGGTCTGGATGTTACGGAAGCCGTACACGGCCGCAAACTGCAGCAGCGTCTCCCCGTCGCGCTCAAGGGACACCTCTTGGAAGTCACGATTCCTGGGGCACAGACGGAGGAATGTGCAGAAGCATAGGTTTACAGTATCACAAATAACAGATACAACATCGATTTCGACTTTATATACCCTTAGGGAAATTCAACTAACAGTGACTAACTGTTTAACTGCATTAAATCAAGGACTATCAACTAAACTAATTGTTCAGTCATAACTTGACATGTTAGGTAGAAAAGGGAAGCAAGAATTACAGTAAGAAAACACCCAGGAGCACATTACGTGATTTATGTAGGCCCAGCAATAGAGCACACAGGTACTGAAATAAATCTACCATTACGAGGAAGTTAAAAACAGGTAGCTCTTCGCAAGCATTTGTTTCGGGCTGGTTCTGTGCAGATCCAATTATGTTTTTGCAATTCTGGTGGACTGAAATAACCATCTATGTACTAGACAGTAGGTTATTGCTGGTTACAGTCATAAATCATCTGGAGTAGTCAGCCATTTCATTAAGCCCACATATTTGTTGATAAACATACTGTAAAGATCTGTGGATCTTTACTGAGGATTTTACAGTATGAAACACAAAAATCTAGACAGTAGATTCAAATAACATTTGTCACAGTGACTTCAGAACTAAAAATGACCATTTTAAATTCAGATACTTATTGGGGTAATTTTGCTAACAAATAGTGAAAACCTGAACACGTCATTTGGCTTGGTAAAACCTGGGGTAAGAAAAAAAAGGTAAGAAAGTTAGTGTAAAAAAGCTTATCTTGTAATCATGCAGTCTCGTAGCTGTGCTAGCTTGACAGCTGATAAGCCCAGGCAAAAGATAATATGGTTTCTGTTGTTTTGGCTCACTAACATTCTGTGTTCAAGCTAGGTTCTACTGGGGCCAGCAATGCCACGACAAATGTTATTTTGGTACCCCCTAGTGTTAAAATTTGATATTACATTAAAATACGGACATTATTTTAAATATTTATAAGTGGGTATCACCCAGTGTTTAAAGTGTGTATTATGTCAACCTTTGCATTATAACCATATGGAATATGATTGGAAAAATTGATGTCACCAATAAATGAGATTCATAAAAAAGATGCTATGTTTCAATTATTAATATTATGATACAACCAATATTCCCATGTGATTTTTTTTTATCCACAAAAATACTTCTAGGGTAATCCATAATTTCATAATTAAGGTTCTGAGTGACAATGTTGGTTAGAACAAAAAAATTCATAAATTTAAGAAAATCTGGTTTATTTTAATTGTTTATTTTATTGCTGAAGCCGGAAAGTCTGCACACTCCTTACACCTTCTCCACGTTTTATTACGTTACAGACTTATACTACAATAGATTGAGTTAATTTTTTGCCTCAAACATCTACACACAATAGCCAATAATGACGAAGTGAAAACAGGTTTTTAGAAAATATGCAATTTTATTTTACTGACAAAAATAGGTTATTTAGGGGTTACATATCTGTACACACCCTTAGCCTAATACTTGGTTGCTGCACCTTTGGCAGCGATTACAGCTTCAAGGCGTCTTGGGAAAGAAGCTACGAGCTTGGCACACTTGTTTCTGGACATTTTTGCCCATTCCTCTTGGCATATCCTTGCAAGCTCCATCAGGTTGGATAGGGAGAGTCGGTACACAGCCATTTTCAGCTCTTTCCACAGATGTTCAATTGGATTCAGGTCTGGGCTCTGGGCCACTCAAGGACATGCACAGACTTTCTCCAAAGCCACTCCTTTGTTCTCTTGGCTGTGTGCTTCGGGTCGTTGTCATGTTGGAAGGTAAAGCTTCGCCCCAGTCTGATGTCCAGAGCGCTCTGGAGCAGGTTTTCTTCAAGGATCTCTGTGTACTTAGCTGCATTCATCTTTCCCTCTATCAGGACTAGTCGCCCCGTTCCCGCTGCTGAAAAACATCCCCACATCATGATGCTGCCACTGCCATGCTTCACTGTAGGGATGGTATTAGCCAGGTGATGAGCGGTGCCTGGTTTCCTCCAGACGTGACGCTTGGTATTCAGGCCAATAAGTTCAATTTTGGTTTCATCAGACCAGAGAATCTTGATTCTCATGGTTTGAGAGTCCTCTAGGTGCCTTTTGGCAAACTCCAAGCGGGCTGTGATGTGCCTTTTACTAAGGAGGGGCTTCCGTCTGGCCACTCTACCATAAAGGCCTGATTGGTGGAGTGCTGCCTGGATGGTTGATCTTCTGAAAGGTTCTCCCATCTCCACAAGGATACGCTGGAGCTCTGTCAGAGTGACCCTCGGGTTCCTGCTCACCTCCCTGGCCAAGGCCCGTCTTCCCCGATTGTTCAGTTTGGCCGGGCGGCCAGGTCTAGGAAGATTCTTGGTGGTTCCAAACTTCTTCCATTTACGAATGATGGTGGCCACTGTGCTCTTTGGGACCTGTAAAGCTGCAGAGATATTTCCGTACCCTTCTCCAGATCTATGCCTTGACACAATCCTGTTTCTGAGGTCTGCAGATAATTCCTTTGACCCCATGGCTTGGAGTTTGCTCTGACATGCACTGTCAACTGTGGGACCTTATATAGGCAGGTGTTGGAAATCCCCAATCATATCCAATCAATTGAATTTATCACAGGTGGACTCCAATTAAGTTGTAGAAACATCTCAAGCAGTATCAGTGGAAACAAAATGCACCTCAGCTCCCTTTTGGGTGTCATATCAAAGGGTGTGCACACTTGTGTACATATGATATTTTACATTTTGATTTTTTAATAAATTAGCACAAATGTCTAAAAACCTCTTTTCACTTTGTCATTATGGGCTATTTTGTGCAGAATTTTGAGACAAAAAATGAACTCAATCTATTGTAGAATATGTCTGTAATGTAATAAAACGTGGAGAAGGTGAAAGGAGTGTGCAGACTTTCTGGCTTGACTGTAATACAGATAGTGGCCATTTTGGACCTAAATTGGACCACTATATCCATTCAAATTAATGTAACTGTACATATATAACCAAAGTTCAGATCTGTTCATACAAATGGTTGCAGAAGGTATGAAAATATGAAGGTTGAATTTGAATGAAAGTAAGTATTTGACCAATCATGAACCGATTCATTGCCCAATCATTAATTCATTATGGTCATGTACATGTATTTATGCATTATGTTGATAATTCATTATGTTGACATATTCATAAAAGATTCATCAAATAAGATCTAATTACACTGATAATTAACATTTTATAGTCACCAGCCAAATACCATACTGTCAGGTTAATGGCATGATAGCAGATCTGAAATCAGGTTCTTAAAAGGTCCTTAAACCAGTTCTAACATGTTTAAATCCAGTATTTTCTTAAAACAACCTAAGAAAAATAAAACTAAAAGACCTGTCCTCATGCGTCTTTTGGTAGGGTTATATTAATTCTGGTTTTTTATTGCATTGTTCGCCTTTTCTCTGCAATCTTGTTTTTAAGCTCTCCATGAGCTATCAATACCGGAGAGCGTAGACAAGCATGTTCTGTTCTCAGAGGAATGTGACGTGATGCTGCTTCTTAACACACTGCAGCCAGACAGTCAGGTGCTCACAGACATGAGTCTGAGGATGACACTTCGTATGCATTTCAGCAGGCCCACTTGTGTGTAAATCGTTGACCGGTGGAAGTTGCTATTGAAGCACTGGCACATGATTTGATACCAGCCTGTGGGTATTCATCTGTGTTTTGACACTAAATTTAAAACAAGCTCAATCCTGACCTAAACCTATAGAAAAGGCAGTGATATACAGTAGGTTTAGTTCAGAATTGAGCTTGCTTCATTTTCAAAATGATCCCACTTCTGGATTCATCATCTAACACAAAAAAGAAACACTCACCTCAGTGTCTTGTATACAATCTCGTTCACCTCCAGGCCAAACAGCTCCTTGGCAGCATTTTTGAAGACGTGTTCCAGGAAGCCCTCTGAACCTCTGCCCTCATGTCTCACCAGACCTACCTCATCGGCCTCCCCAAACCTAAACATGAAGAGACAGACACACTCTGATCGTACTCAAGAGTTTATTCAACCATCTCATTCAAGTACAGTTCATTCATCTGGGCGCCCCACTTCCCCCCATAAAAAAAACGGCATGATGCCTTTCAGAAGTGGGTTGACAGGATCGGGAAGAATCTTGAATTGTGCTTTATCAAGAATAAAAAAAAATAAAAAAACACACATTCATATTTTATTTCCATGACATATAATAATGCGCAAGAACAGAATTTGACACTTAATTTCGGCACTAAAGATACTTCTGAGGTATGTCATTTTGTGTTCAATATATTCCAAATGCTAAATAGTTATAAATTTTTTTTATTATTCATTGAAATCTTATCATTTTATTCTTATTTTGAATATGAAAAGGCATGAGAGAAACACACATGTAGTGTGTAAAGCAGGGCTATTCAATTAGTTTGGAATTGGGGCCAGCTCATGAAACTGATCCAAAATGAGGGGCCGGATAATATGTGTTTTCATGTTAACAGATAAATAAATTACAACAACAAACTGAAAAAGTGAATATATTGTATCTTTTAATGCAGAGCAACATCTGAGCATTGTATTGTATCCAGACACATAGGTCCAATGCATTTTTTTACCTCCAAATGGCAGTACCATGTTCAGAAATTTGTCCAGGTGACCCATATCCAAGCCTTATCACAGACATTTAGAAAAATGCATTTAACTAACAGACAACATTCACTTAACTACACATAACTGTTCCAACACAACTTGGCGGTCCTTTCTCTTCTCTTCAAATACAGTGTTACAGGGAAAGAGGGAAATACCTCTCAGAAACCTCAAACTGTTTCTCTGCTCCAACTACTGGCTAAAAGCAGAAACACTGCTAACTGATTACTGAAAATAACCAGGGCTTTACAAATAAAAAACACACTAACTACTAATGTACTCACAACAACGTCGCTGTTGTCGGTTGACTCATCCACGGCTAAAGACATCACCTCAGCCTTTCTCAGTTTGTCCAAAAGTGTCTCGAAAACGTCCGATGCAAGGGCCTCGACTCTCCTCATATTTGATGAGTCAGATATTGGAATTTGCTTGATTGAATCAATTATACTCCTTCGGGTTTTCTCATCTGTAACTACCTCCCCAACTGATGCCAGCATGCACTCCTTGACAGTTTCCGAGTCTGTAAAAGGCTTTTTCTTTTTCGCCAATATCCATGCCACTCGTAACGATGCCGACGTTGCTCTCTCTTGCTCCGTGCACACCCGAAACAAAGTGCGACGTCTCTGCTCATAACACGACGTTAGCCCCAAAATCTTCTGGCGTCGAGCAGTAGAGTCCGGTGGGAATGTGGCGTCAAAGTTAGCATGTGTCGTCTTGAAATGGCGTCTCAAATTATACTCTTTGCACACCGACAGGCACTCGTTGCAGATTAAGCAAACGGGCTTTCCACTAACATCAATAAATAGGTATTTCTCTGTCCATTCGTTGTTGAACTGCCTATTTTCTGAGTCAAATTTTCGTTTTTTTTTTTTAAAGTGGAGAGAGACATTTTGTCTCACTAGCAAAGCTAAAAGACCGGAGAGGTGAGGGGGAGCACATTGAGTACGCGCAAGGGCGATGATTGGTCCAACTCGACACTCCAAAATAAGTGATGCAACTAGTATAAAAAAAAGTCTCAAGTAGAACCCAACCAGATGAAGATTGAATTCTTCGACGTGGTTCAAATCAAATTCCATCCAAGGTGGGTTCAAGTTGCCTGGGGGCAGTTTGGATTTGAACGATACCAAACAAAAGAGAGCGCTGCCAGCAGGAGCAATGGAAAGTTCTGCAACCAACCCGTTCGACCAGCTTCGCATTAATCTCCCCGGAAATACTCAGATTAGCAAAGGCTTTGTGACAATTGTGAGTTATACTCCAACAAAGTTTCCGACACAAAAGACAACCCACAATAAAATAAGTTCATTTTATATAAATATTTTTGTGCAACTTATCTTAATGCAATTTCATTTTAATATTTTGATGACTAGCATGCTATGCATTTTGTACACCGTTTTACTTTTCGCCAATTTAAAATATTTTAAGGGATTTTTATTTATTCATTACTTTATGCATTTTATTTCTTTAGCATTTGTTGACTTAACAATAAAATGTTATTTTTGAACTTTATAAAAAGTCTGACTCTTCATTTAACCATGCTTAGCCTTTTAAACTCATGTTGGAAGCTGGAACATGAACTTACATTTTTAAATTCTATCAAACATTATATATTTTACATTGTCAAAAAGTGGCAGAAAATATCAGGGTATTATTTTTAGGCAGTAGGCGCCCACCTATCTCACTAAGAACCTCTGATGAACAATGAGTAAACCTAAGATAACTTACTTTAAGAATCTCAGACTCTGGACAAATTAAATAATTAATGTATGACACAAGCAGACCTGAGAAAAACAAGTGACAAATATAATAATCAGCGCACACAGCACACAGGTCCACAGTAGAGCCTCCATTCTGATGCTTGCACTCAGTGTGCTCGGTTGAGAGCTACAAAGCCTGCTGCCTCATGCTTGCCTCACCTCACAGGCTAATGGCAAGAAATACACGAGAGAAGAAGTATTCTTCTACACAAAAGGAAGTATTCTTCATGAGAATGTGTGTCAAGCATGCCTGCATGAACGTAACTCAACAGCTCAAACTGTTTTTTGTCAGTCAAGGAAGAGTTCAAGATCAAAGCAAAATATGTAACAACAATGAAAGCCTTATTGTGGGTGTGTGTGTGTGTGTGTCTATAGGGAAGGGAAACTGTATAGGGAAGGGTGACTTATGTTTTAGGCAGTGCACATGCCCAAACACTAGTCAACAAGTATAAACAATGTTTCCTTCTGGTGAGAACATACAGTGAGCACCATAATTCATTGGACAGTGACACAATTTTTCTTATTTTGGTTCTGTACTCTAGCACTTTGAGTTTGAAAGTATACAATGACAATGATGTTGATTTATATATTAAAAAAATATTAAATAAAAATTAAATTTACAAGCCAGCCATTGTTTGTTATTCATACATTGGGCTTACTATGCGTGTAATAATAATCATCCTTTAAGAAAAGAGCAACTGTATGCTGCACTGTATGGTGCTATATAGTACCCAAAGCAGTTCTTTGGCTCGTTTGAGCCAAACAGGTCCGAGCCCTGCCTGTCACAAACTTCGCCCAGGGCGGCAATGCTAAATGAATCGCAAAATATACTGATGCATCAGTGTGTATTCAGTGAGTCATCAGTGAATCCCCTGTGTATTGTGTATTCAATGTAAAGCAGTGCTTTATTATTATTTTTTACCTGACATTTTCAATTTTGAAACATTGTACCCTGCCATGTAATCCCTACAATTTACAGACATTGAACATTTATCCGCATTAACCAGAGGAAGTAGGATCATTCCGTGTCAATTCAACATGCTTTTGGACCTGACCTTCACGGATTGGAACGAAATTCGGTGTGCTGATTGGACTCCTTGAGAAACCCCCAGAACCAAAATTTTATGTCATTCGGTTTATTTGTTTTTGAGATAGGGGTTAACAAACTTTTGACTAATTAGCATGACCTGCTATGTTTGGACAGCCAAGTAAAGCACCAACAGAGATAAACTTTACATCATTTTAAAGCTCTTGAAATTGCCTTCATTTCATAAAATAAAATCAAAATTATACCACGTACCACAAAAAATTACGTACAAATATGACGTTTGACCTTTTTCTTTGTTAGCTTAAGATGTAAGCAACGTTTTCAGAAAGATTTGGGATGGGCACTCTTACAGTTTTTGAGTTATGATTATTTGAACATTGGCTAGCAAGGACAAAAACTGAAAATGTATATGCATTGTACATGTACAGTGTAATGTAATACTGTGTACATGCACATTAAAAACCATGTTACCCTGGTAGTGCAAAGTATATCATGACATGAGTCATGAGGTCATCCCTTTCACCCCCTCAATTAGCATAGCTGACCACAGCATTTAATAGCTGGCCACAACCATAAACACTGTAATTGATAGAACAATGGCATGTGGTAGTGGTCCAGGAGTGTCACCAGTGTGGCTCTAACATCTAGCTGGTGTTATGCATGCATGGGATCAGTGTACTGCCAGGTTGTTGATCTATTTACATCTTATGGCATAGTGCTTTAAAAGTCAATTCTCTGGGTATTGATGAGACCTAAGAGAAAAATGTCTTCTGAAGAGAACATTTGGTTCAATTGGTTCTCGCACTAAATATATCAAGAGCAGAGCATGTTGCGACCCATTTAAATCTCACAGCAAGAAGAAAACAGCTGGCTTAACGCAGGTAACAAAAAGGTTCGTATTGGAGCATCCCAGTCTTCATCTCACTCGAGCACAAAGTCTATGCACCGGCTGTCACAAGAAGTTATCTCAACTGTTGCCTGAAAAAATAGTCTCAACATCTGAAAGTTCTAGCAGTGATCCAGAAGTTCAGGGACCGTCAACGTCATCTACACATCAGGATGTTTTTGTGCAACCAAATACCGATATTAACATTATCAACGAGTCTTTGACAATTATTGGTGAATCTCCTATCAAAAGTAAGATAAAAGCTCACGGAAGTTACATGGAAAACAAAGTTAAGAGAATAGAGACGACAATAAAGAAGAGACTGAAAACTGCGACAGGAAAACAGTTCAGTGATGATGGAAGTGAGATGATAACTCAGTTGAAACAAAAGTTTCACTCCTTGACCAAGAAAAGTGAAAAAGTTCAAGTTTTGACTGTCCTACCTGTGATTTGGAGTATCAAAAGAATAACAGAAGAACTTGGAGCATCAAATTACATGGCCAGACAAGCAAAGAAGCTGGTGAATGAACAGGGAATATTATCCATTCCAAATCCTAAGGCTGGAAAAGCCCTTCCATCTAAAACGGAGGAAACTGTGAGAGACTTTTTCTTGTCCGAGCCCATCAGCAGACAAATGCCCGGCATGAAAGACTTTGTATCGGTTACAGTTGACGGTGAGAAGAAACATCTCCAGAAACTTCTTGTTCTCTGTAATCTGAAAGAAGCATTTGAACTTTTCAAGGAAAAACATCCAAAATTTTCTAAATTAGCTGAACTTCGGCCAAAGCAGTGCATCCTTGCCGGATCTAGTGGCACACATTTTGTATGTGTTTGTACTACACAACAAAATGTGAAACTCATGTTAAGTGGGGCAAAATTTGAAAGTGTGACAAATGGAGAGATAACACACTACCGTGACTGCCTTGCTTCTATGCAATGTAACCCACCACGCATTGAATGTTTCATAGATAAATGTGATGAATGTCCAGGAACAAGTATCCTATGAGATAAGCTTGATAATTATATGCAGGACAACTTGATTGACCAGATTGAATATAAGCAGTGGACAACAACTGACCGCTCAACACTTGAAACAAAGATTCAGACGGTGGATGACTCCTTGGATTCTTTCATGGCTTGTCTCACTAAATTATTACGTCATGACTTCATTGCCAAAAGGCAGAGCAATTTTCTTCAACACACTAAGGACAAATTGGAACCTGGTGAGATCTTGGTAGTTGCAGATTTTGCAGAAAACTACAGTTTTGTTGTACAGGATGCTGCCCAATCATTTCACTGGAACAACCTGCAAGCTACAATTCACCCATTTGTGTGCTACTTCAGACAGGGAGGAAAGGTTGAACACCTGAGCTTTGTTGTAATTTCTGACTGTAATACTCATGATACTGTGGCAGTGCATCTATTCCAGAAATTACTCATTCAGTTCCTGAACGAGAAGATTTAACTTGTACTTTTGTACTTTTTTTTTGTTTGTACTACCACATGCCATTGTTGTATCAATTACAGTGTTTATGGTTGTGGCCAGCTATTAAATGCTGTGGTCAGCTATGCTAATTGAGGGGGTGAAAGGGATGACCTCATGACTCATGTCATGAATGATACTTTGCACTACCAGGGTAACATGGTTTTTAATGTGCATGTACACAGTATTACATTACACTGTACATTATGCACATGTACAATGCATATACATTTTCAGTTTTTGTCCTTGCTAGCCAATGTTCAAATCATAACTCAAAAACTGTAAGAGTGCCCATCCAAAAAACGTTGCTTACATCTTAAGCTAACAATGAAAAAAAAAATACGCATTTTGAGAAATACGCATTTTCGCAAATCAAGGTCAAATGTCATATTTTTACGTAATTGTTTTGTGGTACGTGGTATACATTTGATTTGATTTTATCAAATTTATTCCATTTCAAGAGCTTTAAAATGATGTAAAGTTTATCTCTGTAGGTGCTTTATTTTTGGAGATATGGCTGTCCAAACATAGCAGGTCATGCTAATTAGTCAAAAGTTCGTTAACCCCTATCTCAAAAACGAATAAACCGAATGACATAAAATTTCGGTTCTGGGGGTTTCTCACGGAATCCAATCAGCACACTGAATTTCGTTTCAATCCGTGACGGTCAGGGAATGACCCAGTAACCAGGACAAAAGACTCCTACAAAGAGAGTCTTTTTGGATTTTTACCTTGGACACATAAAGCCCAACAGGTCTTAATGACCTTGGACTGCACTCTCTTAGGATAACAACCCCTCCATTTTTAGGGCCCTATGGACTTATGATAGCCTGACGAGATGTCTCCCATAGGTTCCCATTGTTCAATAACTAAAGGACTCAGAGTTTGATTTGAAAAATTAAAAAAAGGATAGTAATACTGTATGTGTCGTTTTAAATATCAACTAATACAGGTACAATCACCGGATATGTAAGCCTCCCGTCTCTTTATTCATTGTGATTTTTGAGACCCAATGTGAAGGTAGAGTGCCTGTGAAGCACTGTAGCCTTATTATTTTATCCGAGTGCATGTCAATGAATTTTAAAGTATCACAACAAGAGTTAATGTAACATGAAAACAAAAAAAAAATCTTGTTTTTCATTTTCTTAATGAATAGAATTAAAGAAACTTTATTTTTCTTCAGCGACATTACGCTGAAGCCAATCATGGTTCTGTCTCTTCTCTAAAATTTTGGGGTATTGAGAGAGTCACTTTGTCATCCAGAGGCGGAGATATTATTTAGCAATTGCTCCGCAGAGAGGCGTACTGGATACATACACTCAACAGTGTGGAACCCAATGGGTTAAATGAGTCTCTGAATCTTTCATGTTTTTTGTAATTTGTGTATAGGCTATTTGATTTTCATTATATATTGTTTATGCCATGCTCATAATAGGATTTTATTCAGTTTATTTACCTATGACATTTGTCGGTCTTCTCTCCACCCTGTTAAATAATATAACATTATGTATGTGGTATCTATGACGAGATCTATTAGTCCCACACATGCGCACCTTACTATGTGTAATTGATGGGAGGGTATTTATATACCTCCCGGTGCGTTGTCTGTATTTCCGTTCGACTCTGAAGAAGACGTCTTTGACGTCGAAACGTCAGTCTTATTAAATATGTTTTTGCTCTGAGCTCTGTGTGCTCCAGTCCTCCTTATCTCGGGTTAGTCCCAGCGAAGTGGTCCGAGTTAGGTATTCTTTCAGTTCGCTGGTCCTTTTGTTGAGCACCTATAGTCCTTTTTTATATAGCCCACTTTCGACAGCCAGTGAATGGGATTCCTCTGATGTGAGCGACGCTGAAGGCCGACAGGCCCAGTCCTACAAGCCTTTTTTTCCTCCTGCCGCACGCCGCCAACAGCACCAAAAAAGACGCGGAGGGGGTCTCGGGGGACACGGAGGAAGAAGCCAAAAATTCACAAGTCTGTATCTGATCCTCCACTGCGTCCTATAGTGTCAGGCAATGATAGCCTTACAGAACCTCTATCACAATATGTTGACTTCTTTATTAAGAAATTGGTTCCTACCCTGCCTTCGTATATAGGTGATACGTCTGATCTACTTAGGGCTATTGAAGGTGTTCATGTGATAAAGGAGGTCTGGAGGCCCTGTCATATTACCTCTCCACACGCCCGGAAGACTTATTACCCCCTTCAAGTTTCCTTATCACCCTTACGGAGATGGCACTCACTATGAACTATTTCCAATACAATGGCTGTTATTATTTACAGACTCAGGGTACTGCAATGGGAGCAGCATTTGCACCGAATTATGCTAATCTGTTCATGGGTCACTGGGAAGAGAAATTTATCCATAATTCCACCAATCCCTTTCTCACCAAAATCTCCTTGTGGCGTAGATATATTGATGACATACTGCTCGTGTGGGATGGTACTGTACATGAATTTGAAGATTTCTTGAGGTTTGTTAATTCTAGAGACAGTCATTTGTCCTTTACAGAGGAACATGGTGTGAGATCCATTAATTTTCTGGACCTGACTATTTTTAAAGGTGATGACGGTAAACTTGAATCTACCATCTTCCATAAACCCTTAAGCAGAAATACTCTGTTAAGAGCAGATAGTAGCTAATCACCCTCGTCAACTGATACGTAATATACCGATCGGACAGTTCTTGCGCTTGAGACGCAACTGTAGCACGGATGCAGAATTTGAGATCAACATCTGTCAGATGCGTAGCAGATTTCTCCAGAGAGGCTACAATATTGTTGACGTTACCGCCGCCATTGACCGTGCCCGCCATACTGATAGGAAGTCCCTCCTCTGTAAAAAGCCGAAGCGTGCTACCCCTCCTCGCATTTGCTTTTCCACTGAGTTCAATCCGGTCGCTGGAAGAGTTAAAAACATTGTCCGTAAACACTGGCCCATTCTCCAGAGTGACCCTCTTTTGAATAAATTTACCTCCGAACCTCCGCGAGTGTGCTTTAGAAGGCCACATAACTTAAAAGATAAGGTGGTTCATAGCATGGTGAGTAGTCCGCAGACAAAACCCTCCTGGCTACCTACGCCCCCTAGAGGGTTCTATCGCTGTGGTCATTGTGTCCATTGCTCTAATTCTAATGACATTAAAGTTTTCCGTCATCCACGTTCGGGCAATGAATTCAAAATAACCTCCTTCATTAACTGCTACACCACCCATGTAATATACATGTTGAAATGTATATGCTCCAAAATCTACATCGGTCAGACTAGAGAGCCCTCAAACTTAGAATTGCTGAACACAAGACCGCGATCCACTCCAAGAATATGGACTATGCGATTGCGCGACATTACGCTGAAGCCAATCATGGTTCTGTCTCTTCTCTAAAATTTTGGGGTATTGAGAGTAACTTTGTCCCACACATGCGCACCTTACTATGTGTAATTGATGGGAGGGTATTTATATACCTCCCGGTGCGTTGTCTGTATTTCCGTTTGACTCTGAAGAAGACTTCTTTGACGTCGAAACATCAGTCTTATTAAATATTTTTTGCTCTGAGCTCTGTGTGCTCCAGTCCTCCTTATCTCGGGTTAGTCCCAGCAAAGTGGTCCAGGTTAGGTAAACTTTATTTTTCATTTGTATGCAGGACCATGAAACTAAAGAACAAAGGAGGCTAGGGACTCCATCGCAGGAGTCCCACAGACCACAGACCTCACCCCAGAGAACACACTTAGCACTGAGCATATCACAGGCCTATCAGAACAGACCAGCACTATCTGCACCGGGCCACTTAACACAGACGTGCTGGAGGGAGGAACACATTTTCAAGAAAAGTTACAATCCAGAGAGACAGGTGACCATGAAAAAGTTTTCAAAGAACTTACTATAATTTACAGGTAAATTAATTCACTCTCTGGCATAGACTTGAGATTGTCTCGTCTCCCACCACGTGTCAGTGTTTTTCCATCAGTGGTTAGCCATGCTTAGCATTTTATGGGAAGAGAACTTTGGAGAAGATTAACTTGTATGGATGTTTGTAAAGGTGGGGCAATGTCTATCCAGATGGTTATGAACTACTTCTGCAATCTTGTATGCCTGCAGCTTACAGGATGTCTCCCTTTGCACAGTCAGGTCATTCCTGTCCTTTCATTGTGTACATTTATCTGATCTTCCCATTTAATTCTGTGTTGGTCTTTTTTTCCATACTCCAATTAGACTGAAATAATGCAGACATTGCCAGACGGGCACGCTTATTAAGGAAGCAGAAGAAAATCCAGTCAACATGGACAACGAACTGCAAAGTGTTCATAAAGCTGAACGGGTCACCGGAGGAGGCTAAAGTGCTGAGCATTAGATACATTGAGGAGTTGGAAAAGTACGAGCGACTGCAAGCAACACATTAAGGTAATGGAAAATCTGTGACTGTCAGTGTGACTGACTTTGAACTGTGATAAACTAATTGAACTAACTATGGACTCGGTTGAAGAGACTGACTGCTTAAACTGGATATCAGCTGGAAATGAAATGGACAATGGTGATTGTGATGGCTTGAACTTTAAATCGTTTAAATTCACTGATCATAATTTGAATGATTTTGAACAGGATATTGACCCTGAAAATAATTTTTTTAACAATCTAAACAATAACTGTGGTTATTACTCAGAAGGTCAATTTAACATGAACATAAAATCAGATCATAGAATGTCAATTATTCATTTTAACAGCAGAAGTTTATATGCAAACTTTCATAACATCAAAGAATATCTAACTCACCTAAACAAACCATTCAATGTGATAGCCATATCTGAGACCTGGATCAGCACTGAAAAAGGTGCGGATTTTGAGCTGAATGGATATGAATTGAATTACATAAACAGGGAGAACAAAAAAGGAGGAGGGGTAGCTCTGTATGTTGATAGAAGACTAAATTATAAAGCATTGGATAACATGACAACTACTATTGATGATGTGATGGAGTGTATTACTGTAGAAATCTGCTTGGAAAAACAGAAAAATGTAATTGTAAGTTGTGTGTACAGATCACCTGGTTCTAACATTGAAATATTTATGAATAGTATGGAACGCATGTTTGATCCGAAAAATCAGAAGGTTATGTTTATTTGTGGGAATTTTAATTTAGATCTATTAAATCCCAACAAGCACAAACTAATTGATGAAGTTATTGATGTAATGTTCAGTATGAGTTTATTTCCAGTAATTACCAAACCAAGCAGAATAACATCTCACTGTGCCACTCTAATAGACAACATATTCACAAACAGTATGGACAAGAGTATAATGAGCGGGTTGCTATTGAATGACATCAGTGACCATTTGCCTGTTTTTGTAATGTACGATTGTGATGGTGTGAAAAATAAGGATGAAAATATGATTAGATATAGGAGAGTAAGAACAGAAGAATCTATAAAGAATTTTAGAAATTAATTACTAACACAAAATTGGAAAAATGTGTATGAAGAAAAGGATACTGACAAAGCGTATGAAACATTCCTGATAATATTTAAATCATTATATGATAAACACTGTCCTTTAAAAGAATACAACAAGAAACAAACATATATTGATAGGCCATGGATGACTAAAGGACTACAAAATGCATGTAAAAAAAAGAATACCTTATATAGAGAATTTATACAATATAGAACTATAGAAACAGAAAATAAATACAAAGTATATAAAAATAAGTTAACTAATATTATGAGAATATGTAAGAAAGATTATTATAATAAAATATTAGACAATAATAAAAATAATATCAAGGGCATATGGAATGTACTAAATAATATTATCAGGAATGGATCAACAAATACCAACTACCCTCAATATTTTATGGAAAATGATAAGACTATAAATGATATGAATGATGTGGTTACTGGGTTCAACAAATTCTTTGTAAATGTGGGACCAAAACTGGCAGAAGAAATCAACAATCCACAGCCAGAAGAGGGGGGTGGAGAGGTTGAAGACTTCTTAGGTAGTAATCCTAGCTCAATGTTTATGACGGCAGTTGATGAAAAGGAGATTATTGACATTGTCAGCAAATGTAAAAATAAAATGTCTACAGACTGGAATAACATTGATATGGCATTAATCAAGAAAGTCATCAATGTCATTGTAAAACCATTAGCTTATATTTGTAATTTGTCTTTCAAAACAGGTGTGTTTCCAGGTAAAATGAAAACTGCTAAAGTTATTCCTCTTTACAAAGCAGGAGACAGAAATCAGTTCACAAATTACAGGCCGGTGTCTCTACTCTCTCAATTCTCTAAAATACTAGAAAAACTTTTTGCCAGTAGAATGGATAATTTCATTGAGAAGCATAAATTGTTAGTTGATAGCCAGTATGGATTCAGATCGAACAGGACCACATCTATGGCATTAATGGAGTTAATTGAAGAAATCACCTGTTCTATAGATAACAAGAAGTATGCAGTAGGAATATTTATAGAGTTAAAAAAAGCAGTCGATACAATAGATCATCACTTATTAATAAATAAACTGGAAAAGTATGGTATCAGAGGGGTTGTACTCAACTGGATGAAAAGCTACATAAGTAATAGACATCAATTTGTGCAGATAGGTGACTACAAATCAACATGCTCAGAAATTACTTGTGTCCCACAGGGGTCGGTATTGGGTCCAAAATTATTTATTCTATACATAAATGACATATGTAAGGTGTCAAGAATTTTAAAATTTGTGTTATTTGCGGATGACACCAATATTTTTTGTTCGGGAGAAAATCTGCAGCAGCTTTTGGAGGTGGTCACGGCAGAAATGAGTAAACTAAAAACTTGGTTTGACTTGAATAAATTATCATTAAATTTGAATAAAACCAAACATATGCTGTTTGGAAACCGTAAAATAAACACACAAGTAAAAGTGATGATTAATAATATTACGATAGAAAGAGTGTATGAGAATAAATTTTTGGGAGTGATTCTTGACCCAAAATCTGCTGGAAACCCCACATAAAATATGTGAAAGCAAAATTGGCACGGAGCCTTGGAGTGCTGGGAAAAGTAAAGTACTTTTTGAATGAGAGAGCATTGTATACTTTGTATTGTTCACTTGTTTTGCCATATCTGAACTACTGTGTAGAAGTATGGGGCAACACCTACAAGACCACTATACAATCATTATACACATTACAAAAAAGAGCCATACGGCTAGTAAATAATGTAGGATATCGTGATCACACCAATTTACTGTTTTTAAAAGTGCATGCCTTAAAGTTTAGGGATCTGGTAGAATTTAAGACTGCACAAATAATGTATAAAGCAAAAAATAAACTGCTGCCTGGTAACATACAAAGTCTGTTCATGGAAAGAGAAGGGGGTTATAACTTAAGAGGGGAATTAAATATGAAACAGCATTATGCTCGGACTAATCTTAAAAGTATGTGTATTTCGATTTGTGGTGTGGTGTTGTGGAATAGTCTCAAGAAAAAAATAAAACAGAGTAGAAATATAATGCAATTTAAAATGATGTACAAAAAATATATTTTTTCAAAGTACAGAAGCGAAGGAGGAGAATGTGCCACTCGCTGATGGTAAAAGTGTTTTGTTTGTTTTGTTTGACTGATCACAGGACTGAAATTGATGCTGTGAATCTACAAGTCTAATTTGCTACAAGTCTAATTTTTAGAATTTGTATGTAATTTGTAACTAAATTGAAATTAATCTGAAATTAATTGGATGATGTAAAATTGGGATAGGACAAGATAAGCATTTGCTTCTTCCTATTCCATTTCGGACGTATTGTTCTAAGTATTGTATATCTGAAAGGAGTACCGTGTTTGCGTGTTGTATACTAGAAAGTTTATTTTTTTTAAATTTTTTTTTCTAATTTGTTTCCTAAAATTGTTCGAAATAAAGTTTATAATTAGCATTTCTTTAGAGGGACCTACTGGCCAGCTTCTGTTTAAATGGGAATACAGAATATACTGTAGCCTGACACAAAGTCTGTCCAGGCCAGTCTTACAGCTCATCTGGGAGGCAAGATACTAGCAGTGTGGCCTTTTGGCAGCATCTCCCGGAAAAAGTACTTAGGGGGGAACCAATCATATGAGGTTTTCAAGGAAGCCTTCAGACTATGGGAAGTTTTTATTTTCTTAAGTAGAAGTACGTTTCTGACATTTTATGCGTGTGACCATTCCCAACAAACAAATACAAAAATACAAAAAAACACAACAATCCACGTTTGTTTCATAAGTGAGGCCCTACACAGTAACAGAGGGCTGGACAGGATGTTTACAGTAGGAGAAATTGGCAGGGACATTCCTTTGGGAGTTTTGTCGTTTTGGCTCTGTACTCCATGAAAAAATGAATATGAGATTTAAGTGCAGACTGTCAGCTTTAATTTGCAGGTATTTGCATCCATATCGGGTGAAACGTGTAGGAATTAATATACAATAAGGCGTATTAATATAATTAAGAGAATAATTAACAGATTAACCGATAGTGCCAATCATGCCAGTTTTGGACATGGAAGCCATTTATTTTAATCACCAGAACAAAATAGCCTTTCCTATCACATTAATTACTAATACTTATATAAAAATAAATATACAGATTCTGATTGCCCAAACCAATTAAAATGTATAAAAATGCTGATTATACTATTCAAATGATTACAATTGTCTTACAGACATTCCTTTCCCTTATTCCAAAACCAATCTAACAATGATAAAAAACCTCTGCCATTTTGTTTCTTTATTTACATTCTTTATAGGCTTCAAGCAGGCTGGCTGCCTAAACATTAGCTGCTAGTCAGCTGTTCTGGCTTCAGCTGTAGCCGTTAGCTTCCTTTAGCAAACAATGGTAAAACAAACATCAACAAGGACAAGATAAATCACAAAACAATCAAACAAGTCCTATAGAAACATCTGTGGAGCCAGGCGATAAGTTACATTGGACTCCACTGACATAAACATTGTAAAACAGCGGTCTTATAGAGGGTCAATTGCAGTTTGTTTATCTGGAGTTTAAAACCCCAGGATTAATCCTCTAGACCACATAACTGAATTACAACAGGAACAGCTATCCAAATGTGTGAAATAAGGCTGCCCGATTAGCTGTTACAGTAGAGTTTTACAGTTATCCAGCTACAGTAACTCCATAATGCTGCTTTGTATTATACCCCCTGGCTACAATAACGACCTAATACTGAAAAAACGAAACCTTAGTGAACTTGAAACAAGCCTTCAGTTGCTAACTAGCTTTAGCCTGCAGCCAAAAGGGTACTTTTGTGGTCTCAGGGCAGGGGGCATAGGCCTATGCTTCAGCATATATTGGTGACCATCTGTTGACGTGCCTGTCGCACATTATAACCTAGGTAATAACCTAAACCAACCCTGGCTTGGTGTTTGGTAAAAATGCTCATCACAAGCGCAGACTTGGCCCTATAACTGCAGGTGTTAACCTTGCCTCAGGCTATGTCATCATCCGACTATGACCCGGCTGTATTTTTTATTTTTTGGCTGTATTCATTTGAACATCGCTGTTATCAGACATTGGAGAATAAGTGGACAGTATTCTTCAGTGTTGCTGAATATTCCAGAGAACATTTCTCATAGCTGCCGATAGAGGTGTCTTATGCTGTCATTAAGTGCTACACAGGCTCCTGTACTTGTGTCCCAGCTGTGTATGAGACGGTGTCCTGGTCAGCGTGGCCAGCACAACTGGAACACTTTTGCAGTCTCTTTCTGTTCATAGCGACGAACACAATGATGACAACGACCAGCATCAGAAACGGCAAGAGCAACACTTTCAGAAACGCTTCACTTTCAGTTGGGGGGTCAGGTTTGTGAATATGGTCTGGCTCTATAAAAACAATGGGAAGAACTCAGTTGAAAATACAATTAATGAAATGAATATAGCACCATTACTTTAGTTTATACATGGCCAATATTTATCAAGAAAACACATTCATATTTTTGTTCTATGGCATATAATAATGCATAAGAACAGAATTTGACACTTAATTTCAGCACTAAAGATACTTCTGAGGTATGTCAATTTGTGTTCAATATATTACAAATGCTAAATAGTTATACACTTTTATATTATTCATTGAAATCTTATTTTATTCTGATTTTGAATATGAAAAGGCATGAGAGAAACACACGTAGTGTGAAAAGGAAACGGATTACCACTGGTTTTTGTGTTCCTTCAAGACAGCAAGTACTTATACTTCTGTATACGTGTATATTTACCCATGATGGTCAGTGTGGCAGATGCTTTTCCTGTTCCACATGTAGCCTGTACATAACAATCATACTGCTTTTGATCTTTCTCCTCTATGTTCATTATCAAGAGAGATAATTTCAGATGAGTGCTGTTCCCTTCATGTGAGATATCCTTGAAGCGGCCATGAAGATCTGGAACGTTACATGTAAACGTCTTATAGACACATGCAATATGACTTAGTCTTACACTACAATTCAACGTTGCATTGCCGCCTGCTATTGCAGAGCTGTCATCACAGTTCATCTGAACATGTTCACCTGAAAAACAAAATGCATGAAGATACTCTTAGACATAACATGAAAATGCTTATAAGAATTCCTTGTAATAATCTCAGCTTGTGTTCCTATCCAAAGTGATAAAAAAAGAAAAACAAACTTCTGACTGTGTTATGAAAACTTGCATATATATTTGCCAGTAGGATGTATTGTTACTGATTTAAAAATCTAAAGATACATCTACTCTGTGGTATGCCGATGATATGTAAAAGTATTAAATTTATTGGAGTATGCCAACAAAGTTATGTCAACGCTTTAACTGAGCTGACATAACAGGCTGAGGTTTATGTTCAAGTGTTCAAAAGTATTCTGTGAGTGTTAATTCATAATTAAGTGTTAATTTAATTGCTTAAGATAACGAGACTCACCAGCCAGAGTTACTGACAGCAGGCTCAAGACAGCCGCAAACAGGCACAGTAATGACATCATCTTCAGGAAATATATCCGTCCAGCTGAGAGTCCCTAGAAACAGCAACAGAAGTAAACGTGGTGTCCTTATTTAATATTTTTTACCCCCATGTTGGAGTGTGCAATGGTATTCACGTGCCTGTCTCATCACTGTAGTATCCCCCAATAATCCAGGAGTGCAGTCAGGTGTGCTCTCTTCCAAAACACGTAGGCCTGCTGCTAATTAGGGCTTGGCGATATTACATCGTTTAATATCTCCATTAAGATGCAGCAAGTATGAAACAAGACTGTGAACGTGATCCATGAGCAGGTAGCCTAAGTAAAAGAAAAACAATATCACGAGACTTACAAACAAGTTTGGAACTGTAAACGGAAGAACTGAACTGAAATAGAGGATCACGTCAATCACGTCCCTAAACACAGATGCACACTTCACATTGCTACTCCCCGCATGGCTACAAACTCGACACTCCAAAATGAGTGATGCAACTAGTATAAAAAAAAGTCTCAAGTAGAACCAGATGAAGATTGAATTCTTCGACGTGGTTCAAATCAAATTCCATCCAAGGTGGGTTCAAGTTGCCTGGGGGCGGTTTGGATTTGAACGATACCAAACAAGAGAGAGTGATGCCAGCAGCAGCAAAGGGAAGTTCTGCAACCAACCCGTTCGACCAGCTTCGCATTAATCTCCCCAGAAAACTCAGATTAGCAAAGGCTTTGTGACAATTGTGAGTTATACTCCAACAAAGTTTCCGACACAAAAGACAACCCACAATAAAATAAGTTAATTTTATATAAATATTTTTGTGCGACTTATCTTAATGCAATTTCATTTTAATATTTTGATGACTAGCATGCTATGCATTTCATACACCGTTTTACTTTTCACCAATTTAAAATATTTTTAGGGATTTTTATTTATTCATTACTTTATGCATTTTATTTCTTTAGCATTTGTTGACTTAACAATAAAATGTTATTTTTGAAATTTATAAAAAGTCTGATGCTTTCATTGAAAAGTCCTCTTTTCATTTAACCATGCTTAGCCTTTTAAACTCATGTTGGAAGCTGGAACATGAACTTACATTTTTAAATTCCATCAAACATTATATATTTGACATTGTCAAAAAGTGGCAGAGAGAACTCTCACTAAGAACCTCTGATGAACAATGAGTAAACCTAAGATAACTTACTTTAAGAATCTCAGACTCTGGACAAATTAAATAATTAATGTATGACACAAGCAGACCTGAGAAAAACAAGTGACAAATATAATAATCACACAGTGTGCACACTTATAACTCTGGGCTAGAATGGACGCAGGTATGAAATCCCAGGTTAAACGTCATGTCAATAACAAAAAATGCTCAGAAAACAGACCTCCAAGTTCAACAGATGCTGCTGCCTATTCACCGTGGACCACTCTCTACTGTCATTTCACTCAGACATGTTTAATTACAATACCATTTAGTGCAGAACTTAGGACAAGGCAATGGGATTCATGGGAGTAAGATATCTGTTGCTTTGAAGACTTTTACACGGATCCATCGACTTAAAATGGGTGTGTTTCGGACACAGGATGAAGCAAACTTATCTAGACAGCCACAACTTAAAAAAATATATTTTTAACCTTAAAATAGTAGAGGGATCAAAGAAATACTAAACCATTGAATTAGAAAGAGGTTCCTCATGAAAGACACTTTAAATAACATAGGGACACAGCAAAAATAAACAAAGAGAAAATAGTAAATTCCTCAAAATATCACTAAAACTGAACAAAATAGCTTGCTATACAACAATTCAAAATGACAACTGAAATAAGACATACAGCATATAATAAAAAATATATGTTTATACATAATGCGACCAACAAAACTGGTTTTAAATTTGGGATGATCTTTTCTTGTACATTATTTTTGACAAATGTAGCTTAAACAATATATACCAGTCTAAACTGAGCATTAGTAACCTATGCAAAATATGACAAGACATTAAGGGAAATTGCTTAATTGGACACAATTCTCCAATAAAATTACATTCTCCTTTCACCTGCGAATCTGCCACAGCATTGTGTCAATGCAGTACATATTGTGCCACAACAGATTTTATTCATCACAAGCTAGAATTAAATCTGTTCAAATCTTTTTGAAATAATAGAAAAGGCACTCAAGAGCGCAGCCTGGCACTGTGAGCTGAAGGCCATCAGCTCTGACAGGAAACGCCTTCGAAGCTAAATCAGTACAAATAACCGGCCCTGACCATGAAAACCATCTGCCAAATCACACCCTTCGGCCTCTACTCCGATTCAGCTATACCCAACATTACTGAGGTGAAAAAGCAGAAAAGTAAAACTCAGACACTCACAGCTTCAGAAGTTTCATCCGTTCGAATGGAATTCTCCTGGAGTTCTGGAAGAGGAATGTTTTTATGTAGCTGGGAGGGGGCAGAAACACTTTCACTTTCATTTATAGTCAGGCAATCATTTGTCTTAAGCCTTGAAAAAATTGATGTAATCTCATTTTGACCTGAGAAAGTGTGTAACTGCGGACATGAGTCGTTTTACCTGTTGCATCTGTAGTGCCCTGGGGCTTATTTCCATTCCCTCATTGATCAATCCTAAGTACGTCAAGTGGTACTTACCAAACGTTTTACATTTTAATGCTTCGGTTTTGTTTAGCAAGCATTTCAGCAAGAAACAGTGGAACCAAATGAGTGTAAATCCACTTTCAGCTTAAACATGCACACCATGTCATTTTTTGCTTTCTTGTCCTCTGCATTTATGTTGCCACAAAATACAGGTTATACAACCAAATATATATATTTTTTAGGAACAGCTAAAAAGGGCATGGCTTATGATCGTGATCAGTATTTAGTGCAGCCTAAAAATGGAACGTGATAAATGTGTACAGTATTTCCTATAACTAAAAACTTATAATTTTCCCCAATTATTTCTCAGCAGTTCTGAATTTCCAATTGCATCTCAGCTTATGACTAGGCCAAGTGCGCCCCTCCATGGTAGCACACGCACCTGCATCTCCCAGATCTCAATCTTCTTGTCTGAAGTCAAAAACACATGACTGCTGGACTAATGTGCAAACAGATATATATTTTTTTCTGCAACAAAATTGGATTAAGAAAGTGAAACCTATTTAAAAAGAACACCAATCAGACATTCAATTATACTCTCTATATTTGCTTTGTTGCAACTTTGTTGTGAGTATTTAACAAGACAAATTGCATTAAATAGCAGATTTACAGTGTGACGGCTCCATTGTGTGAATGTCCGTCCCGGCTTTTCCATTTCCCCTTTTTGTTTTTTTTGAACGTAAGGACACTGGGAGCAAAGGGGAGCGAACAGGGGGTCGCTCATTTTGACGTTTTGACTCTGTTGTAGCAGCATGGCTGAATTCTGAAAGCTTTGGGCTCTATTTGACCCTGTTCAAAATTAAATACTTTGTGATTTACCTTCAGCCGTTGTTGTTTGTGCCGATTATTTGAGCCGGATCGTCACAATAGTCACAGGCAATTTTTTCTTGCAGTGTTAACGGTCTGTACGTTTTCAAACTGTGGAACTTCAATTCAGTAGGTGTGGTATTATACTGTGTATTCAAATGAACAACAATAGGCTAAACATTAAATTACAACCCAACATAATCCCAATTCAACAATACATAACACAGTATAAAAAAAGATCAAGCAGTACCTTAATTCAGAAATATTTTAATCAAAATTACTGCCATTTGGCAGATTTAAAAAAAACAAAAAAACAAACAAACCAAAAAAAACATTTAAAACCTCTCTTAACTAAGTCTACTCCATGGCACTGAACCAGGAGTTCTTCATTTTGCTTTGAGCATTAACAAATGCCGGTTTAAAAAAAGCCTCGTAACACCTTATTCTTTATACAAGGGATAGAGTTGTTCTGAAGAACAGCAAACCACAGACTCTTCTCAGTACCATATCACCAGACTTCACTGCTAGCCATTATGCAAAAGACTGCTTCAACAGGTATCATCAATATCACCCTGTATGCACTGCAATCTCCACAGGCTTATATGACAGCACGTCTGCTACAACACATATATAACGCAATCATGGCATAATTAATTAACAGCACATATTGGCATTCTTTTATCTTTGCTGCTTTGATACTCGAATGACCATCCTGCACCTACTTTCACACTTACATTCAGAGCAAGGGAATGATTTTCAAATACTTCTCGGTTACTGGCTGCCGACTCGGATGACACAACATCGCCCGCTGATTCGATGCATTACGTGTAGCGGGACTCCAGATGTTTGGCGAAGGAGCGCTCCTCTGGTGCGCCTTTCGGTGAAAACAAGCTCTTCCGGACAGAAGAAAGCCGCCAGCAGCAGCACGTGGCACGTCGCACCGGCGCTTCGAGTGGGCTCCAAGCCGGGACGCCGCACAGAGGGCCCCGGAAGCCGAGGGCCGATCAGTGTCCTCACCACTGGATATCAGGAGGTAGCGTTTGAGGAGGCTGCTGCTGGGGCTGTGAGTACTGCGTATGGAGGGCCTGCAGGGCCTGTGGGGGTCCTGCCCCTGCAGCCAGTCCTGGTAGAGCCGCTGAAGCTCAGGGTTCACCTCTGGCAGCCTCACAGGCAAACTACTGTAGGCCTCCTCCATCTGCTGGGAGAGGACCTTATCCACACGCCCTCCCTCGCCCTCCGCCTGGCCCCGGCCGCTCAGACAGCCTGGTAGATTGGGAAAGGGGCAATGCAAGTGGGGAAAGACAGACGGAGAATAATTAGCCCTCATCATTATAAAACATTATATTTCCAGTATTTAAGAAAGATCCTCCCCAATTAAAAATTCACAGCAGTCTCGTAGGAACTACTGATGGGTTCATAGTTTTGTCCTATAGGAGTAGTTAAGCATGTGTGTGTAATGATCAATGATTTAGAGTAGCAGGTGAGGGCTGACCGTCAGGGCCGGAGGGCAGAGGCCAGAGTGGACAGGTCTCTGCTCCCCCCTGCCCGGACATCTAGGCGCCACGGGTTATTGGCTGTCCCTAATAACGTGTTTTCATGAACAAAGCATATGTTATTCGGGAACACAGAGATATGCTCTCACAGAGATTGTGAGCATATGCATCAAAATCAAGGCCTCCGAGGGGATATAAGCTTGGCTAGATGACCAGTGCGTCTTCCCACCAGCCAGGGTGATTTCAATAAGCTTTTACTTTCTCTAGTAAAGGGTTTGTTGTACTGTTGAGCTCCTGCATTGTCCTGACTTGGATTAAACGAAAAGAAGCCGGTTCCTAACACTACTTTTCGGCTGCCACGCTTGGGGGTGGGGCGTGGCAGCTGTACTCGGGGAAAACACTACTGTGAAGATCATAGCAGTTTGGGCGGTTACCTCCGGGGCAGGAAAGCACCTCCACCAGCTGGTACGGCACCCTGCCCTTTCTCATGCGGTGCACCAGGGTCTGGATGTTACGGAAGCCGTACACGGCCGCAAACTGCAGCAGCGTCTCCCCGTCGCGCTCAAGGGACACCTCTTGGAAGTCACGATTCCTGGGGCACAGACGGAGGAATGTGCAGAAGCATAGGTTTACAGTATCACAAATAACAGATACAACATCGATTTTGACTTTATATACCCTTAGGGAAATTCAACTAACAGTGACTAACTGTTTAACTGCATTAAATCAAGGACTATCAACTAAACTAATTGTTCATTCATAACTTGACATGTTAGGTAGAAAAGGGAAGCAAGAATTACAGTAAGAAAACAGCCAGGAGCACATTACGTGATTTATGTAGGCCCAGCAATAGAGCACACAGGTACTGAAATAAATCTACCATTACGAGGAAGTTAAAAACAGGTAGCTCTTCGCAAGCATTTGTTTCGGGCTGGTTCTGTGCAGATCCAATTATGTTTTTGCAATTCTGGTGGACTGAAATAACCATCTATGTACTAGACAGTAGGTTATTGCTGGTTACAGTCATAAATCATCTGGAGTAGTCAGCCATTTCATTAAGCCCACATATTTGTTGATAAACATACTGTAAAGATCTGTGGATCTTTACTGAGGATTTTACAGTATGAAACACAAAAATCTAGACAGTAGATTCAAATAACATTTGTCACAATGACTTCAGAACTAAAAATGACCATTTTAAATTCAGATACTTATTGGGGTAATTTTGCTAACAAATAGTGAAAACCTGAACACGTCATTTGGCTTGGTAAAACCTGGGGTAAGAAAAAAAAGGTAAGAAAGTTAGTGTAAAAAAGCTTATCTTGTAATCATGCAGTCTCGTAGCTGTGCTAGCTTGACAGCTGATAAGCCCAGGCAAAAGATAATATGGTTTCTGTTGTTTTGGCTCACTAACATTCTGTGTTCAAGCTAGGTTCTACTGGGGCCAGCAATGCCACGACAAATGTTATTTTGGTACCCCCTAGTGTTAAAATTTGATATTACATTAAAATACGGACATTATTTTAAATATTTATAAGTGGGTATCACCCAGTGTTTAAAGTGTGTATTATGTCAACCTTTGCATTATAACCATATGGAATATGATTGGAAAAATTGATGTCACCAATAAATGAGATTCATAAAAAAGATGCTATGTTTCAATTATTAATATTATGATACAACCAATATTCCCATGTGATTTTTTTTTATCCACAAAAATACTTCTAGGGTAATCCATAATTTCATAATTAAGGTTCTGAGTGACAATGTTGGTTAGAACAAAAAAATTCATAAATTTAAGAAAATCTGGTTTATTTTAATTGTTTATTTTATTGCTGAAGCCGGAAAGTCTGCACACTCCTTACACCTTCTCCACGTTTTATTACGTTACAGACTTATACTACAATAGATTGAGTTAATTTTTTGCCTCAAACATCTACACACAATAGCCAATAATGACGAAGTGAAAACAGGTTTTTAGAAAATATGCAATTTTATTTTACTGACAAAAATAGGTTATTTAGGGGTTACATATCTGTACACACCCTTAGCCTAATACTTGGTTGCTGCACCTTTGGCAGCGATTACAGCTTCAAGGCGTCTTGGGAAAGAAGCTACGAGCTTGGCACACTTGTTTCTGGACATTTTTGCCCATTCCTCTTGGCATATCCTTGCAAGCTCCATCAGGTTGGATAGGGAGAGTCGGTACACAGCCATTTTCAGCTCTTTCCACAGATGTTCAATTGGATTCAGGTCTGGGCTCTGGGCCACTCAAGGACATGCACAGACTTTCTCCAAAGCCACTCCTTTGTTCTCTTGGCTGTGTGCTTCGGGTCGTTGTCATGTTGGAAGGTAAAGCTTCGCCCCAGTCTGATGTCCAGAGCGCTCTGGAGCAGGTTTTCTTCAAGGATCTCTGTGTACTTAGCTGCATTCATCTTTCCCTCTATCAGGACTAGTCGCCCCGTTCCCGCTGCTGAAAAACATCCCCACATCATGATGCTGCCACTGCCATGCTTCACTGTAGGGATGGTATTAGCCAGGTGATGAGCGGTGCCTGGTTTCCTCCAGACGTGACGCTTGGTATTCAGGCCAATAAGTTCAATTTTGGTTTCATCAGACCAGAGAATCTTGATTCTCATGGTTTGAGAGTCCTCTAGGTGCCTTTTGGCAAACTCCAAGCGGGCTGTGATGTGCCTTTTACTAAGGAGGGGCTTCCGTCTGGCCACTCTACCATAAAGGCCTGATTGGTGGAGTGCTGCCTGGATGGTTGATCTTCTGAAAGGTTCTCCCATCTCCACAAGGATACGCTGGAGCTCTGTCAGAGTGACCCTCGGGTTCCTGCTCACCTCCCTGGCCAAGGCCCGTCTTCCCCGATTGTTCAGTTTGGCCGGGCGGCCAGGTCTAGGAAGATTCTTGGTGGTTCCAAACTTCTTCCATTTACAAATGATGGTGGCCACTGTGCTCTTTGGGACCTGTAAAGCTGCAGAGATATTTCCGTACCCTTCTCCAGATCTATGCCTTGACACAATCCTGTTTCTGAGGTCTGCAGATAATTCCTTTGACCCCATGGCTTGGAGTTTGCTCTGACATGCACTGTCAACTGTGGGACCTTATATAGGCAGGTGTTGGAAATCCCCAATCATATCCAATCAATTGAATTTATCACAGGTGGACTCCAATTAAGTTGTAGAAACATCTCAAGCAGTATCAGTGGAAACAAAATGCACCTCAGCTCCCTTTTGGGTGTCATATCAAAGGGTGTGCACACTTGTGTACATATGATATTTTACATTTTGATTTTTTAATAAATTAGCACAAATGTCTAAAAACCTCTTTTCACTTTGTCATTATGGGCTATTTTGTGCAGAATTTTGAGACAAAAAATGAACTCAATCTATTGTAGAATATGTCTGTAATGTAATAAAACGTGGAGAAGGTGAAAGGAGTGTGCAGACTTTCTGGCTTGACTGTAATACAGATAGTGGCCATTTTGGACCTAAATTGGACCACTATATCCATTCAAATTAATGTAACTGTACATATATAACCAAAGTTCAGATCTGTTCATACAAATGGTTGCAGAAGGTATGAAAATATGAAGGTTGAATTTGAATGAAAGTAAGTATTTGACCAATCATGAACCGATTCATTGCCCAATCATTAATTCATTATGGTCATGTACATGTATTTATGCATTATGTTGATAATTCATTATGTTGACATATTCATAAAAGATTCATCAAATAAGATCTAATTACACTGATAATTAACATTTTATAGTCACCAGCCAAATACCATACTGTCAGGTTAATGGCATGATAGCAGATCTGAAATCAGGTTCTTAAAAGGTCCTTAAACCAGTTCTAACATGTTTAAATCCAGTATTTTCTTAAAACAACCTAAGAAAAATAAAACTAAAAGACCTGTCCTCATGCGTCTTTTGGTAGGGTTATATTAATTCTGGTTTTTTATTGCATTGTTCGCCTTTTCTCTGCAATCTTGTTTTTAAGCTCTCCATGAGCTATCAATACCGGAGAGCGTAGACAAGCATGTTCTGTTCTCAGAGGAATGTGACGTGATGCTGCTTCTTAACACACTGCAGCCAGACAGTCAGGCGCTCACAGACATGAGTCTGAGGATGACACTTCGTATGCATTTCAGCAGGCCCACTTGTGTGTAAATCGTTGACCGGTGGAAGTTGCTATTGAAGCACTGGCACATGATTTGATACCAGCCTGTGGGTATTCATCTGTGTTTTGACACTAAATTTAAAACAAGCTCAATCCTGACCTAAACCTATAGAAAAGGCAGTGATATACAGTAGGTTTAGTTCAGAATTGAGCTTGCTTCATTTTCAAAATGATCCCACTTCTGGATTCATCATCTAACACAAAAAAGAAACACTCACCTCAGTGTCTTGTATACAATCTCGTTCACCTCCAGGCCAAACAGCTCCTTGGCAGCATTTTTGAAGACGTGTTCCAGGAAGCCCTCTGAACCTCTGCCCTCATGTCTCACCAGACCTGCCTCATCGGCCTCCCCAAACCTAAACATGAAGAGACAGACACACTCTGATCGTACTCAAGAGTTTATTCAACCATCTCATTCAAGTACAGTTCATTCATCTGGGCGCCCCACTTCCCCCCATAAAAAAAACGGCATGATGCCTTTCAGAAGTGGGTTGACAGGATCGGGAAGAATCTTGAATTGTGCTTTATCAAGAATAAAAAAAAATAAAAAAACACACATTCATATTTTATTTCCATGACATATAATAATGCGCAAGAACAGAATTTGACACTTAATTTCGGCACTAAAGATACTTCTGAGGTATGTCATTTTGTGTTCAATATATTCCAAATGCTAAATAGTTATACATTTTTTTTATTATTCATTGAAATCTTATTTTATTCTTATTTTGAATATGAAAAGGCATGAGAGAAACACACATGTAGTGTGTAAAGCAGGGCTATTCAATTAGTTTGGAATTGGGGCCAGCTCATGAAACTGATCCAAAATGAGGGGCCGGATAATATGTGTTTTCATGTTAACAGATAAATAAATTACAACAACAAACTGAAAAAGTGAATATATTGTATCTTTTAATGCAGAGCAACATCTGAGCATTGTATTGTATCCAGACACATAGGTCCAATGCATTTTTACCTCCAAATGGCAGTACCATGTTCAGAAATTTGTCCAGGTGACCCATATCCAAGCCTTATCACAGACATTTAGAAAAATGCATTTAACTAACAGACAACATTCACTTAACTACACATAACTGTTCCAACACAACTTGGCGGTCCTTTCTCTTCTCTTCAAATACAGTGTTACAGGGAAAGAGGGAAATACCTCTCAGAAACCTCAAACTGTTTCTCTGCTCCAACTACTGGCTAAAAGCAGAAACACTGCTAACTGATTACTGAAAATAACCAGGGCTTTACAAATAAAAAACACACTAACTACTAATGTACTCACAACAACGTCGCTGTTGTCGGTTGACTCATCCACGGCTAAAGACATCACCTCAGCCTTTCTCAGTTTGTCCAAAAGTGTCTCGAAAACGTCCGATGCAAGGGCCTCGACTCTCCTCATATTTGAAGAGTCAGATATTGGAATTTGCTTGATTGAATCAATTATACTCCTTCGGGTTTTCTCATCTGTAACTACCTCCCCAACTGATGCCAGCATGCACTCCTTGACAGTTTCCGAGTCTGTAAAAGGCTTTTTCTTTTTCGCCAATATCCATGCCACTCGTAACGATGCCGACGTTGCTCTCTCTTGCTCCGTGCACACCCGAAACAAAGTGCGACGTCTCTGCTCATAACACGACGTTAGCCCCAAAATCTTCTGGCGTCGAGCAGTAGAGTCCGGTGGGAATGTGGCGTCAAAGTTAGCATGTGTCGTCTTGAAATGGCGTCTCAAATTATACTCTTTGCACACCGACAGGCACTCGTTGCAGATTAAGCAAACGGGCTTTCCACTAACATCAATAAATAGGTATTTCTCTGTCCATTCGTTGTTGAACTGCCTATTTTCTGAGTCAACTTTTCGTTTTTTTTAAAGTGGAGAGAGACATTTTGTCTCACTAGCAAAGCTAAAAGACCGGAGAGGTGAGGGGGAGCACATTGAGTACGCGCAAGGGCGATGATTGGTCCAACTCGACACTCCAAAATAAGTGATGCAACTAGTATAAAAAAAAAGTCTCAAGTAGAACCAGATGAAGATTGAATTCTTCGACGTGGTTCAAATCAAATTCCATCCAAGGTGGGTTCAAGTTGCCTGGGGGCAGTTTGGATTTGAACGATACCAAACAAAAGAGAGCGCTGCCAGCAGGAGCAATGGAAAGTTCTGCAACCAACCCGTTCGACCAGCTTCGCATTAATCTCCCCGGAAATACTCAGATTAGCAAAGGCTTTGTGACAATTGTGAGTTATACTCCAACAAAGTTTCCGACACAAAAGACAACCCACAATAAAATAAGTTCATTTTATATAAATATTTTTGTGCAACTTATCTTAATGCAATTTCATTTTAATATTTTGATGACTAGCATGCTATGCATTTTGTACACCGTTTTACTTTTCGCCAATTTAAAATATTTTAAGGGATTTTTATTTATTCATTACTTTATGCATTTTATTTCTTTAGCATTTGTTGACTTAACAATAAAATGTTATTTTTGAACTTTATAAAAAGTCTGACGCTTTCATTGAAAAGTCCTCTTCATTTAACCATGCTTAGCCTTTTAAACTCATGTTGGAAGCTGGAACATGAACTTACATTTTTAAATTCTATCAAACATTATATATTTTACATTGTCAAAAAGTGGCAGAAAATATCAGGGTATTATTTTTAGGCAGTAGGCGCCCACCTATCTCACTAAGAACCTCTGATGAACAATGAGTAAACCTAAGATAACTTACTTTAAGAATCTCAGACTCTGGACAAATTAAATAATTAATGTATGACACAAGCAGACCTGAGAAAAACAAGTGACAAATATAATAATCAGCGCACACAGCACACAGGTCCACAGTAGAGCCTCCATTCTGATGCTTGCACTCAGTGTGCTCGGTTGAGAGCTACAAAGCCTGCTGCCTCATGCTTGCCTCACCTCACAGGCTAATGGCAAGAAATACACGAGAGAAGAAGTATTCTTCTACACAAAAGGAAGTATTCTTCATGAGAATGTGTGTCAAGCATGCCTGCATGAACGTAACTCAACAGCTCAAACTGTTTTTTGTCAGTCAAGGAAGAGTTCAAGATCAAAGCAAAATATGTAACAACAATGAAAGCCTTATTGTGGGTGTGTGTGTGTGTGTGTCTATAGGGAAGGGAAACTGTATAGGGAAGGGTGACTTATGTTTTAGGCAGTGCACATGCCCAAACACTAGTCAACAAGTATAAACAATGTTTCCTTCTGGTGAGAACATACAGTGAGCACCATAATTCATTGGACAGTGACACAATTTTTCTTATTTTGGTTCTGTACTCTAGCACTTTGAGTTTGAAAGTATACAATGACAATGATGTTGATTTATATATTAAAAAAATATTAAATAAAAATTAAATTTACAAGCCAGCCATTGTTTGTTATTCATACATTGGGCTTACTATGTGTGTAATAATAATCATCCTTTAAGAAAAGAACAACTGTATGCTGCACTGTATGGTGCTATATAGTACCCAAAGCAGTTCTTTGGCTCGTTTGAGCCAAACAGGTCCGAGCCCTGCCTGTCACAAACTTCGCCCAGGGCGGCAATGCTAAATGGATCGCAAAATATACTGATGCATCAGTGTGTATTCAGTGAGTCATCAGTGAATCCCCTGTGTATTGTGTATTCAATGTAAAGCAGTGCTTTATTATTATTTTTTACCTGAAATTTTCAATTTTGAAACATTGTACCCTGCCATGTAATCCCTACAATTTACAGACATTGAACATTTATCCGCATTAACCAGAGGAAGTAGGATCATTCCGTGTCAATTCAACATGCTTTTGGACCTGACCTTCACGGATTGGAACGAAATTCGGTGTGCTGATTGGACTCCTCGAGAAACCCCCAGAACCAAAATTTTATGTCATTCGGTTTATTTGTTTTTGAGATAGGGGTTAACAAACTTTTGACTAATTAGCATGACCTGCTATGTTTGGACAGCCAAGTAAAGCACCAACAGAGATAAACTTTACATCATTTTAAAGCTCTTGAAATTGCCTTCATTTCATAAAATAAAATCAAAATTATACCACGTACCACAAAAAATTACGTACAAATATGACGTTTGACCTTTTTCTTTGTTAGCTTAAGATGTAAGCAACGTTTTCAGAAAGATTTGGGATGGGCACTCTTACAGTTTTTGAGTTATGATTATTTGAACATTGGCTAGCAAGGACAAAAACTGAAAATGTATATGCATTGTACATGTACAGTGTAATGTAATACTGTGTACATGCACATTAAAAACCACGTTACCCTGGTAGTGCAAAGTATATCATGACATGAGTCATGAGGTCATCCCTTTCACCCCCTCAATTAGCATAGCTGACCACAGCATTTAATAGCTGGCCACAACCATAAACACTGTAATTGATACAACAATGGCATGTGGTAGTGGTCCAGGAGTGTCACCAGTGTGGCTCTAACATCTAGCTGGTGTTATGCATGCATGGGATCAGTGTACTGCCAGGTTGTTGATCTATTTACATCTTATGGCATAGTGCTTTAAAAGTCAATTCTCTGGGTATTGATGAGACCTAAGAGAAAAATGTCTTCTGAAGAGAACATTTGGTTCAATTGGTTCTCGCACTAAATATATCAAGAGCAGAGCATGTTGCGACCCATTTAAATCTCACAGCAAGAAGAAAACAGCTGGCTTAACGCAGGTAACAAAATGGTTCGTATTGGAGCATCCCAGTCTTCATCTCACTCGAGCACAAAGTCTATGCACCGGCTGTCACAAGAAGTTATCTCAACTGTTGCCTGAAAAAATAGTCTCAACATCTGAAAGTTCTAGCAGTGATCCAGAAGTTCAGGGACCGTCAACGTCATCTACACATCAGGATGTTTTTGTGCAACCAAATACCGATATTAACATTATCAACGAGTCTTTGACAATTATTGGTGAATCTCCTATCAAAAGTAAGATAAAAGCTCACGGAAGTTACATGGAAAACAAAGTTAAGAGAATAGAGACGACAATAAAGAAGAGACTGAAAACTGCGACAGGAAAACAGTTCAGTGATGATGGAAGTGAGATGATAACTCAGTTGAAACAAAAGTTTCACTCCTTGACCAAGAAAAGTGAAAAAGTTCAAGTTTTGACTGTCCTACCTGTGATTTGGAGTATCAAAAGAATAACAGAAGAACTTGGAGCATCAAATTACATGGCCAGACAAGCAAAGAAGCTGGTGAATGAACAGGGAATATTATCCATTCCAAATCCTAAGGCTGGAAAAGCCCTTCCATCTAAAACGGAGGAAACTGTGAGAGACTTTTTCTTGTCCGAGCCCATCAGCAGACAAATGCCCGGCATGAAAGACTTTGTATCGGTTACAGTTGACGGTGAGAAGAAACATCTCCAGAAACTTCTTGTTCTCTGTAATCTGAAAGAAGCATTTGAACTTTTCAAGGAAAAACATCCAAAATTTTCAAAATTAGCTGAACTTCGGCCAAAGCAGTGCATCCTTGCCGGATCTAGTGGCACACATTCTGTATGTGTTTGTACTACACAACAAAATGTGAAACTCATGTTAAGTGGGGCAAAATTTGAAAGTGTGACAAATGGAGAGATAACACACTACCGTGACTGCCTTGCTTCTATGCAATGTAACCCACCACGCATTGAATGTTTCATAGATAAATGTGATGAATGTCCAGGAACAAGTATCCTATGAGATAAGCTTGATAATTATATGCAGGACAACTTGATTGACCAGATTGAATATAAGCAGTGGACAACAACTGACCGCTCAACACTTGAAACAAAGATTCAGACGGTGGATGACTCCTTGGATTCTTTCATGGCTTGTCTCACTAAATTATTACGTCATGACTTCATTGCCAAAAAGCAGAGCAATTTTCTTCAACACACTAAGGACAAATTGGAACCTGGTGAGATCTTGGTAGTTGCAGATTTTGCAGAAAACTACAGTTTTGTTGTACAGGATGCTGCCCAATCATTTCACTGGAACAACCTGCAAGCTACAATTCACCCATTTGTGTGCTACTTCAGACAGGGAGGAAAGGTTGAACACCTGAGCTTTGTTGTAATTTCTGACTGTAATACTCATGATACTGTGGCAGTGCATCTATTCCAGAAATTACTCATTCAGTTCCTGAACGAGAAGATTTAACTTGTACTTTTGTACTTTTTTTTTGTTTGTACTACCACATGCCATTGTTGTATCAATTACAGTGTTTATGGTTGTGGCCAGCTATTAAATGCTGTGGTCAGCTATGCTAATTGAGGGGGTGAAAGGGATGACCTCATGACTCATGTCATGAATGATACTTTGCACTACCAGGGTAACATGGTTTTTAATGTGCATGTACACAGTATTACATTACACTGTACATTATGCACATGTACAATGCATATACATTTTCAGTTTTTGTCCTTGCTAGCCAATGTTCAAATCATAACTCAAAAACTGTAGGAGTGCCCATCCAAAAAACGTTGCTTACATCTTAAGCTAACAATGAAAAAAAAATTACGCATTTTGAGAAATACGCATTTTCGCAAATCAAGGTCAAATGTCATATTTTTACGTAATTGTTTTGTGGTACGTGGTATACATTTGATTTTATTTTATCAAATTTATTCCATTTCAAGAGCTTTAAAATGATGTAAAGTTTATCTCTGTAGGTGCTTTATTTTTGGAGATATGGCTGTCCAAACATAGCAGGTCATGCTAATTAGTCAAAAGTTCGTTAACCCCTATCTCAAAAACGAATAAACCGAATGACATAAAATTTCGGTTCTGGGGGTTTCTCACAGAGTCCAATCAGCACACTGAATTTCGTTTCAATCCGTGACGGTCAGGGAATGACCCAGTAACCAGGACAAAAGACTCCTACAAAGAGAGTCTTTTTGGATTTTTACCTTGGACACATAAAGCGCAACAGGTCTTAATGACCTTGGCCTGCACTCTCTTAGGATGACAACCCCTCCATTTTTAGGGCCCTATGGACTTATGATAGCCTGACGAGATGTCTCCCATAGGTTCCCATTGTTCAATAACTAAAGGATTCAGAGTTTGATTTGAAAAATAAAAAAAAGGATAGTAATACTGTATGTGTCGTTTTAAATATCAACTAATACAGGTACAATCACCGGATATGTAAGCCTCCCGTCTCTTTATTCATTGTGATTTTTGAGACCCAATGTGAAGGTAGAGTGCCTGTGAAGCACTGTAGCCTTATTATTTTATCCGAGTGCATGTCAATGAATTTTAAAGTATCACAACAAGAGTTAATGTAACATGAAAACAAAAAAAAAATCTTGTTTTTCATTTTCTTAATGAATAGAATTAAAGAAACTTTATTTTTCTTCAGCGACATTACGCTGAAGCCAATCATGGTTCTGTCTCTTCTCTAAAATTTTGGGGTATTGAGAGAGTCACTTTGTCATCCAGAGGCGGAGATATTATTTAGCAATTGCTCCGCAGAGAGGCGTACTGGATACATACACTCAACAGTGTGGAACCCAATGGGTTAAATGAGTCTCTGAATCTTTCATGTTTTTTGTAATTTGTGTATAGGCTATTTGATTTTCATTATATATTGTTTATGCCATGCTCATAATAGGATTTTATTCAGTTTATTTACCTATGACATTTGTCGGTCTTCTCTCCACCCTGTTAAATAATATAACATTATGTATGTGGTATCTATGACGAGATCTATTAGTCCCACACATGCGCACCTTACTATGTGTAATTGATGGGAGGGTATTTATATACCTCCCGGTGCGTTGTCTGTATTTCCGTTCGACTCTGAAGAAGACGTCTTTGACGTCGAAACGTCAGTCTTATTAAATATGTTTTTGCTCTGAGCTCTGTGTGCTCCAGTCCTCCTTATCTCGGGTTAGTCCCAGCGAAGTGGTCCGAGTTAGGTATTCTTTCAGTTCGCTGGTCCTTTTGTTGAGCACCTATAGTCCTTTTTTATATAGCCGGCTTGTAGCGCGTTTGGGATTACCCCCTTTTTACATTGTATCCCTGAAGGTTCTTGGACGGCCTTTTTTCCCTCGCAACTCGCCCCTTAGCTATTTAATGACTCCTAATCATGAGTAGTTTTGATACTATCAATGCCAATACGTCGGCACGCTCAGAGACACTTTCATTTACAGATGAACAAGGACAGAATATTGTTCATCCACATTCTTTATTCGAAGATTTGATACAACCACAAGAACCATGTCATCTCACCCTCGGCAAAGACCTAGAGGATCTGAAAAAGAAAGAAACCCGGCTTCTTTGGCATTCTATTGCTCTTTCGGAATATTGGAGACAGAGGCGCATTCCCAGAGGGCTTCGCATACATAAAGCCCCAGCCTTAGATTCTCAACAAATGCTCCTTAGACCTAATGCTTCTTGTCATTGAGAAAACAAAAAAAGAAAACGAGACAATAGGCATAACGGTTAAACTATTGGAAGCGAACATAAAAGAAAAGGTGGACATAGACACGTACACCTCCATTACCAACAAAATCTCTGCTTCTTTGGACATTTTCCAAAAAGAATTGAAAACATACAAACTTAAGAAGTATGAGAGAGATAGCCTACTTTGGATTACTCCAATAGTACAGTCTATGACTGGCAAGGCAGCCGTCTTCGCTTCACCTCCAGATCCCGCCCAGCCTGGTTCAAAAGAAACAGGGATCCCCCACTTTCGACAGCCAGTGAATGGGATTCCTCTGATGTGAGCGACGCTGAAGGCCGACAGGCCCAGTCCTACAAGCCTTTTTTTCCTCCTGCCGCACGCCGCCAACAGCACCAAAAAAGACGCGGAGGGGGTCTCGGGGGACACGGAGGAAGAAGCCAAAAATTCACAAGTCTGTATCTGATCCTCCACTGCGTCCTATAGTGTCAGGCAATGATAGCCTTACAGAACCTCTATCACAATATGTTGACTTCTTTATTAAGAAATTGGTTCCTACCCTGCCTTCGTATATAGGTGATACGTCTGATCTACTTAGGGCTATTGAAGGTGTTCATGTGATAAAGGAGGTCTGGAGGCCCTGTCATATTACCTCTCCACACGCCCGGAAGACTTATTACCCCCTTCAAGTTTCCTTATCACCCTTACGGAGATGGCACTCACTATGAACTATTTCCAATACAATGGCTGTTATTATTTACAGACTCAGGGTACTGCAATGGGAGCAGCATTTGCACCGAATTATGCTAATCTGTTGATGGGTCACTGGGAAGAGAAATTTATCCATAATTCCACCAATCCCTTTCTCACCAAAATCTCCTTGTGGCGTAGATATATTGATGACATACTGCTCGTGTGGGATGGTACTGTACATGAATTTGAAGATTTCTTGAGGTTTGTTAATTCTAGAGACAGTCATTTGTCCTTTACAGAGGAACATGGTGTGAGATCCATTAATTTTCTGGACCTGATTATTTTTAAAGGTGATGACGGTAAACTTGAATCTACCATCTTCCATAAACCCTTAAGCAGAAATACTCTGTTAAGAGCAGATAGTAGCTAATCACCCTCGTCAACTGATACGTAATATACCGATCGGACAGTTCTTGCGCTTGAGACGCAACTGTAGCACGGATGCAGAATTTGAGATCAACATCTGTCAGATGCGTAGCAGATTTCTCCAGAGAGGCTACAATATTGTTGACGTTACCGCCGCCATTGACCGTGCCCGCCATACTGATAGGAAGTCCCTCCTCTGTAAAAAGCCGAAGCGTGCTACCCCTCCTCGCATTTGCTTTTCCACTGAGTTCAATCCGGTCGCTGGAAGAGTTAAAAACATTGTCCGTAAACACTGGCCCATTCTCCAGAGTGACCCTCTTTTGAATAAATTTACCTCCGAACCTCCGCGAGTGTGCTTTAGAAGGCCACATAACTTAAAAGATAAGGTGGTTCATAGCATGGTGAGTAGTCCGCAGACAAAACCCTCCTGGCTGCCTACGCCCCCTAGAGGGTTCTATCGCTGTGGTCATTGTGTCCATTGCTCTAATTCTAATGACATTAAAGTTTTCCGTCATCCACGTTCGGGCAATGAATTCAAAATAACCTCCTTCATTAACTGCTACACCACCCATGTAATATACATGTTGAAATGTATATGCTCCAAAATCTACATCGGTCAGACTAGAGAGCCCTCAAACTTAGAATTGCTGAACACAAGACCGCGATGCACTCCAAGAATATGGACTATGCGATTGCGCGACATTACGCTGAAGCCAATCATGGTTCTGTCTCTTCTCTAAAATTTTGGGGTATTGAGAGTAACTTTGTCCCACACATGCGCACCTTACTATGTGTAATTGATGGGAGGGTATTTATATACCTCCCGGTGCGTTGTCTGTATTTCCGTTTGACTCTGAAGAAGACGTCTTTGACGTCGAAACGTCAGTCTTATTAAATATTTTTTGCTCTGAGCTCTGTGTGCTCCAGTCCTCCTTATCTCGGGTTAGTCCCAGCAAAGTGGTCCAGGTTAGGTAAACTTTATTTTTCATTTGTATGCAGGACCATGAAACTAAAGAACAAAGGAGGCTAGGGACTCCATCGCAGGAGTCCCACAGACCACAGACCTCACCCCAGAGAACACACTTAGCACTGAGCATATCACAGGCCTATCAGAACAGACCAGCACTATCTGCACCGGGCCACTTAACACAGACGTGCTGGAGGGAGGAACACATTTTCAAGAAAAGTTACAATTTAGAGAGACAGGTGACCATGAAAAAGTTTTCAAAGAACTTACTATAATTTACAGGTAAATTAATTCACTCTCTGGCATAGACTTGAGATTGTCTCGTCTCCCACCACGTGTCAGTGTTTTTCCATCAGTGGTTAGCCATGCTTAGCATTTTATGGGAAGAGAACTTTGGAGAAGATTAACTTGTATGGATGTTTGTAAAGGTGGGGCAATGTCTATCCAGATGGTTATGAACTACTTCTGCAATCTTGTATGCCTGCAGCTTACAGGATGTCTCCCTTTGGACAGTCAGGTCATTCCTGTCCTTTCATTGTGTACATTTATCTGATCTTCCCATTTAATTCTGTGTTGGTCTTTTTTTCCGTACTCCAATTAGACTGAAATAATGCAGACATTGCCAGACGGGCACGCTTATTAAGGAAGCAGAAGAAAATCCAGTCAACATGGACAACGAACTGCAAAGTGTTCATAAAGCTGAACGGGTCACCGGAGGAGGCTAAAGTGCTGAGCATTAGATACATTGAGGAGTTGGAAAAGTACGAGCGACTGCAAGCAACACATTAAGGTAATGGAAAATCTGTGACTGTCAGTGTGACTGACTTTGAACTGTGATAAACTAATTGAACTAACTATGGACTCGGTTGAAGAGACTGACTGCTTAAACTGGATATCAGCTGGAAATGAAATGGACAATGGTGATTGTGATGGCTTGAACTTTAAATCGTTTAAATTCACTGATCATAATTTGAATGATTTTGAACAGGATATTGACCCTGAAAATAATTTTTTTAACAATCTAAACAATAACTGTGGTTATTACTCAGAAGGTCAATTTAACATGAACATAAAATCAGATCATAGAATGTCAATTATTAATTTTAACAGCAGAAGTTTATATGCAAACTTTCATAACATCAAAGAATAAACAAACCATTCAATGTGATAGCCATATCTGAGACCTGGATCAGCGCTGAAAAAGGTGCGGATTTTGAGCTGAATGGATATGAATTGAATTACATAAACAGGGAGAACAAAAAAGGAGGAGGGGTAGCTCTGTATGTTGATAGAAGACTAAATTATAAAGTATTGGATAACATGACAACTACTATTGATGATGTGATGGAGTGTATTACTGTAGAAATCTGCTTGGAAAAACAGAAAAATGTAATTGTAAGTTGTGTGTACAGATCACCTGGTTCTAACATTGAAATATTTATGAATAGTATGGAACGCATGTTTGATCCGAAAAATCAGAAGGTTGTGTTTATTTGTGGGAATTTTAATTTAGATCTATTAAATCCCAACAAGCACAAACTAATTGATGAAGTTATTGATGTAATGTTCAGTATGAGTTTATTTCCAGTAATTACCAAACCAAGCAGAATAACATCTCACTGTGCCACTCTAATAGACAACATATTCACAAACAGTATGGACAAGAGTATAATGAGCGGGTTGCTATTGAATGACATCAGTGACCATTTGCCTGTTTTTGTAATGTATGATTGTGATGGTGTGAAAAATAAGGATGAAAATATGATTAGATATAGGAGAGTAAGAACAGAAGAATCTATAAAGAATTTTAGAAATGAATTACTAACACAAAATTGGAAAAATGTGTATGAAGAAAAGGATACTGACAAAGCGTATGAAACATTCCTGATAATATTTAAATCATTATATGATAAACACTGTCCTTTAAAAGAATACAACAAGAAGCAAACATATATTGATAGGCCATGGATGACTAAAGGACTACAAAATGCATGTAAAAAAAAGAATACCTTATATAGAGAATTTATAAAATATAGAACTATAGAAACAGAAAATAAATACAAAGTATATAAAAATAAGTTAACTAATATTATGAGAATATGTAAGAAAGATTATTATAATAAAATATTAGACAATAATAAAAATAATATCAAGGGCATATGGAATGTACTAAATAATATTATCAGGAATGGATCAACAAATACAAACTACCCTCAATATTTTATGGAAAATGATAAGACTATAAATGATATGAATGATGTGGTTACTGGGTTCAACAAATTCTTTGTAAATGTGGGACCAAAACTGGCAGAAGAAATCAACAATCCACAGCCAGAAGAGGGGGGTGGAGAGGTTGAAGACTTCTTAGGTAGTAATCCTAGCTCAATGTTTATGACGGCAGTTGATGAAAAGGAGATTATTGACATTGTCAGCAAATGTAAAAATAAAATGTCTACAGACTGGAATAACATTGATATGGCATTAATCAAGAAAGTCATCAATGTCATTGTAAAACCATTAGCTTATATTTGTAATTTGTCTTTCAAAACAGGTGTGTTTCCAGGTAAAATGAAAACTGCTAAAGTTATTCCTCTTTACAAAGCAGGAGACAGAAATCAGTTCACAAATTACAGGCCGGTGTCTCTACTCTCTCAATTCTCTAAAATACTAGAAAAACTTTTTGCCAGTAGAATGGATAATTTCATTGAGAAGCATAAATTGTTAGTTGATAGCCAGTATGGATTCAGATCGAACAGGACCACATCTATGGCATTAATGGAGTTAATTGAAGAAATCACCTGTTCTATAGATAACAAGAAGTATGCAGTAGGAATATTTATAGATTTAAAAAAAGCATTCGATATAATAGATCATCACTTATTAATAAATAAACTGGAAAAGTATGGTATCAGAGGGGTTGTACTCAACTGGATGAAAAGCTACATAAGTAATAGACATCAATTTGTGCAGATAGGTGACTACAAATCAACATGCTCAGAAATTACTTGTGGAGTCCCACAGGGGTCGGTATTGGGTCCAAAATTATTTATTCTATACATAAATGACATATGTAAGGTGTCAAGAATTTTAAAATTTGTGTTATTTGCGGATGACACCAATATTTTTTGTTCGGGAGAAAATCTGCAGCAGCTTTTGGAGGTGGTCACGGCAGAAATGAGTAAACTAAAAACTTGGTTTGACTTGAATAAATTATCATTAAATTTGAATAAAACCAAACATATGCTGTTTGGAAACCGTAAAATAAACACACAAGTAAAAGTGATGATTAATAATATTACGATAGAAAGAGTGTATGAGAATACATTTTTGGGAGTGATTCTTGACCACAAAATCAGCTGGAAACCCCACATAAAATATGTGAAAGCAAAATTGGCACGGAGCCTTGGAGTGCTGGGAAAAGTAAAGTACTTTTTGAATGAGAGAGCATTGTATACTTTGTATTGTTCACTTGTTTTGCCATATCTGAACTACTGTGTAGAAGTATGGGGCAACACCTACAAGACCACTATACAATCATTATACACATTACAAAAAAGAGCCATACGGCTAGTAAATAATGTAGGATATCGTGATCACACCAATTTACTGTTTTTAAAAGTGCATGCCTTAAAGTTTAGGGATCTGGTAGAATTTAAGACTGCACAAATAATGTATAAAGCAAAAAATAAACTGCTGCCTGGTAACATACAAAGTCTGTTCATGGAAAGAGAAGGGGGTTATAACTTAAGAGGGGAATTAAATATGAAACAGCATTATGCTCGGACTAATCTTAAAAGTATGTGTATTTCGATTTGTGGTGTGGTGTTGTGGAATAGTCTCAAGAAAAAAATAAAACAGAGTAGAAATATAATGCAATTTAAAATGATGTACAAAAAATATTTTTTTTCAAAGTACAGAAGCGAAGGAGGAGAATGTGCCACTCGCTGATGGTAAAAGTGTTTTGTTTGTTTTGTTTGACTGATCACAGGACTGAAATTGATGCTGTGAATCTACAAGTCTAATTTGCTACAAGTCTAATTTTTAGAATTTGTATGTAATTTGTAACTAAGTTGAAATTAATCTGAAATTAATTGGATGACGTAAAATTGGGATAGGACAAGATAAGCATTTGCTTCTTCCTATTCCATTTCGGACGTATTGTTCTAAGTATTGTATATCTGAAAGGAGTACCGTGTTTGCGTGTTGTATACTATATACTTTTTATATACTTTTTTCTAATTTGTTTCCTAAAATTGTTCGAAATAAAGTTTATAATTAGCATTTCTTTAGAGGGACCTACTGGCCAGCTTCTGTTTAAATGGGAATACAGAATATACTGTAGCCTGACACAAAGTCTGTCCAGGCCAGTCTTACAGCTCATCTGGGAGGCAAGATACTAGCAGTGTGGCCTTTTGGCAGCATCTCCCGGAAAAAGTACTTAGGGGGGAACCAATCATATGAGGTTTTCAAGGAAGCCTTCAGACTATGGGAAGAGTTTTTATTTTCTTAAGTAGAAGTACGTTTCTGACATTTTATGCGTGTGACCATTCCCAACAAAAAAACACAACAATCCACGTTTGTTTCATAAGTGAGGCCCTACACAGTAACAGAGGGCTGGACAGGATGTTTACAGTAGGAGAAATTGGCAGGGACATTCCTTTGGGAGTTTTGTCGTTTTGGCTCTGTACTCCATGAAAAAATGAATATGAGATTTAAGTGCAGACTGTCAGCTTTAATTTGCAGGTATTTGCATCCATATCGGGTGAAACGTGTAGGAATTAATATACAGTACTCATCCAATAAGGCGTATTAATATAATTAAGAGAATAATTAACAGATTAACCGATAGTGCCAATCATGCCAGTTTTGGACATGGAAGCCATTTATTTTAATCACCAGAACAAAATAGCCTTTCCTATCACATTAATTACTAATACTTATATAAAAATAAATATACAGATTCTGATTGCCCAAACCAATTAAAATGTATAAAAATGCTGATTATACTATTCAAATGATTACAATTGTATTACAGACATTCCTTTCCCTTATTCCAAAACCAATCTCACAATGATAAAAAACCTCTGCCATTTTGTTTCTTTATTTACATTCTTTATAGGCTTCAAGCAGGCTGGCTGCCTAAACATTAGCTGCTAGTCAGCTGTTCTGGCTTCAGCTGTAGCCGTTAGCTTCCTTTAGCAAACAATGGTAAAACAAACATCAACAAGGACAAGATAAATCACAAAACAATCAAACAAGTCCTATAGAAACATCTGTGGAGCCAGGCGATAAGTTACATTGGACTCCACTGACATAAACATTGTAAAACAGCGGTCTTATAGAGGGTCAATTGCAGTTTGTTATCTGGAGTTTAAAACCCCAGGATTAATCCTCTAGACCACATAACTGAATTACAACAGGAACAGCTATCCAAATGTGTGAAATAAGGCTGCCCGATTAGCTGTTACACGTAGTTTTACAGTTATCCAGCTACAGTAACTCCATAATGCTGCTTTGTATTATACCCCCCCTGGCTACAATAACGACCTAATACTGAAAAAACTCAACCTTAGTGAACTTGAAACAAGCCTTCAGTTGCTAACTAGCTTTAGCCTGCAGCCCAAAAGGGGTACTTTTGTGGTCTCAGGGCAGGGGGCATAGGCCTATGCTTCAGCATATATTGGTGACCATCTGTTGACGTGCCTGTCGCACATTATAACCTAGGTAATAACCTAAACCAACCCTGGCTTGGTGTTTGGTAAAAATGCTCATCACAAGTGCAGACTTGGCCCTAATAACTGCAGGTGTTAACCTTGCCTCAGGCTATGTCATCATCCGACTATGACCCGGAGTCTGCAGCAGCAGGGTACAACTGGCCAAATCCTTCTAGGGGCAGTGCGAGCAAGTTGGACAGTTTCTTGGGTTACAGCTACATTCATTATTTCCAACATGGCAGGTGCCTACAGGCTACCAGTCATCAGTGAGTGAAATGACTGTCCTCCCCATTTCTTCTAGCTCTTTCCTGTATTACTGTGGACAGTACGGTGTAAAACAGTCACTGGCTCACATCAGATTCATCAGAGAAGTGCACATGCTTTCAGCTGCAATGCTGCTGGTATTTACACGCGGGTAGTCCGGATGCAAAAGAGGTACAACTGTTAACAAAAGCAATGCATGCGTTACATTGAAAACATCTCTAGTTTTTTGGCTGTATTCATTTGAACATAGCTGTTATCTGACATTGGAGAATAAGTTGGACAGTGTTCTTCAGTGTTGCTGAATATTCCAGAGAACATTTCTCATAGCTGCCGATAGAGGTGTCTTATGCTGTCATTAAGTGCTACACAGGCTCCTGTACTTGATTCCCAGCTGTGTATGAGACGGTGTCCTGGTCAGCGTGGCCAGCACAACTGGAACACTTTTGCAGTCTCTTTCTGTTCTTAGCGACGAACACAATGATAACAATGACCAGCATCAGAACGACAAGAGCAACACGTGTTCCACTCTCAGAAACGCTTCACTTTCAGTTTTGGGGACACGTGTATAATTTACCCTCGATGGTCAGTGTGGCAGGTGCTTTTTCTGTTCCACATGTAGCCTGTACAGAGCAAACATACTGCTTTGATCTTTCTCCTCTATGTTCTTTATCAAGAGAGATAATTTCAGATGAGTGCTGTTCCCTTCATGTGGGATATCCTTGAAGCGGCCGGGAAGAAATCCTGGAGCCTCACATGTAAACTTCTGATAGACACATGTACCATTTAGTCTTACACTACAATTCAACGTTGCATTGCCGCCTGCTATTGCAAAGCTGTCATCACAGTTCATCTGAAAATGTTCACCTGAAAAACAAAATGCATGAAGATACTCTTAGACATAACATGAAAATGGCTTATAAGAATTCCTTGTAATAATCTCTGCTTGTGTTCCTATCCAAAGTGATAAAAAAGAACAAACTTCTGACTGCGTTATGAAAACTTGCATATTTTATTTGCCAGTAGGATGTATTGTTACTGATTTAAAAATCTAAAGATACATCTACTCTGTGGTATGCCGATGATATGTAAAAGTATTACATTTATTGGAGTATGCCAACAAGGTTATGTCAACGCTTTAACTGAGCTGACATAACAGGCTGAGGTTTGCGTTCAAGTGTTCAAAAGCATTCTGTGAGTGCTTGAGTTGGGCTCTATCAAACAATGGGAAGAACTCAGTTGAAAATACAATTAATGAAATTAATATAGCAGTGGTGTGATGCACACCATTACTTTAGTTTATACATGACCAATATTTATCAAGAAAACACATTCATATTTTCGTTCTATGACATAGTTTCACCTCTCCACGTTTTATTACGTTAGACTTATACTACAAATAGATTGAGTTCATTTTTTGCCTCAAACATCTACACACAATAGCCAATAATGACGAAGTGAAAACAGGTTTTTAGAAAATATGCAATTTTATTTTACTGGACAAAAATAGGTTATAAAAATAGGTTATTTAGGGGTTACATATCCGTACACACCCTTAGCCTAATACTTGGTTGCTGCACCTTTGGCAGCGATTACAGCTTCAAGGCGTCTTGGGAAAGAAGCTACGAGCTTGGCACACTTGTTTCTGGACATTTTTGCCCATTCCTCTTGCATATCCTTGCAAGCTCCATCAGGTTGGATGGGGAGCGTCGGTACACAGCCATTTTCAGCTCTTTCCACAGATGTTCAATTGGATTCAGGTCTGGGCTCTGGCTGGGCCACTCAAGGACATGCAGACTCTCTCCGAAGCCACTCCTTTGTTCTCTTGGCTGTGTGCTTCGGGTCGTTGTCATGTTGGAAGGTAAACCTTCGCCCCAGTCTGAGGTCCAGAGTGCTCTGGAGCAGGTTTTCTTCAAGGATCTCGGTGTACTTAGCTGCATTCATCTTTCCTCTATCAGGACTAGTCGCCCCGTTCCCGCTGCTGAAAAACATCCCCACATCATGATGCTGCCCACCGCCATGCTTCACTGTAGGGATGGTATTAGCCAGGTGATGAGCGGTGCTGGTTTCCTCCAGACGTGACGCTTGGTATTCAGGCCAAAAAGTTCAATTTTGGTTTCATCAGACCAGAGAATCTTGATTCTCATGGCTTGAGAGTCCTTTAGGTGCGTTTTGGCAAACTTCAAGCGGGCTGTGATGTGCCTTTTACTAAGGAGGGCCTTCCGTCTGGCCACTCTACCCATAAAGGCCTGATTGGTGGAGTGCTGCCTGGATGGTTGATCTTCTGAAAGGTTCTCCCATCTCCACAAGGATACGCTGGAGCTCTGTCAGAGTGACCCTCGGGTTCCTGCTCACCTCCCTGGCCAAGGCCCGTCTTCCCCGATTGCTCAGTTTGGCCGGGCGGCCAGGTCTAGGAAGATTCTTGGTGGTTCCAAACTTCTTCCATTTACGAATGATGGTGGCCACTGTGCTCTTTGGGACCTGTAAAGCTGCAGATTTTTCCGTACCCTTCTCCAGATCTATGCCTTGACACAATCGACACAATCCTGTTTCTGAGGTCTGCAGATAATTCCTTTGACCCCATGGCTTGGAGTTTGCTCTGACATGCACTGTCAACTGTGGGACCTTATATAGGCAGGTGTTGGCAATCCCCAATCATGTCAAATCAATTGAATTTATCACAGGTGGACTCCAATTAAGTTGTAGAAACATCTCAAGCAGTATCAGTGGAAACAAAATGCACCTCAGCTCACTTTTGGGTGTCATATTTGTCATTAAGTGTTCACTTTGTCATTATGGGCTATTTTGTGTAGAATTTTGAGACAAAAAATGAACTCAATCTATTGTAGAATATGTCTGTAACGTAATAAAATGTGGAGAAGGTGAAAGGAGTGTGCAGACTTTCCGGCTTGACTGTATAATAATGCATAAGAACAGAATTTGACACTTAATTTCGGCACTAAAGATACTTCTGAGGTATGTCAATTTGTGTTCAATATATTCCAAATGCTAAATAGTTATCAATTTTTTTTATTATTCATTGAAATCTTATCATTTTATTCTTATTTTGAATATGAAAAGGCATGAGAGAAACACACATGTAGTGTGAAAAGGAAACGGATTACCACTGGTTTTTGTGTTCCTTCAAGATAGCAAGTAATTATACTTCTGTATATGTGTATATTTACCCATGATGGTCAGGTTGATAGATTCTTTTTCTGTTCCACATGTAGCCTGTACAGAGCAAACATACTGCTTTTGATCTTTCTCCTCTATGTTCTTCATCAAAAGAGATAATTTCAGATGAGTGCTGTTCCCTTTAGGTTGGATAGGCGTGAAGCGGCCGGGAAGAAATCCTGGAGCCTCACATGTAAACTTCTGATAGACACATGTACCATTTAGTCTTACACTACAATTCAACGTTGCATTGCCACCTGCTATTGCAAAGCTGTCATCACAGTTCATCTGAATATGTTCACCTGAAAAACAAAATGCATGAAGATACTCTTAGACATAAAATGAAAATGGCTTATAAGAATTCCTTGTAATAATCTCTGCTTGTGTTCCTATCCAAAGTGATAAAAAAGAAAAACAAACTTCTGACTGCATTATGAAAACTTGCATATATATTTGCCAGTAGAATGTATAGTTACTGATTAAAAAATCTAAAGACTTACTCTGTGGTATGCCGATGATATGTAAAAGTATTACATTCATTGGAGTATGCCAACAAGGTTATGTCAACGCTTGAACTGAGCTGACATAACAGGCTGAGGTTTACGTTCAAGTGTTCAAAAGTATTCTGTGAGTGTTAATTCATAATTAAGTGTTAATTTAATTGCTTAAGATAACTTATACTTATACTTATACTTCTGTATACGTGTATATTTACCCTCGATGGTCAGTGTGGCAGGTGCTTTTTCTGTTCCACATGTAGTCTGTACAGAACAATCATACTGCTTTTGATCTTTCTCCTCTATGTTCATTATCAAAAGAGATAATTTCAGATGAGTGCTGTTCCCTTCATGTGAGATATCCTTGAAGCGGCCATGAAGATCTGGAACGTTACATGTAAACGTCTGATAGACACATATAATATCACTTAGTCTTACACTACAATTCAACGTTGCATTGCCGCCTGCTATTGCAGAGCTGTCATCACAGTTCATCTGAACATGTTCACCTGAAAAACAAAATGCATGAAGATACTCTTAGACATAACATGAAAATGGCTTATAAGAATTCCTTGTAATAATCTCTGCTTGTGTTCCTATCCAAAGTGATAAAAAAAGAAAAACAAACTTCTGACTGTGTTATGAAAACTTGCATATATATTTGCCAGTAGGATGTATTGTTACTGATTTAAAAATCTAAAGATACATCTACTCTGTGGTATGCCGATGATATGTAAAAGTATTACATTTATTGGAGTATGCCAACAAAGTTATGTCAACGCTTTAACTGAGCTGACATAACAGGCTGAGGTTTATGTTCAAGTGTTCAAAAGTATTCTGTGAGTGTTAATTCATAATTAAGTGTTAATTTAATTTCTTAAGATAACGAGACTCACCAGCCAGAGTTACTGACAGTAGGCTCAAGACAGCCGCAAACAGGCACAGTAATGACATCATCTTCAGGAAATATATCCGTCCAGCTGAGAGTCCCTAGAAACAGCAACAGAAGTAAACGTGCAGTGTCATTATTTAATATTTTTTTACCCCCAATGGTGTGCAATGGTATTCACGTGCCTGTCTCATCACTGTAGTATCCCCCAATAATCCAGGAGTGCAGTCAGGTGTGCTCTCTTCCAAAACACGTAGGCCTGCTGCTAATTAGGGCTTGGCGATATTACATCGTTTAATATCTCCATTAAGATGCAGCAAGTGTGAAACAAGACTGTGAACGTGATCCATGAGCAGGTAGCCTAAGTAAAAGAAAAACAATATCACGAGACTTACAAACAAGTTTGGAACTGTAAACGGAAGAACTGAACTGAAATAGAGGATCACGTCAATCACGTCCCTAAACACAGATGCACACTTCACATTGCTACTCCCCGCATGGCTACAAACTCGACACTCCAAAATGAGTGATGCAACTAGTATAAAAAAAGTCTCAAGTAGAACCAGATGAAGATTGAATTCTTCGATGTGGTTCAAATCAAATTCCATCCAAGGTGGGTTCAAGTTGCCTGGGGGCAGTTTGGATTTGAACGATACCAAACAAGAGAGAGAGCGCTGCCAGCAGCAGCAAAGGAAAGTTCTGCAACCAACCCGTTCGACCAGCTTCGCATTAATCTCCCAGGAAATACTCAGATTAGCAAAGGCTTTGTGACAATTGTGAGTTATACTCCAACAAAATTTCCGACACAAAAGACAACCCACAATAAAATAAGTTCATTTTATATAAATATTTTTGTGCGACTTATCTTAATGCAATTTCATTTTAATATTTTGATGACTAGCATGCCATGCATTTCGTACACCGTTTTACTTTTCGCCAATTTAAAATATTTTAAGGGATTTCCTATTTTATTTCTTTAGCATTTCTTGACTTAACAATAAAATGTTATTTTTTAACTTTATAAAAAGTCTGACACTTTCATTGAAAAGACCTCTTTTCATTTAACCATGCTTAGCCTTTTAAACTCATGTTGGAAGCTGGAACATGAACTTACATTTTTAAATTCTATCAAACATTATATATTTGACATTGTCAAAAAGTGGCAGAAAATTTCAGGGTATTATTTTTAGGCAGTAGGCGCCCACCTATCTCACTAAGAACCTCTGATGAACAATGAGTAAACCTAAGATAACTTACTTTAAGAATCTCAGACTCTGGACAAATTAAATAATTAATGTATGACACAAGCAGACCTGAGAAAAACAAGTGACAAATATAATAATCACACAGTGTGCACACTTATAACCCCGGGCTAGTATGGACGCAGGTATGAAATCCCAGGTTAAACTTCATGTCAATAACAAAAAATGCTCAGAAAACAGACCTCCAAGTTCAACAGATGCTGCTGCCTATTCACCGTGGACCACTCTCTACTGTCATTTCACTCAGACATGTTTAATTACAATACTATTTAGTGCAGAACTTAGGACAAGGCAATGGGATTCATGGGAGTAAGATATTTGTTGCTTTGAAGACTTTCACAGGGATCCATCGACTTAAAATGGGTGTGTTTCGGACACAGGATGAAGCAAACTTATCTAGACAGCCACAACTTAAAAAAATATATTTTTAACCTTAAAATAGTAGAGGGATCAAAGAAATACTAAACCATTGAATTAGAAAGAGGTTCCCCATGAAAGACACTTTAAATAACACAGGGACACAACAAAAATAAACAAAGAGAAAATAGTAAATTCCTCAAAATATCACCAAAACTGAACAAAATAGCTTCCTATACAACAATTCAAAATGACAACTGAAATAAGACATACAGCATATAATTAAAAAAAAATGTTTATACATAATGCGACCAACAAAACTGGTTTTAAATTTGGGATGATCTTGTCTTGTACACTATTTTTGACAAATGTAGCTTAAACAATATATACCAGTCTAAGCTGAGCATTAGGAACCTATGCAAAATATGACAAGACACTAAGGGAAATTGCTTAATTGGACACAATTTTACAATAAAATTACATTCTCCTTTCACCTGCGAATCTGCCACAGCATTGTGTCAATGCAGTACATATTGTGCCACAACAGATTTTATTCATCACAAGCTAGAATTAAATCTGTTCAAATCTTTTTGAAATAATAGAAAAGGCACTCAAGAGCGCAGCCTGGCACTGTGAGCTGAAGGCCATCAGCTCTGACAGGAAACGCCTTCGAAGCTAAATCAGTACAAATAACCGGCCCTGACCATGAAAACCATCTGCCAAATCACACCCTTCGGCCTCTACTCCGATTCAGCTATACCCAACATTACTGAGGTGAAAAAGCAGAAAAGTAAAACTCAGACACTCACAGCTTCAGAAGTTTCATCCGTTCGAATGGAATTCTCCTGGAGAGTTCTGGAAGAGGAACGTTTTTATGGAGCTGGGAAGGGGGTAGAAACACTTTCACTTATAGTCAGGCAATCATTTGCCTTAATCCTTGAAAAAACTGATACAATCAAATTTTGACCTGAGATATTGTGTAACTGCAGACATGAGTCGTTTTACCTGTTGCATCTGTAGTGCCCTGGGGCTTATTTCCATTCCCTCATTGATCAATCCTAAGTACGCCAAGTGGTACTTACCAAACGTTTTACATTTTAATGCTTCGGTTTTGTTTAGCAAGCATTTCAGCAAGAAACAGTGGAACCAAATGAGTGTAAATCCACTTTCAGCTTAAACATGCACACCATGTCATTTTTTGCTTTCTTGTCCTCTGCATTTATGTTGCCACAAAATACAGGTTATACAACCAAATATATATATTTTTTAGGAACAGCTAAAAAGGGCATGGCTTATGATCGTGATCAGTATTTAGTGCAGCCTAAAAATGGAACGTGATAAATGTGTACAGTATTTCCTATAACTAAAAACTTATAATTTTCCCCAATTATTTCTCAGCAGTTCTGAATTTCCAATTGCATCTCAGCTTATGACTAGGCCAAGTGCGCCCCTCCATGGTAGCACACGCACCTGCATCTCCCAGATCTCAATCTTCTTGTCTGAAGTCAAAAACACATGACTGCTGGACTAATGTGCAAACAGATATATTTTTTTTTCTGCAACAAAATTGGATTAAGAAAGTGAAACCTATTTAAAAAGAACACCAATCAGACATTCAATTATACTCTCTATATTTGCTTTGTTGCAACTTTGTTGTGAGTATTTAACAAAACAAATTGCATTAAATAGCAGATTTACAGTGTGACGGCTCCATTGTGTGAATGTCCATCCCGGCTTTTCCATTTCCCCTTTTTGTTTTTTTTTGAACGTAAGGACACTGGGAGCAAAGGGGAGCAAAGGGGAGCGAACAGGGGGTCGCTCATTTTGACGTTTTGACTCTGTTGTAGCAGCATGGCTGAATTCTGAAAGCTTTGGGCTCTATTTGACCCTGTTCAAAATTAAATACTTTGTGATTTACCTTCAGCCGTTGTTGTTTGTGCCGATTATTTGAGCCGGATCGTCACAATAGTCACAGGCAATTTTTTCTTGCAGTGTTAACGGTCTGTACGTTTTCAAACTGTGGAACTTCAATTCAGTAGGTGTGGTATTATACTGTGTATTCAAATGAACAACAATAGGCTAAACATTAAATTACAACCCAACATAATCCCAATTCAACAATACATAACACAGTATAAAAAAAGATCAAGCAGTACCTTAATTCAGAAATATTTTAATCAAAATTACTGCCATTTGGCAGATTTAAAAAAAACAAAAAAACAAACAAACCAAAAAAAACATTTAAAACCTCTCTTAACTAAGTCTACTCCATGGCACTGAACCAGGAGTTCTTCATTTTGCTTTGAGCATTAACAAATGCCGGTTTAAAAAAAGCCTCGTAACACCTTATTCTTTATACAAGGGATAGAGTTGTTCTGAAGAACAGCAAACCACAGACTCTTCTCAGTACCATATCACCAGACTTCACTGCTAGCCATTATGCAAAAGACTGCTTCAACAGGTATCATCAATATCACCCTGTATGCACTGCAATCTCCACAGGCTTATATGACAGCACGTCTGCTACAACACATATATAACGCAATCATGGCATAATTAATTAACAGCACATATTGGCGTTCTTTTATCTTTGCTGCTTTGATACTCGAATGACCATCCTGCACCTACTTTCACACTTACATTCAGAGCAAGGGAATGATTTTCAAATACTTCTCGGTTACTGGCTGCCGACTCGGATGACGCAACATCGCCCGCTGATTCGATGCATTACGTGTAGCGGGACTCCAGATGTTTGGCGAAGGAGCGCTCCTCTGGTGCGCCTTTCGGTGAAAACAAGCTCTTCCGGACAGAAGAAAGCCGCCAGCAGCAGCACGTGGGCACGTCGCACCGGTGCTTCGAGTGGGCTCCAAGCCGGGACGCCGCACAGAGGGCCCCGGAAGCCGAGGGCCGATCAGTGTCCTCACCATTGGATATCAGGAGGTAGCGTTTGAGGAGGCTGCTGCTGGGGCTGTGAGTACTGCGTATGGAGGGCCTGCAGGGCCTGTGGGGAGTCCTGCCCCTGCAGCCAGTCCTGGTAGAGCCGCTGAAGCTCAGGGTTCACCTCTGGCAGCCTCACAGGCAAACTACTGTAGGCCTCCTCCATCTGCTGGGAGAGGACCTTATCCACGTGCCCTCCCTCGCCCTCCGCCTGGCCCCGGCCGCTCAGACAGCCTGGTAGATTGGGCAAGGGGCAATGCAAGTGGGGAAAGACAGACGGAGAATAATTAGCCCTCATCATTATAAAACATTATATTTCCAGTATTTAAGAAAGATCCTCCCCAATTAAGAATTCACAGCAGTCTCTTAGGAACTACTGATGGGTTCATAGTTTTGTCCTATAGGAGTAGTTAAGCATGTGTGTGTAATGATCAATGATTTAGAGTAGCAGGTGAGGGCTGACCGTCAGGGCCGGAGGGCAGAGGCCAGAGTGGACAGGTCTCTGCTCCCCCCTGCCCGGACATCTAGGCGCCACGGGTTATTGGCTGTCCATAATAACGTGTTTTCATGAACAAAGCATATGTTATTCGGGAACACAGAGATATGCTCTCACAGAGATTGTGAGCATATGCGTCAAAATCAAGGCCTCCGAGGGGATATAAGCTTGGCTAGATGACCAGTGCGTCTTCCCACCAGCCAGGGTGATTTCAATAAGCTTTTACTTCCTCTAGTAAAGGGTTTGTTGTACTGTTGAGCTCCTGCATTGTCCTGACTTGGATTAAACGAAAAGAAGCCGGTTCCTAACACTACTTTTCAGCTGCCACACTTGGGGGTGGGGCGTGGCAGCTGTACTCGGGGAAAACACTACTGTGAAGATCATAGCAGTTTGGGTGGTTACCTCCGGGGCAGGAAAGCACCTCCACCAGCTGGTACGGCACCCTGCCCTTTCTCATGCGGTGCACCAGGGTCTGGATGTTACGGAAGCCGTACACGGCCGCAAACTGCAGCAGCGTCTCCCCGTCGCGCTCAAGGGACACCTCTTGGAAGTCACGATTCCTGGGGCACAGACGGAGGAATGTGCAGAAGCATAGGTTTACAGTATCACAAATAACAGATACAACATCGATTTCGACTTTATATACCCTTAGGGAAATTCAACTAACAGTGACTAACTGTTTAACTGCATTAAATCAAGGATTATCAACTAAACTAATTGTTCAGTCATAACTTGACATGTTAGGTAGAAAAGGGAAGCAAGAATTACAGTAAGAAAACACCCAGGAGCACATTACGTGATTTATGTAGGCCCAGCAATAGAGCACACAGGTACTGAAATAAATCTACCATTACGAGGAAGTTAAAAACAGGTAGCTCTTCGCAAGCATTTGTTTCGGGCTGGTTCTGTGCAGATCCAATTATGTTTTTGCAATTCTGGTGGACTGAAATAACCATCTATGTACTAGACAGTAGGTTATTGCTGGTTACAGTCATAAATCATCTGGAGTAGTCAGCCATTTCATTAAGCCCACATATTTGTTGATAAACATACTGTAAAGATCTGTGGATCTTTACTGAGGATTTTACAGTATGAAACACAAAAATCTAGACAGTAGATTCAAATAACATTTGTCACAATGACTTCAGAACTAAAAATGACCATTTTAAATTCAGATACTTATTGGGGTAATTTTGCTAACAAATAGTGAAAACCTGAACACGTCATTTGGCTTGGTAAAACCTGGGGTAAGAAAAAAAAGGTAAGAAAGTTAGTGTAAAAAAGCTTATCTTGTAATCATGCAGTCTCGTAGCTGTGCTAGCTTGACAGTTGATAAGCCCAGGCAAAAGATAATATGGTTTCTGTTGTTTTGGCTCACTAACATTCTGTGTTCAAGCTAGGTTCTACTGGGGCCAGCAATGCCACGACAAATGTTATTTTGGTACCCCCTAGTGTTAAAATTTGATATTACATTAAAATACGGACATTATTTTAAATATTTATAAGTGGGTATCACCCAGTGTTTAAAGTGTGTATTATGTCAACCTTTGCATTATAACCATATGGAATATGATTGGAAAAATTGATGTCACCAATAAATGAGATTCATAAAAAAGATGCTATGTTTCAATTATTAATATTATGATACAACCAAAAAGAGAAATATGATAGTTCTGAGACGAATATAAAACTAATGGGATTTTTTTTTATCCACAAAAATACTTCTAGGGTAATCCATAATTTCATAATTAAGGTTCTGAGTGACAATGTTGGTTAGAACAAAAAATAAATAAATTTAAGAAAATCAGGTTTATTTTATTGCTGAAGTACTGTAATACAGATAGTGGCCATTTTGGACCTAAATTGGACCACTATATACATTCAAATGAATGTAACTGTACATATATAACCAAAGTTCAGATCTTTTCATACAAATGGTTGCAGAAGGTATGAAAATATGAAGGAAAGAAATATGAATTTGAATGAAAGTAAGTATTTGACCAATCGTGAACCGATTCATTGCCCAATCATTAATTCATTATGGTCAGGTACATGTATTTATGCATTATGTTG